>CM057146.1:16561389-17067929 GCA_029964075.1 Patiria pectinifera
ACATGCGCAAAACGATAGGGGTCCCACCAGTGGGTACCCGACTACCCGTCTTACATGGCAGGATGACCGTAATACCATGTTAAAATGCTACTAAATCAACTTCAAAAATCTGCCAAATCACCCAGTATTGCTGTTCCATTGTGCAAGGGTTTGTTTCAGGGATCTTTCAAAAAATGAATCCTATTTCTACAAGTTTGTATGGGTCATCAATTTTGGTAAATTTCTTCGAAATGACACATCCTGAACGCATGGAAAGGCACACAAAGACTTCTAGGTAAGCACTCAAACTGCATATGAAATGATGTATCGCGGAATGATTTTGCCAGGTTCAAAATGACAACGGAACGGGGCGTTGTATACAACACCATGTTCACGGGTCTATGAGTAGGACTAGTCTAGTTTGGGCACATTTATTTATCATGGGGCTAAGGTTTAAGTGAACCCCAGAAAGCGAGGAGTCCTAAAGGTTTTGGGTCTACCTAGTATTACCATGATACTAGCTCTACTGAGTGGAGCGCTGGAACTTCGGTACCCTCCGTACAAGCACCACCAAATAGGCATACTTTGATAAACAAAAAAGAAAAAGCAAGTTGTGCTGAATCAACGACTGTTTCGTGTCCGATATGTGCCCCGCACCATATGACAGTATGGGCTTTTGGCGCAGGGCACATATTAGCCCCACAAATGTGGCCTATTTACTGGACTACCTTCGTAAATAAAGACCACACTATCAGTTTATTCAACATGTTAGCACTTGGTACCAAATTTATTCTCGCATTAAGACTGCGTATGCAGTTCATTTATGCTTTAAAAAAACACTCACCTTGTTAATAACACAAAAAAAATAATACACAAGTGTACAACTCTCCAGTTTTTGTGGCATTTCCCGGTCCTTTTTGGCATCCGTTTGTGTGTAACTCAAATGCTCGCGCGCAATATACAGGGATCGTTCACCTGTCAGTCACGTGGCGCACTGCATGACCCATCATGCCCATAGTCTTGGCCCAAGACCTGCTTTGTCTCGTCGATAGTGCCCTCTACCGTTGATGTCCTTTGGCTGCGCTTACCAGCACGCACGCACGCTGGCACCAACTGCACGTAGACGAAAAAATAAAACAAAGTCGGTCTTGGGCCAAGACTAGGGGGCATGCGGCGCGCCGCGTGACTGACAGGTGAACGATCCCTGTATATTGCACGAGAGCATTTTAAGTTGGAACATGGTGCAATTTGGTCAACCCAATCAATTTTTTTCGATAATATAAATCTTGAAAATGCACTCTTTCCTAAAAAAAAAACAAGAAAATTATAACACCTGAGCCACATGGGGATTTTCCCCCTTGTTTTGGGCCGATTTTAAGGCGGATTTCTGGCTGGGGCCATATTGGGGGTTACCCACTATGGAGGTAGAATTTATACCCTGGACGTCAGTCGTAATGCAATGAAGACGTCGTCCAACCTGGGCTAGCCTATTCGGTATTCGGTGGAGCGATTGTACGGAGGGTACCGAAGTTCCAGCGCTTCACCATGTTCACTCAGTAGAGCTACCAATACCATGATGCTAGACCCACTAACTGGGGCACTAGAACTCCTTTTTGGACATTTGGGATGTGGTCTGTCGTACTAGCGCCCCACAAAGCACAAATCCTCATTTCGGAGAATGTCAAATAAACATCATTTTTCCAGACCATTATTATTAACGGAAATATAACTCAGAAATAAACGAACAACTCAGATATAAACGATAAACTCAGAAATATACACCAACTCAGAAATAAACGAACAACTCAGAAATAAACGAACAACATCCCCAGGGTGTCGAGCAGCAGTACGCGCCAACCATGTACCATACAGTACAGTAGTGCAGACGACATAATGTTTACTGCGGCATCCAAGATGGCGGCCACCTTGCATCGCTTCATGCGATGAAAATGTGGAAAAAAACGGAGGGTACAAAATACAAATGTAGTGATTTTTCGTTGACGACCTCCAAAGCCAGAAAGAAGTCTATGAGAAAGGTAAGCCTGGGTTGCATTTGATTTTTTATGATGAAAAACGTTGACTTTGTAAACGTTTACCATGGCATTCCGTCATGTCTATCTGTACGTCACGTGCACGAACGGTGTAACAGCGCCAATGCTGGCCGGGTTTGGTCACTCTACTGGGCTGGGATGGCACGCTGCATGGCACTGTGCCATGACCACAGTGGTCAGACTGGAAAGAATTTCATCTACATGTACATACGCCACTAGTTTTTCCCTGCAATGACTTTTTAGCCATCAGAAAGCGGTAACATGTCCTAAAAGTGAAATTTAGCAGGGAAAATATTGAAGTATTGAGTGAGAAACACATAATTTTTCAGACCAGTCTCAAAGGGTTTGTACAAAGGGTGTCAAGTGAAGTCCATCTATGGAAATCTTTGCTTTTTTCAGACCATTTTCATAGGGTTTGTGCACAGGGTCACTGTCATGGTGATGTCCAGATGATAAACTATTTCCGGAAGGGCATGGTCCATATGTCTTGTTTATTTTTTGAGCATTTTGCCGCTTTAAAGATCAAACAACTTCTACAACTCTAAAAAAAAAAAATTCTCAAATTCTAATAAAAGAGACTTTTTGCCATTATTTTTCAGTTCGAGTTGAACTATTTTAGTATTTTTATGCTACAATTTTTACAAATTGATACCCCTAACCTACTGGAAGCAATTAAACCAAATGTTTAAAGTGCGCTGCTATGCTACAATATTTGGCCCTCACTAAATGCAGGAGGTCTAGTTTTTGTTCTGTGTAGCCTACATGTACGTGTACCAGTACTTTAGTCTTCATTGTCACTTTACGTCTTATCAATGTCAAATTTTCAGTTCTACATGTACATGTAAATTGTATTTGTACGACTTCTGCACACAGAAACTAAAAGAGGTGCTACATTTTATTCTGCAAATATGTGAATATTTAATTTTTACTATATACATTTAATGTAGCGGCCAAACTCAGATTTCTTCTTTTTGCCTAGTGAGGGCACTGTACCAGAAAGACGGTAACCAAGCGCTCCATAGCAACATAGCTTTAGCATTTTAGAGTTTGCAACTTGTGTTAAATTGTTCGCCCGAAGCAATAATCCCGCTGATGTTTATTAAACGGTTGGTACAGCAGTTTACTCTTAAACAATTTATATAAATTATTTAGTGATTAGTGTAATATTTAGTACTGTTTTGTAAGCCTAAAAGTTGTATTTTCAACGCATTTGTTGGTTGCATAGTCACATGTTATTGTGGAACATGTTAAAGGCACATGTATTATACTGCAGGTCGAGATTTATACAGGGTGTACATAAACCCTTCTTGCATTTAGACATCAGTATTCTTTAAATGTGGAGTAGCTAGTATAAATGCCATTGTTAGACTGACACTGGATTTAGGTCAAAATTGATACACTCTCCATGTACATGTACATTGTAGGGGCCTACATGTACATGTGTAGTTACATAAACATTGCTTTGAACATGTGTGTGCATGTGTATAGTACATGTAAGTGATATGTAATGAGCTAATTCTGTTAGAATAAGGTTATCCAAACACTGGGTAATTTCTTGTAACACATACGTTTTATTTTCTATTTTATTGTAGTCAATCTGTGCCTGTGCCTGACATCATGTACCACTACAACTACAAATCTGGATCTGCAGCACAGCATTGTCGTCTTTAATCTTTGGCAGACTCATGTAAATTTTACATAGAGTTGTGTTAGGGGCCAATCACAAGTCTAAACTTCACACTCCCCCCATCCCCCACCCAATTCACCAAATGTCCCATCCTCCAGTGCCTCCAGTGCCCCCACCCCCCCCCTCCCACCCCTGTCCCCCACCTTAGATATCAGGATATTCATGGACCATCAGAACACTAGAAAAACAGTGACCAAGGTTCACATATGCCACATAGTTTGCACAAAAGTTAAGTGGTGCACCTTTATTTCATTTTGTTCAAATGTTTGTGTAATCTCATGAAATGCTGAATTACAGGTTGATCATGGTTAACTACTTCTCAAAAAATGTTTACAACACTAGTGATATTAATGTAACTGCTAATTTAACATTACAATATATGTGGGGTTTTTTTTTGATGAGATATTAAAGCAGTGGTTTAATAATTAACTTGTGAACTGTGGTTTGTACTTTTGTAAGGCAGTTTCTTAAAGTTACACACAAATAATGCTTGCCCCAGTCTAGTACAATGCAATAAGTTAAAGCTCAAGATTGGAAGGAAACTTAAATACGGACATCAAAAATGTTTCCTTGCAATGACCTACCAGCCATCAGCAGGCATGAGAATGGACTGAGAAAAAAACAAGTCAGGTGTGTTTACAAACACAAATGCCCCGCAACCGTGACTGTTCCCATGACATAACACCACTCTTTTAACATCAACTTACATGTACCTTGGTCACATGGAACGTTCATTGACAGCATTAGTGTCTTCTGTAGGTTTTATATGAATTAATCCCTAATCCCTATGATCTCAGAATAAATACAAGATTTCTATTGTTTTAGCCACTGTGACCTTGACCCTTGACCTTTCGACCCCCAATGCGATAGGCCTATTTGGATTACCAAGAACGATCCACAAACCAAATTTGAAGTTCACATGTAAAGTATTTCTCAAGTTATCACGCTGACAAAATTTCTTTTGTTTTAGCCACTGTGACCTTGACCCTTGACCTTTTGGCCCCAAATGCAATAGGCTTCTTAGGATTGCCAAGGACAATCCACAAACCAAATTTGAAGTTCATATGTAAAGTATTTCTCAAGTTATCGCGCTGACAAAATTTCTATTGTTTCAGGCACTGTGACCTTGAACCTTGACCATTCGGCCCCAAATGCAAAAGGCTTCTTAGGATTACCAAGGAAAATCCACAAACCAAATTTGAAGTTCATATGTTAAGTATTTCTCAAGTTATCGCGCTGACACGATTTGTCCGGACACACACACCCACCCCCACCCACCCACACCCCCACCCACACACACCCCCACCCACACCCACACACCCACACACCCACCCACCCACGGAAGGACAAGGCAGAAACAGTATGCCCCTTCGACTTCGCCGCGGGGCATAAAAACTGAAAATATAATGTACCAATGCAAAGCGCAGCGAGCGTAGCCCCCTGAAGCTCCTGGGTTTTAGCAATTGAAAGGGCAATTGGAAGCCATTCTGGAGTACCAATTTTTATAGAAAAAGGAACTAAAAATGTTAGAATTTTTACTAATAAATTTCTATATTCTGTTTACTACATACATGTATTTAAAAAGTACATGTACATGTGTACTTTCAGCTTGAAAATGACAACCTCAACAAACTTCATGGCTCATACCAAGTTACAATTAGTAATGTATTTGAATATAATACAATTTAAACATTTTGTTCTGTATCTCAATACATGAGATGCTGACTTTACAACCAGTTTGTGGTGGACAGCCACGTTTTATTTTCATTTCAAAAACAAAACCAGCCATCTCTCTTTCCTACCTGATCAGCTCTGCTTTTAGCTCTCTGGTTCCATTTCACTTGTGTTTGTGTGAAGTGGGACCAGAGAGCTACCCTAGTCATGATGATAATTAAGTGTTTTCTCAGTAAATACTTTAAAAAAAATTCCCGCAGCTAAAATTTACTTTTTAGGACATATTATCACTTTCTGATGGATGATAGGTCACTGAAAGGACAAAATAGTGATGGCCAGATACAAGAATCTTTCCCAAACTGCAGCCAGGCTTACCTTTTGCATAGACTTCTTTTTGGCTTCGGAGGTCGTCGACGAAAAACCACTACATTTTACCCTCCGTTTGTTTCCAGTGTTCATCGCGTACAGCGATGCAAGGTGTCCGCCATCTTGGATGCCGCGGTTAACATCGTGTCATCTCCACTGGCACATGGAGGGCGTGTACTGCTGCTCGACACCCTTGGGACATTGTTCGTTTATTTCTGAGTTGTTCGTTTATTTCTGAGTTGTTCTTTTATTTCTGGAGTGTCATGGCCTAGCGGTTAAGAGCACCGGACTCATGCTCTGGTGTTTCAGAGGCAACAGTGGCGTGGGTTCGAGCCCGGGCCCGGACACTTGTGCCCTTGAGCAAGGCACTTAACCATTATTGCTTCGTCCTTCGGATGGGACGTTAAGCCGGAGGTCCCATGTGTTGTATAAGGCCTAACGCACGTAAAAGAACCCAGTAACACTTATCGCTATGAGAAGGGGTTTGCCCCGGTGTTTCTGGCCTCCTAGTTATACTTCCTTGTGGAAGTCCTTAGGACCATGTCCTACTCAGCATAATTTATCAAGGAATAATCTGATTGGCTAATCGGCTCAAGCACGCAATAACCACACCACATGCACAGCCATGACAGTGCAGCACTGGATGATTTTTCTGAAGCAGAGCCACCGAAATCGTCATTATTTTTCACATTTTAGTAACTTTTGTTCTGTTTGAAGTCGATCATTAGCATCGTGAATGACTGAGTGCATGTTATGAGGCATGTTTAATGGAATCTGGGTTGGAATAGAGTTAGAGTGAAAAAGGACCATTTTGTGGAGGGAAAAAAGGACCATTTCGTGGAGGCCATTTTGAAAATTCTAATTAAAGGTGAATAATTAGCACTTATTAGGCCATTCTTAAGCATGGAATGCACGGGATTTCTCATTCTTAAACTATTGGTCATTGATAAGTTAATCGAATACTATCTTTTCGTGTTAGAATCGTGCTTGTGCCCGATACTCTAATTAAAAGTCAATTTTGGGTTTTTTTTAGGCGGTGCCCCCTCCCAAACGCACGGGGTGTGACACTTAAGAATGACGGTTTCGAAGGTTGGACACCCCCACCTACTCGCTGCCACCATCAAACCTTTTGTGCGCGATATTCTAATTAAACCTCACTGGGCTCTCGGACTATGTCTGATGTCTATGCTAAACTGGTCGAATTTCACGGATTTTCAACCCCAAAAATAATCGTGAGTATCACTGAAGCCCCATTACTTCATCTTTGACATGTGGAGAACCCAGTAGGTGCTTTGAAAGGTATTTTTGTCAAATATTTTGCTTGATTTTTGGCAACTTTTGAGGGAAATGGTCTGGAAAAATGACATTCATGACATTTATTTGAGATAGTGGATATATTGCCGGAGGTAATGCCGGCAAGCTAACGTTTACTAAAGGTTTGCCGGCGGCAATCCATATCAACAGAGGGCGCTGTACTCTCTAAGATAGGGCTGAATTATAAGATGTATTAAATTACCATCAACGGTTGTGTAGCACCCTTGGTCTAGTGGATAAGCAACGGATCGCATGAGCGGGAAGACCCGGGTTCGATCCCGATCCCTGCTGGCAACATTTCTAAGGTTTTTTTTCTCCATCCCCATTCCCCCAAAAATAAGAATATTCTTCTTTTATTATTTTAACATGTCTCAAACATTTTATTGCAGAGTATTACATTTTCTTTTTCAGATTTGTGGCTCTGGAGGATTTTTTTTAAAGGGAAATAAAGTCCGAAATTGTAAAATGGTCTGATTCCCATCTTGTGAATACGAAGTTACAACGATAATGTTGGCATGGAGCCAGACTAAAAATTTTCACCGGAAAATTAAGTATAGTCGGACTCCCTATTATCGCGGCATGGGAAATTTCTCTTTTTGCATTGCCAAAACTCCTTCAAGTGGACAAAAGTGCCGAGTTGGACAAAAAGGACAATTAAAAAATGTTTTAACGATTTTTAATAAATATTCACGTTTTCCAAACCTGCAAATTTTCCCTCACCGGGTCTGCTAAAAGGTACCGTCTATATTTTAACATGAATCATTAATGGTGCTCTGAAAGTTCCATTGTCTGGTTCCCCTTCTACATCTGCAAACACAAAATGAAGTCGAAAGACGATATTTCCACCGAGAAATCGTAAAAACTTTTACGGGATCAAAATAAGGACAGCGCATAAGAAAAACACAAAACGGCACACCGTGTAAAGTGAATGGCGCCCCCAATCGCCAATCAGTAGACTTGTCACAGTGACTTTTGTTCTCTGTTCGAGGAAGGGCAGGGTTTTAACTTAAGAAATCATCCTGCAGGGATATAGTCTTTAATCTGTATCTGTATCTGTATCAGTTGCTCCAGCTAAACGGTAGAATCCGCATCCCGCTAGAGTTGGGGCGGCTGTGCTGGAGCTAGTTGACTTGAGTTTTGGTTCCCTCCCCGATGACGTGGTCTACTAAGGCTTGTTTAAACTGGTTTAAGTCGGGTATGGTGATGATAGTGTTTGGCAGGTCGTTCCAGATGGGGATCGTTGACGGGTAGAAACTGGTGCTATAGAGCTTGGATTTAGCGTTGGGTCGGTGGTATGAAAACTGGTGCGAGCTCCTAAGGGTTTTTGTTTTGGGCCAAAGGTCGTGTTTGACTTCAACGAGGTTGCGAGAGATCTTGTACATCATGATTAGTCTAGCAATGGAGCGACGTGTTTCAAGTAGAGGCCAACCAAGCTGGTTCAACATATCTGTGACACTGGCAAGCCTGGTGAAGTTGTTACAACACATCCTGGCAGCGTATCTCTGGATACCTTCAAGTTGTTTTTTTTCTTCCTCAGTGAAGGTGGCCCAGCCGCAGACACCATATTCTAGCTTGGGGCGGGCGAGAGACTGGTAAAGTTGGGATTCAACCAACTCGAACTTTAACCAACTGGGATTTAATCAACTCGAACGTTACAGGGAAAATATCAGACTTTATTCAGGGGATGTTTTGGTAAAACATTAACTATGAAAAAAAATGTTGAGATCTTTATAAAAAAACACTTCCCGCATACCGCGATAATAGGGAGTCCACCTCCGTTCGCACACCCCGAGCTAGACCCGTGAACGTGGCGTTGTGTATACAACGCCACGCGCGACCGTCGGGTAAATACAAGCGACAGCATTCTATCTTTTGATCCGCTACATCCACGTATAAGTGAATCACTTACTTGTTGGGCTACCTGTGAATTTCCGCGAGTGTTGGATGTGTCTAGCCAAGAAATTTGGCCTAAAGTACTGCACAACTTTGTCACTGAATGTTCTCAAAATAATCAGAAAATCAAAGACGGGCATGGCACTCTGGTACCCTGACTTCCGCACACGCAAAACGATAGGCGTATCACCAGTGGGTACCCACTAAACGGCCGATGACCGTAATTTTCTGCTAAATCCACTTCGAAAGTCTGCCAAATCACCCTGTCTATATTTGCTGATTCCATTGTGCAATGCTGTTCCATTGTGCATTGTGGGTTTGTTTTGAGGATCTTTAAAAAAATGAAGGTTTTTCAAACCTAATGTGCCATATTTCTTTCCAATCTTTTTCATTTTCCTTCATCTTCATTATTCTGTTGAAAAAAAAATTCTGCTGATTTTCTATACAACTCATTTTTGTATGCAAATATTCTGTCAAATGTAGCCGAAATTCTGCTAGAACGGTCACTTTATTTTAGTAAGTGCGGATTACAATAGAGTATTTTTACTACTGACTGAAGCGTGGCTATGTATATAGCCACGTTCACGGGTCTAACCACGAGCATGTCTATTTTCACAGGCATCGTACACAGAATAAACCACACCACGGTCAGATTTGTTTATATCAATTTGAAAAGGAAAAGTTATAGGCCTACAACCTATAATACAGGACAATTCGGGAAGGTTAGTGGGCAATCTCTATTCCGAACAAGAAACGTGATAAGTACCACGATAATACGGCGTTCCATCCTACAAAAAAAACCCAGTAACTGCGCATGTTCAGTGCATATCCGGCAAGCTAACGCTAACGTTTACTAAAGGTTTGCCATCTCCGGCAAAATATCCACTGCCTTTATTTGACCATGATTTGACCATCATGACCTTGACCCTTGAACGTGGCTACAACGCCACGTTCACGGGTCTAATCATGACCATGATTTGACATTCTCCGGAATGAGGATTTGTGCTCTGTAGGGCGCTAAGGGCTAGTACTACTAGTAGTACTGTAGTAGTACGACAGACCACATCCTATTCCTAGAACTATGAGGCTCCACTACGTGGAGCCTCATACTAGTTCTAGGAGTAACCACATCCATGAGCAGGGATTATTCTTAGCGGTCGCCCGCTCGCCAAATGCGAGTGACAACAGCGGAGGGCGAGTCAAAACCCTCCTCTCAGTAGTCTGACGGGCGAGTCAAAAAACTGTTAAAAAAAATAAAAATAACGAAGTTTTCCCTACAGTATTTTTCAATCAATCAAAATAAAAAGTTAAGGGTGATACAACACATGAATACTTTTGCCACGCCGACCGAAATAAAAACATCGGTAGTTCGAATTCGTATCACTCCATGTATATTCGCAGTGCACTGTGCATTGAAATCCCAACGACGAACATGAGGCGAATCAACGTGTATTTGCCATTACACATTGTGCACACATGCAGCGCACATGATTTACTTCGTCTGCAGTCCACATGGTAGGGACGTACGTACGTTAACATCGTATTCGTATCATACAACGTGGTGACAGTCTGCCAAAACTTGTGCCCAAACGGATTCTTGGGATGATTTCTTGAACACTATCAAACGAATGTACCGAAAAGATGAGGACAATATGAGATTCGAGGGGCCTATTTTGAATATAAAGACTAGTGAATGTGAAGTGGACCGTGCTCCGGAAAACGTTATGGATTGACGTGACCAGCGTAAGTTCGTGGGTCGCCCGCCTGCAGCGCTTCTTGGCTAGGCACGCTGATTGCACCATTCTTCGCTAGAAATGCATGGCGAGCGTGAGAGATGTTTTTTTGAAAATACTGGCCTTCTCACTCATTTTCAAACAAGTTAAAACAGTTCAGTTACTAACTTGGTAAACTCCCATTAATGCCACGACTGTGTGCAATGTTTTCTTGTTCCCCAAGATAACGCTGTTTTAGTTCGTATTTTTATCAAAACATGTCGGAAATAGAACACCTAAAGCCTTAAGTTCGGAACGAAGCACACTGCATAAATTTTGATTATAACTTCTCCCCCTATTTGATTCCTGTTAATTAAAGCTTTCTCTATGTTAAAGCATGGACGATTAAAGAAACATTGACATCACTTAAAAAGGAACTACATGCAATATTATGTACATGATTAAGATAATTGCCGATTGTATTCATATTGCATAATTTATTATCAAAAATGTTATCAAAAATGCTTATGGTGATTTGATTGAAAGTTACTATTAAAACATGTGGGCTAGTGAAAAAGGTTGACTGCCAGTGCCAGTGAAAACTCTGGTTTACTGGCCCGGCCGGCCAGTAAAGGAAAAAGTTAAGGAAAACCCCTGCATGAGTGACATCCCAAATGTCAAAAAACAAGTGCCCCAGTCATGCCAGTGTGGGTCTACCATGATACATGTAGAAATTGATACTTACTTTTTCCGGTAATCATCTGCCAGTTTTTTCCAATACGCTAACTCTTCTTGAGGAGAAGCGAACGATGACGGAGCGTCAGCCATTACGTTCCTACCCTTGCTCAATGGTTAAGGTTACACACATGACATGGCCTACATTATGTATGTACATGTACATGTACATGTACATGACAAACTATAGGTACGACGTGACGTACATGTACGTCAAAAAAGATTGCTAAGGCCAAAAAAAAAAGTCTCCGGTTTCTGGTATGGAGCTTGTCCAAAAAGTGGTGCGGCGACGCGGCTTTTTTTTTTTTTACCCGACTTTTTTGCTTCAAATGTCCACTGCATGACTGCAAATGGTGCCCGACTAAACTTAGAGCAAATATATGGGAGTCCAGAGAGGCCACATAAAGCTTATTCTCGATCATAACCCCATCTAAAAACACGTTAAAATTGTGCAGCAGCAGGATTCCAGTCAAACCAGTGA
This sequence comes from Patiria pectinifera, assembly GCA_029964075.1. Lineage (NCBI taxonomy): Eukaryota > Metazoa > Echinodermata > Asteroidea > Valvatida > Asterinidae > Patiria > Patiria pectinifera. Next base: position 16,573,282 of record CM057146.1, read on the forward strand.
GTTTGGCGGTTTTGAGACATCATCTTTTATTGAAAAAAAAACTTTTTCATTTTGCCGACGCGCATCGCTACGGCGACGCGCGCGCATACCAGAAACCGGAGACTTTTTTTGTTTGGCCTAAGATTAAAGCTATAGTCCATCATTTGCAGCCATCCGAAAAGTAACTGGCGTAATTACTGTTGAAAAACAAAACTTGGTTGAAAGAGTGTAAGGGAACTAAACTTCCTGTGAAATTATTCTTTCTGGGAAGCTGTCATTTTTAAGTAATCAACGAAAGAAGGCATTTCCAACGGTGATTCTTAAGAAGCACCGTAGGAAAATTTAAATTAGTAGTTCGTTTTGTTATTCGGCTAGAAATGGATTTATATCATGTACTTGGTGTTGTTATTCACAACGTGCAGTACATATTTTTGCGATCATTCGTCCACGCCTTCTCGAAAATATTTATTTCCTTTCCAATTTTGTTAATATTAATATGAAATGTGATTGTGATACTGCATGTTGTCTCGTTAAGATCGTAACAGTTTAATTAAAATAAAATCATGTTTTCGTAACTCACGCCATGCTCGCGCTGCGACGAATTGATTCTGTTTTTACCCCAGACACCGCATACAAAAACAAACGCAAATGTAACGCACAGGCAGGCACCAGACTACTCCTAATTTGCATACGTGTTCAAAAATCTTGCACATATGCAAATGATCCAATACCTGGGTGGTGAGAGAGCAGGTAGTGGTGGACGCGTACTGCTCAACACCCTGGGGACGAGGTTTCGCGTGACGCTATTCGCTCGTACCCCCCGCCATGCAGACAGCAGGGCCCAATTTCACGGCGTGTGTGTGCTAACGGTCGCGCGTGCATGGAGATTTCTATTGTTACGTCACTAAGTTAAGCAAATTTTTCCTCTGAGGTAAGCATGCCTTTAATTTGCTGTGCTTATGCTTACGATCTCCGTGTGAAATAGACTTTTTCTTAGATCGGTTGTTCATACAATTTTACAATTTCTGCCAAAAAAATTCCAATGCACAAACCAAACGAGGTATCGCAAAGCGTATCGTATAAAGAAACCCCTATGCGTGAATGGTACACTCCACGCATGCGTAGTATATGTAGATCTCAAACAAGATGGCGGCCAATACTAAACCGAAAAACCCGTCGTAGATTTCGCGCTGGAAAACCACTTTTTAAGTAATTTTAACTTCAATTGATGTGCAGAAGATGTTCATTATTGCTTTTTCTACCATATAAAACTGTTTTTATTGTTCAAAAGCCTATACAAAATTTGTTGACGCTCATTGACGACCGTCGAGGCTTGTTGACGCTTGTTGACGCACTTTAGTAGGGCCCCTCTGATGAGCTTCACAGAATCTTGTGAAGAAAATGGCCTATGACATCTGGCTGCAGCTGTTCAAAACCGCCGTTAGACAATATGCGCAAATGCTATCCGAAAACTTCCCGTAGAAATGCACACGTTCCCAACCTCGTCCCCAGGGTGTCGAGCAGTACGCGCCCACCACTACCTGCTCTCTCACCCTGGTATTGGATCATTTGCATGTGCAAGATTTTTGCAGACGTATGCAAATGAGGAACAGTCTGGTGCCTGGATACGCGTTACACATTAGCGTTTGTTTTTGTATGCGGTGTCTGGGGTAAAAACAGAGTCAATTCGTAGCAGCGCGAGCACGGCGTGAGTTACGAAAACACGATTTTTGAAATCATACTGTTACGATCTTATCAAGACAACATGCAGTATCATATTTCATATTAATATGAGCAAATTGGAAAGGAAATTAGTATTTTCGAGAAGGCGTGGACGAATGATCGCGAAAACACGTACTGCACGTTGTGAATATATAGCACCAAGTACACGATAAAAATCCATTACTAGCCAATTGCGGTATCCAATCAGGATACAGGAAGTAAGTTTCCTATCCAGGGTTTACTATTGGAAACGCGGTTGGAAATAAAGTAAGCACTGGGGACGAGGTTGACACGTTCCATACCAGATGTGATTTCTGTTTCATTGCGGACCATGTGGACGATTAGCCCGACTGCGTCTGGCCGTACAGTACTATCGCAAGCTCTGTAGTACGGCCAGACGCCCGATGCTTCCACAGAGACTGAATTTTGTTGGCCGCCGATGTAGCGATTTTGCTACATCTTGCTACATCTTTCGATCGCGATTATCTTTTCATCCAGGACACAAATTTCCAAAGTTAAGGTTCGTAGTCGTAGAGCAACTCATACCTTTTCGGAAAAAACGTTGTTTGGTCTCAATATTTTCATCCATCTGGCCACAAGACGAATTTCAGTCATCAGATTCCACAAATATCGTCCCCCATGCGATCCCCCATGCGATTTCAAAATGGCGGCTGCGCTGTAATGTATGCAATATGCAGGCGCGCCCGCGCAAACTCATGGATATGCATAACAGTCTGTGACGTATACCTCGTGTTTTTGGACGTACGGCCCCCCGCTGCACGCACGTCCAAAAACCGAGGTTATACGTCACAGACTGTTATGCATATTCATGAGTTTGCGCGGGCGCGCCTGCATATTGCATACATTACAGCGCGGCCGCCATTTTGAAATCGCATGGGGGATCGCATGGGGGACGATATTTGTGGAATCTGATGACTGAAATTCGTCTTGTGGCCAGATGGATGAAAATATTGAGACCAAACAACGTTTTTTCGAAAAGGTATGAGTTGCTCTACGACTACGAACCTTAACTTTGGAAATTTGTGTCCTGGATGAAAAGATAATCGCGATCGAAAGATGTAGCAAAATCGCTACATCGGCGGCCAACAAAATTCAGTCTCTGTGGAAGCATCGGGCGTCTGGCCGTACTACAGAGCTTGCGATAGTACTGTACGGCCAGACGCAGTCGGGCTAGTGGACGATGTGAGCGTCGCATAATATTATGCAATCCGACCGTTCGTGATTCGAAACGGAGCCTGAGCAAGTGACGGGAATTGTAAATTTGCAACACAGATAAGTTTTACAGAATTTCCTACATTATTACGCTTTTCAAAAAATAAAATAACATCTCTAAACTGGAATAAAAGAGTAATGAATCAGTCTTAACGGCCGTTTCAAACCTTGATGACGCGCAGGTTACTGGTCGCGCAAAATCCAACCAATCAGAGCGTGATTTCATCAGAGTATCCCAGCGTCCTGTTTGCAGGGCGGGGGTACGAGCGAAGTGACGCTAGTGTCTAGTGAATTAATTCGCTCGTACCCCAACCTCGTTCCCCATGGGTACGATCGCGCTGCGCCATGTTGTTTCCCATCATGCCTTGCGCGATCGTAACCCATGGGATTGTGTAATTTAAATGTGCCAAAATACGGCACATTTAAATTAGGGCTGCAGTTTATCCGTTTAACGTGCCGACGCCATATTTAAAATGATAAAAGTTGTGATTTTGAAGAATCAATCCTTTCAAACATAACGTTTGGACGTTACGTTATTTAGCAAACATTTGTATTAAATGTACGTACCCCTTTCGTGTCTTTACAACCACAGATACAGGGGGGGGGGGGGTTGCAAAAAAACGCGGCTGCCATAATCCATATCGTACGGGCATCGCCACTTTTGAACCACAATTTTTTTTTCGTACGTGACGTTACGGTACGGGCAAAGCACGCGAGCGCATTATGGGTGCGCCCGGCGTGCAATCTTCCAAATGCCCGCGCAGTACGCTGTGAATAGCCAATCAGCGTCAATTACGTCATCATCACAGCCAGGGGTTAATGAAGGAACGAGCACGCGCCCCTGGAGTCGAGGCTGCTCGTACCCCGTCTGTATATGGACCGATCCAGTAAACCAATCACAGCCGTGATTTATGTCCGACGTGCGTGCACGCGCGTATGATGCGCGCAGAACGAAAATGCAGCGTGGCGTTGGAGAGGAGCACGTGTTAATTTGCCCACGTGCGCACTGGGCGGAGCTTACTGGATCGGTCCATTGCAGGGCGGAGGGTACGAGCGAACAGTCCGTTGCCGTGTCACGCGTAGCTGCTCTATTTTCTCGTCCACACAACGACAGCGACGAAAGATGGCCGTGAAAAGGGCTTCAGAAAATTCGCAATTTAAATGGCAAACCACAACCGATCCAAACAAACAAAGTTGTTTTAGGTAGTTAAAGACCTACTTCATACATCCATCAAGGTATTGTTTTCTCCAAAAAAAAGGATTTTGATGCATTTTGACTATATTTTTTTCACGGACAAATCTATAGGTTTTCTCGGTCAATTTCGGCAAATGAGCAGCCAATTTGATTTTCGTGCGTTCGAATTGAAGCTATTTTGCCTCTCCAGTTGTTACTGCGTTTCAAATTCAGAATTCGGTCATTCAATTTCGTTTTGAGGCATTCAAATTCCTTTAGCACTGTGTTCAATTTAGCATATCGTCATTCTTTTTCGTGACACACAATCATCATTCAATTTAGCAAAGCTGGTTCGACTGGAGATTTTACTGATTTAATTTTTTTCAATTTCGTAAAGAGGCAATTAATTTCGCTTAAAGAAAATTCGAATAAGTACGACTAAAGAAATACGAATGAAGTGATTTCAGTAATGCGGTATCACAGCACGATGAAGGGAGTTCGATCCCAAACTAAATTAGGATAAGTGTGTTGGAACTTGGAGGCTATCTAGATGAATTACACAGCATCAACAGATTATATCTTCAACAATTAATGGAGAATTTATTCAATCATCAGCAGAATCAGAGCATACATCAGCAAATTAGAGTAGAAAAGATCCAGTATGGTAAAGATCCCCAGGTCGGAAAAGATCAGGATGAAAAAGATCCCCAGGTGCAATAAATGAAGGTCTCAGTAGACCGCGCCTACATATTGCGACAGGTTCCAGAGACGCCCACCTTCCCTCTCAGCACATGATAATGCTGGCAAACAGCATGGGAAAGGTGAAATCTCACCGAGAATTCCCGGCTACAAAATAAGTGACTGCCGTCCCAAAAGTTGGAAGACAAGCAGTGCCTGTTTCGCGCGCTACCGCACGATGTGGACACATCACCAAGTGTCTCTAAAATATTATTGCACCCTCAACAAATTCTGTTATAGTTACACCCGTAAATGACATAATGTACTCAAAGGAACTTCCACTTACACAAAATTGTCATTCTTATACAACTATAACAAGAAAATGTAGAAGAAACCCTCTAAAACTATGGACCTACTTATTTCAAAAGCGAAGGGCCATTGGGTAAACAAGGGCCACATTTGCATAGGTCACACGTAAACAGCAACATGGGTCAATCTAAATATAACCTTGTATCCGGGCAGCCGGTGTGTGGATGGAGGTTACGTGCCCCCACACGAATAAACAGATAAACTGTACTAGGCAACTGTTTCGTATCTTCACTTTAATTCAGGCAAACCTTGTTTTCTTTATTTATGCTTCCAGTAGACTTTACATGGGGCCAATGAAGTTGTTTCTTCTTCTTTGTTTTCTTCTTCATTCTTTTTTTTTTTGGGGGGGGGGATCTTTATTGGTTAACTGACCAAGACCTAATTTTGTATTGTGTTTGAATGGGGTGTTTCTTTATGTTTTTCCTGGTTTTGTATTGTTTATGTTGTTTCTTCCTCAACCATCAATCTGTTGGCGTGCCAGACATCTTGGCATATATGTTTGGGTATGGTCATACCACTGCATGCACTTCACTTGGGTGATGCACCTTCAGGGAGTTGGGCTCTTACGTGAGGCCTCGCATTGTCGTATATGAGGTAAATGGGTTCGTCGTCTGGGAAAACTGCATCACACTCTTGAATTGTGTCCGCAAGAAACTCCTCGAATCTCTCTCGCGTCACAGTTTCGAATGCGATTCGGTGGTGCACCAAGCCTACTTCACTAGAAACAGCGAAGGTGACATTGCAATTTCTCCCTCGTTGTCTGTCGTCGACTCGTCTTGCAGCGATCCCTCGTGGAGCTCAACCCTGGGAGCATCGAGTCCAGACGTTGTAACCCGTCTCGTCAATGAAGACTAGATGCGCCAGAACACCATGCTGCAGGAACCACTCACCATACTGGACACGTTGATCAAGAACTTCAGGGAAATTTCTTGCATCAGGCGGGGACGTCCTCCACTAGTTTCAGTGTAATCATCATCCCATCCAAGGCCCTGGCTATGGTGGCAGTAGAAACCTGGGGCTTCTCTGGCAGATGCTCACTCAAACTAGCCTTCATTTGTTGAAGTGTCAAGACGGGATTAGCGTCAAGGATGCCTTGCAGATGGTTTCGCATGTCATCATCCATCTTGCTGTGGGTTGCTCCTCCTCTTGCCAGCGTCTCTCGCCTTTCAGTCCTCAAATAATTATGTTGCAACAATTGATCTGGCTGTGGACTTGTTGATGTTCAAATTGACCGCAAGTTGAAGGTAGTCTTGCTCGTTTCCCTCGAAGGCCTCAATCAACCTTTCTCGATCTACCTGCATGGGCCACTCTAGCGTAGCGACCACGAGCTGCCATTTCTAGAAATATGCGTGTAAAACTGTAGCGAAAGCTCGTCTTCGAAGTACATCGGCAAAGTGACTCAAGTGCCAAAAAGTGAACCGTATTTATGCCTTCAACATTCTTAAGAAAACAAAAATTTAACAAAGCGTTTTTTAGATTGCACAAATTCCAGAAATGACTGCCCAAAAATGAATTTGAATGACTAAACACACGCCTCAAAAAGCTCCTGCGAATTTGAATGCTGCTTTGTTGAATTGTTAAATTGCATGATTATTTTGTTAAATCGAATGACGCAACAGTACATTTGACTGGTCATGAAACGAAATCGAATGACCCTTTTCAGTAGCATTTGATTTCGCGCGAAATAGAATAGCGTAGTGGTTAAATTGGCTGCTCATTTGCCAAAATTGACCGAGAAAACCTATACTAAAACATCGGTCATGAAAAAAGTCTCCCAAATGTTGAGGTGATCAAAGAAAAGGATGAACCTACATCTACAAAAAATCTCGTGAGCGTGATGTCGTTTATATTTTAAGAATTCGATGTACACCTAATGTTTCCAACAACTTCCATTTTTCACAACGCGAAAAGATCGTCGTTATTGTAAAGCATAGAGCGAGGAACCCAAACACGGTGTGACCTTGTGACCCCATACGTACGCCCACTGATTGGTCGAGCTCGAGTATGGCCTGCTTAATATTCATAAGTCATTCATTGCACGTTCACACGTGCTTTTCACAATGTTTTCAGGCCAACGTCGGCGTACTTACGTTCGTTTACACGCGTACATGTGATTGAAAATCATGAAATCTCGCAAAAGTCGATTTGGACCAAACATTAGAAGTCTCCTGCTCGTGTTTTACATGAAAATGAAGTGTATACTTTCTTCTATCTACTGAGCCTTGCCGTTTGTTTCGGCCTTTTTTAAGAATCGAATGTACACCTAAAAACTATCGGCACTCGCTTTTGTTGATAAAAAATATGTTTTTGTTTGACAGGCCTATAAACAACACTTTATATTTGTCAAAAGCAGTTATTTTTGGTATCAAAATAAAGCACACGATTTCAACTGTTCACATATTTTAGCCATCCTGGCCAAACAGTGCATGTATCCAGGTACTTTTCGTGTTTTACTGTAGTCTCGCATAAATCTCGTAAAACCTCGCGTACGCTTTTGGGCCATGCGTGCGCGACCTCGGGACAAGAAACCTTGTTGCCCCCAGTCGCCCCCAACTGAGATTTTGAGTTTCTAAAAAATTATCATTGATCTAAATCTAAATGGTGGCGAATGATCCACATGATGACCACTGAGAAACGACCCTTCGACCGGCGACCGCGGACCAGTATTAAAGCTGACAACCGGCGTGACATAGCGCATAATGATAATCTAAAATGCGTATTAACACCCACTGCACTGCTCGCTCACACCACGGAACACGTATTATAGACAGGTGGTCCGTGGGTCACACAGTTTCAGTCAGCGATATCACGCGAATCGGCCACGCACAAACTTTTTCCTCCATTCATATAAGCTAAATAATAATAGACCAATTAAAATTCCTTGAAATCAGTGGCGAAGCCACGGGGGGGCGTGCCCCCCCCCATGAAACCTTGTCGCCCCCAGTCGCCCCCACTGAGATTTTGAGTTTCTAAAAAAATTATCATTTCATTGATCTACATGACGCCATGGGCGTCAATCCTGGGGGGACAGGGGGACTGGTCCCCCCCCCCCACACTTTTTGAAGGGTGGGGGACACAATATCAAATGTCCCCCCCCCCCAGATTTACAGGGCCCTATGTACTACAATGTATCTTTTGCTTAGAAAATATTGGTTAAAGTGGTCAGAAATTGTCTCTGATAGCCCCACAGAGCATTTAGAATCCAAAATTTTTCGGGGCCGTTAAGCGGGCCCCGAACCCCACGCCTACATAGCTCAGAATTCTGGTAGCTGATTCAACGACTCCAACCTCGAAAACAATGTTCCAAAAATTTTCTTATGCATTTAGCTGAGAAAAACTCGAAAATTATGTTTAAATTATCATCTTTTGTGCTAAGATAACTATTGGTTAAAGTGGTCAGAAATTGCCTCAGATCACACCAAAGAGGATCGAGAATCCATTTTTTTCGGGGCCCTTAAGCGGGCCCCGAACCCCACGCCTATAGCTCAGAATACCGATGGCTGATTCAATGACTCCAACCTCGAAAACGATGTTCAAATAATTGCTAAGAAAATATTAGTTAAAGCATGGAGGAAAGTGGTAAGAAATTGCTTCAGATCACGCCACAGAACATCTAGAATCCAATTTTTTTCGGGGCCCTTAAGCGGGCCCCGAACCCCCATGCCGTTAAGAGCTTCGCGCTTCGCGCTCGCATCAGTTCTGATCAAGGTATGACCCCCCCCCCCACACTTTTGAGAAGGAATTGACGCCCCTACATGACGCCCCCCCCCCATGAAATGTTCCAGCCCCCCCAGCGCCCCCCCCCCCTCCCCACTGAAAAATTCCTGGCTACGCCACTGCAAGAAACTGAGGTCAAACAGGGCTGTGTGCGTGCCTCTGACTGCGAAGTGAATTAACACTTCGCTCGTACCCCCCGCCCTGCAACCGAAAATTAACACGTGAATTATAAGACATCGGTTGTAAAATGACTGCGGGATTTTCATTACAAAGACGAATACACCGAGAAATTAATCATATAAAATAAATAAAGGAATAAAGGAATGAACGAATAAATGAATAAAGGGGAATTAAAAGTAGTGTAGTACGTTGAGATTTGAGAACGGGGGGGGGGGGCGGGGGCCGGGCAGTCTGAGTATTATATAAACTAGTGCAGTGCCCGTCTAAAATGTGCATGTTCGGGAAGCACAAATTGCTATGCTTGCAGAGAACTGCTTTTGAGAACTGCTCGTGCAATTACGCACGCGATTTAAAGGTGTTGTTTTCACAGGTTGAACGAACACTCACGTTAAAGTTCGTGCCAAGTTTGAAGTTCTTTGGGCGAGTGGTTGCAAAAAAGCTGCAAAAAATAGCGCAGATATTCACCCCTGCGGGACAATGGTATTGCCCTGCAGTAAGGTTGCTCAGTTGACCGCCTACAATGGTCGCTCAGTCGACTGCAAAAATAATGTGCCCGTGCAGCCACCACGTACTTGTACATACGGAAACATGTGTAACCCTGACCCAAAAGAGGTCTTGGATTATAGTATTTTATATTCATGACTGCGTTTACTATTTGCATAACTTCCCTTTTCTAATCTTTTATGATGTTTCATCTTTTTTACTGGTGACCTGTGTTCCAGTAGACCTTTGATCTTTTCCTGCTTTTGTTAAAGCCTGTCTTTGATCTTGCCCACTTCCTGGAGGAATAGAGGATGTCTTTTGTGTCCTCTGCCTTTTTATTGCTGACTGGTGCACCAGTAACTGTTGTGTACTCTTCCAGGAGCTAAGCAGGATGCAGGGACACTTAATCCCTGGTTGTTGATCACACCTTGCAGAAGCTGTGAACACCACAAACTCTGCTGAGTGTTCCTCTGCCTGGTTACTAATTGACCAATCAGTATTAGAGTCTTGTGTGACAGTTTGAAGTTTGACCAATGAGAGCCTGGGTAGTCATGTGATCAGGGCATGGTCTTGGTGCCAGCTGCCCCAAAATTTTAGCAGAGCTTGGCATTCCTGATTCTGCCACCGTGCTGACTGCATGCCTGCCATTTTCACCAGCCATTTTGCATCATTTGGTTGTTTGATTGGAGGATCCTGATTCCAAGTTCCCTCCTTTTTGCACGAATGTTGGCTCTCTGTTTTAGGTAAGTTGAGTAATTATTTATCATGTTTGGATTATCATAGTCATTACCTTTTCACTGTGACTTTTGTAAGTTGTGAAGAGAATCGCTTAAATTTATTTTTATATGAAGTCTGGACTTCACAAATTTTAGTGAGTCTAGACAAATTTTTAAGAGTAGAGACTTTGGCATTTTTGTATACCATTGCCAAGGTTAATAATGTTCTGAGAGATTCTAAAAGGATATTCAATTGGAGAGTTTTGCATCCTTTATTGCTACCTTTAGACCTTTAGTGTTTTAGCAAATTTGTGTAGTAAATTGGCTCTGTGCATTTTCTATTTATTTTTGAAGTTACATGTAGTGGTTTGAGGTCGAACCAAGAATGAGTAATGCTCCAGATTTTATTCAGCATTGTGTACAGATTTGTGTATTTTTATAAAGTCAGGATTTACCACCCATCGTATCCGTGATGTTTCTGTGGTAAACTTAATATAGTCCTACAGTCTGGACTGATTAGCTATTTTTATTGAATTTCTATTCCGCAGTCATGATTTACTTTGAAGTACTTTGCGAATATTTCTTGTCATTTGATTTGCCCAAAACTCAAAGACACAAATTGATATCTTGTGATACAGTTTTGGGCTACACAAAAAAAAGATGCACACTTGTGTAATATAAATTGTAGGTTCTAGTTTTTTTGGGTGTTTGCATATTATTTTGTATGGATCAAAACTTAGAGATCTACATTTGTGGTTATCTCATGATCAAGTTTTGGGAGTTAGATTTCCCGTACGTGAACAGTTCGATTAGGAGGTGGAGTTCCTTTATTTTTATTCGTGTCTCATGTACGAGACTGAGAAAAGTAATCCTTTGATCGTGCCTGGTTTTAAAGTCGTTCAAAGTGAATACGTTAGATTATTGTCTAAGATGCACTAGGCGACAAGTTGATTTCTTTGATATATTTCTATAATGAAGAGCTTTTCTGTGCATGTTAATTAACATGTAGGTTAACATTCAATTTAAAGTTTCGCACGTGATGTGTGATTTCGGAAGTGTGTTATTTACATGTAGAAAAGTAAGCCATTTTGGCCTGGCTCCGTAGTGTTAGATATTAGTAATGTGGCATGGACCACCATGTAACTCTCTGTTTTAGACCAAGAAGACTGGACCAGGCTGTGTCACTTCAAGGGAGACCTAGACGGGACCGTCTGAATGTTCCCCGATCTGCTCGCCTGACACCCTTTTACGTGCTCCAGTGAGTCGGAGACCCGTCACTATCCTTGACGTCCTAGACCAAGACGTCCGAGCGACCCAGCTCCACCCAAGATCCTCGATATCCGAGTGACCAAGTCTTCCAAGAAAGCCCAGCTCTATCCTAGACACAGCCACCAGCACTGCCCTAGACACAGCCACATCATCTGTCAAGACTCCGCAAGTATATCTTTGTTTTACTGTACCGACAAATGACGAGAGTCGTCATTTCTACTTCATCTTCAACTGAACCTTTCATCAACTAGTCTACTTTGTCACATCGTTCTACCATCGTCTTCAAGCTCTTCTACGCCATGTATGGACTCCAGAATTATCAAGGATGGATGAAATCGCGAGTTTAATCATTTTATAATTTTGGCGCTTTTTTTTCTGAGCTCTAGCTTTGTATTTTAAACTTTACATTTACAGGATCCTGTGTTTTCTGTGAATTATACTTAACCTCACTGCATTTTCATTTGTATTGCCATTGCTTAAGACCATTTTATTTCTTGCAATAAAACATATTTCATTGTGTACGTAAATCCTGAATGGTGTGAAGTCAAGAGTTCTTTTTCAAAAGGGAGTTAAATTAATATAAAATTATTTTGAAATGTGAACCACGGGTTGCGTAATTTTTTTCCTAGGAGGGTTAGGGGCAATGTCATTAATAATTCAGTTACCTTTGAATCATTGCAAGACTAAGGTTCTCGTTCTATTTTCCCCGTAATTTAAAATTATCTCAGTGATAAATTTGGAGAAGAAAATAAGCTGATGAAAATGAGCAGCGACGACGTGGATTCGAACCACTAGGGTACTGTGTGGTAGCTCGACAACAACCGTTCTTTAAAATGCTTTAATGTAGTGTAACTAGTTGAGTACCTAACAACAATGCTGTTGATGTCATTGTCCGTTCTCATGGATAAACATGAATTTTTCATGACATTGCCCCTAACCCTCCTAGGAATTACGCCCACGGGTTACACATGGTATGCAGTGCTATTCACCCATACTGGACAATGGTATCGCCCTACAATGCACGTTGGCGTGCCAGTCCTGTTTGCATTGTTGCGTCATAATGCGCGCGCGCTTTAGGTTAAACATGACGTTAACAGTTGAAAAGAACATCAGTGCGCGGTGTTCTAGGCTAGGAAGACTCGAACTCCTCCATGAAGATGTCGGCTAGGACCGGGGATAAAGGAGATCCCATGGAGGTCCCAGCCGTTTGCTCGTAGAACTTGCCTTGCCACTGAAAACAACTGGAAGAGATACATGTTAGTAACAGATCATGAATTTGGTCGGGGGACAGGTCTGTGCGTTCAGCAAGAGTGGTATCATGTTCAAGTCTTTCCTTAGCTAGTTTGCAGGCCTCGCCTGTGGGGACATTGGTGAAGAGTGAGACGACGTCAAAATTGACAAGCAAGTCAGTGGGTTGGACAGTGAGGTTTCTGGTGATGCTGACAAACTGGGGAGAGTTGGACGCATGGTGTGGTGTGTGACCCACCAAGGGTCTGAGGATTTTGGCCAAGTGTTGGGCTGTGTCGTAGGTGGGGGAACCTCGAGAGGCAACTATGGGGCGCAGAGGGATCTCAGGTTTGTGAATCTTCGGTTGACCAAAGAACCTGGGATAGATCGAACTGGAGGGTCGGAGTCGTCTGTAGAGGGGGGGGGGGGGGGGGATAATGCATCTGCTCGATGCAAGAGGAGAAGTTGGCTGGCAACTCGCTTCTCGATGGCGGGGATGGGGTTCTTGGGGAGTGGGCGGTATGAACCAGAAGAAAGTATGTCTTTTACCTTGTTGCTGTAGTCCTCCCTGTCCATGACGACGGTGGCGTTGCCCTTGTCCGCTGTGAGGATGTGGATGGAGTTGTCTCGGCAACTGAGGTCACGGACAGCGAACCGCTCTGTTTTGGTCATCAAATCACATTTATTTCCTCTTCATGACAGAAATGAAAAAGTAATATAAGTACTTAAACATATAAAGGCCACTAGAGGTGGCAAAACCTTAAAAGCATAGCTTATATCAGGCATGCCATTACACAAAACAGACGAATAATAACAGGGAAAAAAACAATTAAAAACAAAGACCAATTACACACATGTATAATTCTAAGCAGTTTGCAAAGTTATGAAAAAGTTATAAAAACAATATTAATAATTATTAATGGGCTACGAGTAGGATCGTCGTGGATACAGAGTCCAATTATGGCAGAGGCATATAACATATAAAATATATCACATTACATAAGATACAATTTAAGTTTGCGTTTGAAAATATTATAAGACCTTAAACATCTGAGAGACAATGGTACATTGTTCCATATTTTAGGTCCGGTGTATTTAATGTTACATGTATATTGAAAGGCAGATGTTCTATGTTGCGGTATGTGGAAATGTAAGTTAGTATATACACGAGTATTATAGTTATGCAAATTGCAGTTTAGTACAAACATGTTTGAAAAGGAAATGGGCAGTAAATTGTTTTTAAACTTGCAAATAAATAGAGCTTGTTGGTATTTATTTAGGTTTGTTATGCTTAAATATTTTAGTTCACGCAAGAGAGGTTGACTATGGGCCCTATATGGTGAATTTGTAATAATTCGAACAACTCTTTTCTGCAATTTTATTAGTTTATCCAAATTCGTACGGAATGTATTCCCCCAAACAATGTTACAGTAAGAAAAATAAGGAAGTATTAATGAACTATAGAGTGTATTTAATACCTCAAAGGGTACAGTATGTTTTAGTCTGTTGATAACTCCAATACTCTTAGAAACTTTACTTACAATCTCATCGATGTGATATTTCCAAGTCAATTTTTCATCGATGATTACACCTAAAAATCTAAACTTGTCTACTTTCTTGATAGTTTTGCTATCCATTAAATTTTTTAAGTTTGATGAGTTATTCTGTTTTTTTTCCCTGTTACTGAAGATTATATAATTACATTTAGAAGAATTAAGAGTTAAGCGGTTAGCTTTTAACCAATCACAGATACTGACCAGTTCATTATTGACAATATTATACAGGGTAATAAGATCTTTGTTACAATAGAATAAACTAGTGTCATCAGCATATAATATAAAGGATAATATGTTAGATGTCTTTGAAATGTCATTAATATAGAGTAGAAATAACAAAGGTCCCAACAGAGAGCCCTGGGGTACTCCGCATGAGATGCCTTTTAAATCAGAGAGGCAGTTATTAAAAGTTGTACATGTACACTGTTTACGATTATTCAAATAGTTCGCAAACCAATCATGGGCAACCCCACGGATACCATAGAAATTTAATTTATGAAGAAGAATAACATGGTGTATAGTATCAAATGCTTTTGATAAATCTAAGAATATACCGATTGAAAAAGCATTCTCCTCAAAAGTTTGGACTACTTTATCTGCTAGGTCAATAAGTGCCATTGAAGTGGAGAAATTAGATCGAAAACCATATTGGTTATCAGAAATGATGTTATACACTGTATTTGTCTAGAAATGCTACTGTCCTATTGTACACAAGTCTTTCAAGAATCTTGGAAAAACATGATAGTACCGAAATTGGTCTATAGTTACCAAGCTCAGCGGGGTTTTCTTTTTTAAATATTGATTTTCAATTTATCTGGGAAAACCCCTTTAGATAGAGATACATTAAAAATGTGACACAGGGGATCACTTATATTGGTTATGACAGATTTGATTAACCCTGGTTTGACACCATCCAAGCCAGGGGACTTTGATTTTCGTTAGGATCAGTCAAGTAATTCTCATAACTAGCATTTGCTTGAGGAAGATTTCGATTGAGAGAAGGGCCTATTTGATTAAGTAGTCATTAAAAGCATTTGAAATATCTTTGGTGTTATTTGTATGGTTTCCACGTATATTGAATTCAGAAGGGTACTTTTTATGATTATTTTTGTTTAATAATATGAGTTAATTATACACCATGTTTTTAGCATTACTTTTTACTTTTTCAAACTTATCTTTATAAAATTTGGCTTTAGTAATCTTGATGATGGCATTTAACTTCTTACGGAAAATCTTGTATTTGTCAAAATAGTTACTAGTTGGGCTTGTAAAGTATTTTTGGTATAGTTTATTTTTATGATTAATTGAATTCAAGATTCCATCCGTCATCCATAATTTGAGTTTCTTAGAGGGCTTGGTTTTCTTTAGGGGAAAGTTATCTTGAAATATCTTTAAAAAGTCCGAATGAAAATTATCAAAAATATGATTAGGATTATCCGTACAAGTGATATTCCAATTTGCGTCGTTTAAATCCATTTTGAACCTTTCCAATCTATCTGCTGTAATGTGTCTGTATAATCGACCTGCATTTTGTTTATCAGTTCCTCTAATATTAAAGGAAGATATCTGATAAATTGGTAAGTGGTCAGAAACGTCATTGAACAGGATGCCGCTTTCTGTACGTCCAGTACTCTTTGATATAATATTATCTACATGTACATGTGTTGTATTAAGGTAGAAGTTGTTGACGTTATGCGAGTTGGTCTGTCTATTAGCGGTAAATATGAATTGCTAAAAGAGAATTAACAAAATTCTGAGTTGGATTATGGCTATTGTAGTTCAACAAATCAATGTTAAAATCGCCCATGATGAGGAAATTTTATTTTCCTTGTTTATGTTTGCCAGGATAGTGTCAAAAAAATCAACAAATTTATTAAAACAAGGCGGTTTATAAACTATTCCAACAATAATATGTTTACCCTCAGTGCAAGGAATTTCAATAAATAATGAGTCACATTCTGAACAATTCAGTATTAGGTCATTACGGAGAAAAAGTCGAAGGAATTGTGCACGTACAGTGCAACACCGCCACCTGTCCTATTTTGTCTATTTTTCTTAACGCATGAGTAATCTTTTATGTGCATATCAGGACTCTGATCATTTAACCATGTTTCACTAAAACCAATCACATGGAATTGGAAGTTAAGAATATTTATGAAATCAATCATTTGGTCAAAATTTTTAGCGAGGCTTCGAACATTCTGGTGAAGACATGAAAAAGTATTTCGACCATTAGTCAGTTTGCATTTTTCAACAAACTGGTCCGACAAGAGGTACTATATAATTTGTAGCATAGTAATTCATGTCTGGATCGATATCACTACTGCCAGCAAGTTTCTCATTACAAATAAATGGATTAAATTTAAGGTTTTTTAGTCGGTCGGCATGGATTTTGGTATTAGTTTTAAATTCAACAATTACCAAATCAAAGTCCTGAGATAAAAGATGATTAAACGGTAATATAGGTTTTCCCGGCGAATTTCCGAATTTTTCTGATGATTTTCATTAATAGCCATTCAGTTTCGTCTGATTTTTACGCACCCGATCAAATTGGGGTTCCTTTTTCATCGTTGGGGCATTCGATTTCATTTTTAGGCAGCCAAGATTGTGCACGTAACGTTCGTTTTCGTTTTGGGGCATTTTCTTTCGTGTTGGTGCATTCAAGATTTAATTTGTAACATTCTTAAATCAAGTTTTTGGTATCTTTTGACGGTGGAAACATTCAAATTAGCGAATGTCGGTGCGCATATGACGTATGCCCATGCTATCATTTTCTTATTCGTTTATGGGCAATCATTTTCATTGTTTGGCCATTCAAATTGAAACCAAATCTTAACGAATAAGGTTCTTCTTGGGTTATTTTTGCTTCAAAATATCTATGTGTGTAACATTTATAACCAACAAATTAACTGATATGAGGGATATGATGTAAAAACAGTAATGACATGAAAAAGGCTACGAAATTTCCTCTTTCACTGTTGAACGTTTCTACTTGTTTAAAGGTTTCAACAAGTCTATAAGGGATATCTTAATGAATAAAGTTTCTATTTCTTCTTGAGTTATCTTTGTTTCAAAAAATCTGTCTGTAAATTTATAAATAACAAATTAACAGATATAAGGGATATATGATGTAACAAAATAATGAAATGAAAAAGGTAACGAAATTTCCTTTTTAATTTTCACTGTTGAACGTTTCTACTTGTTTAAAAGTTTGAACAAATCTATAAGGGTATCGATGTGGACATTTTTATTTATCCTTTATATTTTGGTCTAGGGGCCTACTGTCCCCCTTTTCGCTCTGTTTTTGTAAGTTGCAGTTCACCCATCAATCTTTTGACGTGCAAGACATCGTGGCATGTATGTTTGGCAATTGTTGTACCATCGGGAACACTTCTCTTGGGTAATTTGTCCAATGTTTTGTTGGGCCACTTCCATCAGAAGCTCGCATCTCCACTCCTGGAGGTTCATTCCTGCTTCATGCGCGGCTTCTCTGTCCCCGACTCTTTGCTGCCAATCTGGTAGGGCTAGGTCTTTCTTTACTCCAGCTTTGAAGGCAGAGTGGGCCATTTCCGTCATATTTAGGAACGGTGAGTAGGGAGGGAGTCGCTTTAGCTGGATCAGGGGACGAGCATCTGGTGGCAGCTGTGCATTCACGTGTGGGCGAGCGTTATCGTAGATAAGAAAGATAGGCTCATCCCGGGGAAACATGTTTTCGCACTCGCGTGCTGTTGCCGCCAGGAATTGCTCGAACCTTTCTCTTGTAACTGTCTCAAACGCAATGCGATGATGAACCAGTCCGACCTCACCAGAAACTGCAAAAGTCACATTGCAATTGCGACCACGTTGACCATGGACCACTCTTCTAGCTGGGACTCCACGAAGGGCTCGTCCGAATGAACGTCTCGTCCAGATATTGTAGCCCGTCTCGTCGATGAAGACACAGTGGGCCAAGACACCATGATGCAGAAACCACTGCCCGTACTCGACGCGCATGTTAAGTACGCGTTGGGAGTTTCTTGCTTCAGGCAGGTCTTCTGCCAGCTTCAGAGTCATCAACATGCCATCCAAAGCTCGAGCAATGGTGCTGGAAGAAACAGGCGGCTTGTCAGGGAGGGCATGCTCCAGGTCTTCTTTCAATTGCTTTAGAGTTAGAAGAGGGTTCAAGTCTAGCAGGTGTTGAAGCTCATTCCTCATTTCTTCGTCCATCTTGATGTTGTGAGCCCCTCCTGTGGGCAGTCTTTGACGGCGACCAGTGCGTAGATAATTCGCCACGATGGATCTGGCAGTCGCTCTCTTGATTCCCAGAGTATCCGCTAGCTCTAGATAATCGGCGTTGTTGTTCTCGAATGCCTCAATCAATCTCTCCCTATCCACATTTTGTACCCTACGGTAATTGCCACGGGCCGCCATCTTGTCTGTATGAAGACTAAATGTAAAAGAGAGGTGTGCTTCTACGGATTGAATACATTAGATATGATATATACGCGAAGATAGCCCAGACTTTTATAGGAACACGGATATGCAGGAATGTCTTAAAACATGTTTGAAAACATTTGAAATATGTTTGCCCATTAATGAAAACGACTGACCGATCAACCCCAACTCCTGGCTTAGACGAAATTGAATGAACATTGCCGTACATTTAATTCGAATGCATCCTTTACAGGGACGAGCGAAGCTTAAAAATGGATAATGCGTGTCACAGAAAAAGGACATCTAAACATGTCATGATGCCATATTTTCAATGCCGGAGCGCCAATAAAATCTTAAAATCATTCACACTATATTAACTAATGCACCCTTGTCACGACTATTTCTTTAGGGGGGACCGTTCGCATGTACATCACAATCCTTCTTTTTGCTAATGCAATTTTTTTTTACGGAATTTATTTTGGGGGGCCTAGACGAAATTTTTTTGGGGGGCTACAGCCCCCCCCCTTGCCCCCCCCCCCCCCCGTAGAACCGCGCCTGCATTTATCAGTTTATGCAATAGGTTAGGTAATGCAGTAAAGGGTACAATAATTATGTAAATGCGTCCAGCCGTCTTTAGTAACAGGTCGTTAGGCGAGGTGTGGAATTCGAATTGTGTGGCCAGGGTGATTGTAAACAAGCCAAGAGGTAGGTATGCATGAAGCTTAGAAACATACAAACATCAAAAACACAACAAAATATGCACAAACAGGGGAAAAACAAGTAGATGAACTTAAATGTAAGATTTAGATTGAGGAGTTGACGTGGACCGGGAAAAACCAACAAATTATACTGAAGACTACACTGTAAAAACAGTGCTTAGCATTTAAACACATCAATTCTAAACGTTTACCACTTTTTAATGTTGTGAAACTAAACGTGTTTACGTTTTGGACATGTGCTTATAGGATTGCATATCTAAATGCGCTTAGGAAGGTGTTTAAATGCTAAACATATTATTCATTGAACATGTCAAACGGATAATGCGTGTCACAGAAAAAGGACATCTAAACATGTCATGATGCTAAACGTGTGGAAAAAGTGGGTACAGAATAAGTGTTTAGAAATGTGTTTAAATCCTAAGCACCATTTTTACAGTGTAATACATGTATAAATTAATTGGATGGCATAGGGTATTCAGGTTTTATTTGATTGTGATTAGGAGGTCAGATTAGGTTTAGCTGGGCGAGCCTTGCGGAGGAGTCAACCTCAGCAGCCGACAGCTGAACAGTACAGAAACGAAAGTTCTGTCCCTTGGCATGAACTTTGCTGTTCCTCCAAGGTCCGTACCCATCGAGAGCATCATCCAGTCGACGGAGCCAGCCCTCAGACACCTCACCAAGACAGCAGCCAACGACGTCCGCATCAAGATGAATGAAGTCCTCCGCAAGGCTCGCCCAGCTAAACCTAATCTGACGTGCAAAGCTAAGCGCGCGAGCGCCCTATGGCATGTACGTATGGGCGCACCCGGCGTGCAATCTTCGAAATGCCCGCGCAGTATTCAGTGTCATTTACGTCATCATCACAGCCAGGGGTTAGTGTAAGGAACGGGCACGCCCCTCTGGAGTCGAGGCTGGCGTATGGGGTCACAACTACCTAAAACAACTTTGTTTGTTTGGATCGGTTGTGGTTTGCCATGAAAATTGCGAATTTTCTGAAGCCCTTTTTACGGCCATCTTTCGCTGGCCTCGCGTTGCTGTCTGTTGTGTGGACGAGAAAATAGGGCAGCTACGCGTGACACGGCAACTGACTGTTGTGTGGAAATACCACTTCCTCATCAAGCACTCTGTGTAAAGGCTGAAAAGTGTGGGAGAGAGTGGGCAACCTTGTCTCACACCAGCTGGGGTCTCAAAAACCTGCGTGAGTTGCCCCCTCCATCGGAGTTGGCCATGTATGGCGTGTCAAACGTTGCAATATTCAGTGTTTTACAATACGCCCTTAGTTTCAAAAGTAGCCGGCAAAATTCTTGGTGGCGCGCGCTGTGCTAAAAAAGTTTAGTTGGCCGAAAGAGGGCGCTAGGCAAAAAGATGATCGATCGTAACGCAACGCTCATGGCTGACAAAGTGACATGCAAGTAATTTACTAACGTTATGACATGTGATGCATGATGGAGTAGGGAACCTGTCGGGTAAAAGTGTGTACGAAAACCCGACCTGGTTACACTCTGTTTGTAGTTGCCTATCAGCTTATGTTAACAAATTATCATGTACATTGTAACTGGATCATTAAAAGGGACAGGTGGACACTCGGCCTTGGAGCTCAGACCATGTGTCATGCACTCCTCAATGCATACATGGACGTAGTAGCATGGATGATGCACATATCACTATGGGTAGTACAGGCACAGCTGGGGGTACTGCCCAAACAATGATGAATGCATTGCGCATGCTTGAAGAATTACCCACAATTCCGGTTTTTTTACCGTTTTGGTCTGGCTCTAATCACTTTACACGATCCCCTGACGTCTCATACACTGACTTTAGGCAAAATAGTCAGACTTTCGCGGTCTAGTAACCAGACTGTGACTCTTAACGAAACATCAAATGAAAAGTGAAACATCAAATGCTAAAAGATCGAATACATATAAGATGAAATGTCAAAATACACAAATAATTGAACATCAAATATATATTGCTCGAAATATCAAACATAAATTTGTAAAACATCGCTCACATATTTGAAAATATCACAAATATATTGTAAAACATCACACACAGGCGCGTACGCGGGGGGGGGGGGGGGGGTTGGCTGTTAAACACCCCCCTTTGCCATGTAAAAATATGGAGGGAAAAGAGAGTTATGCGACCGAGCGCGGAACAATTACAAATTATGTGCATGTTCTCAACTTTAAGCTTTGAATACAGAATACGCTTTATAAGAGCAAGAGTATATAGGCCTATATGTATTTGAAACAAATGAAACAAAATATCCCCTCATAATTTTAAAAACTACTGCCAAAAAAATCTGGGGAAAGTGGCCAGGAAACGCCTCAGATTGCACCACAGAGCATCTAAGATCCAAAATTTCCCGGGGCCCTTGAGCGGGCCCCGGAACCCACGCCGTAAGTGCTTCGCGCTCCGCGCCTGCATTAGTCCTCCGGCTAAATTCCCTCTATGCTATAATTTCACCCTAGCGATGCCCCCACCTTATTTGTACCTTCAGCAACGAATGGCTGAGGCGCGGACTACAAGTGGCCTAAATCCCTTTCCAAAATAGAAAATTGTGAAAAAATACAGAGATGGAACATGGTTCTCAACTTTGAGTACATAAGAAACTTTATAAAGAACAAAAAATAACAAATTTAAATGGAATTCTCGATGTTTAAAACGTTTTCAGAACGGTGGAAGTGGCCAGGAATCGCCTCAGATTGCACCACAGAGCATCTGAAATGCGTGGGACCCCACGCCATAAGGGCTTCGCGCTGCGCGCTCGCAGGTCCTGGACCCTTCATTACAATGAGGCCCCCCGGCAAATGGCAGTCTGAATCCGCCCCTGTGACCAGAGCGCATATGTATCCTGTATCTGGAGTTTGGCCTTAGGGGTGGGGGCGGTTTACACAAAGATTCCCAACGGATGAGAATCATGAGATCCAGGGGACGAAGCCATGGGCGTCGCCAGGATTTTTTTCTAGAGGGGGCAAACAAAAATTTTGCCAAAAAATGCTTGTATTTCTCTACACATTCTCGATTAATCAGTTTTAGAGGGGGGAAGGGACATTTTGCCCCCCCCCCCAACTCATTAAATTTACACCACTTTGTCTTCGGGCCTCTTGTTTTTTTTTGTTTTTTTTCCTTTTTCTTCCCTTTTTTTTTTTTCTCCAGGGGGCAAGTGCCCCCCCTTGCCCCCCCTCGCGACGCCCATGGCATGGGCGTCGCCAGGATTTTTTCTAGAGGGGGGCAAAACAAAAGTTTGCCAAAAAATGCTTGTATTTCTCAACACATTCTCGATTTATCAGTTTTAGAGGGGGGAAGGGACATTCCCCCCCCCCCAACTCATTAAATTTACACCACGTTGTCTTCGCGCCTCTTTTTTTTTTTTTTTTTTTTTTTTTTCCTTTTTTTTTTTTTTTTTTTCCGGGGGCAAGTGCCCCCTGCCCTCG
Organism: Patiria pectinifera; assembly: GCA_029964075.1. Taxonomy (NCBI): domain Eukaryota; kingdom Metazoa; phylum Echinodermata; class Asteroidea; order Valvatida; family Asterinidae; genus Patiria; species Patiria pectinifera. Next base: position 16,596,154 of record CM057146.1, read on the forward strand.
CGACGCCCATGGCCAACATCTCCATACTAGTTGGTGTTGTGTGGTCGCAGATGACTAATAAGTCCAATTCTAGCCAGGAAGCTACGGTCCTACACTGGACACACTAGGTTGGGGGTGGGGGTGGACACGTATAGGAAAGCATCTAGCTGACGAGATTTTCGTTGCTGTCGTTTCAGCTCAGCCTCCCTGATGCGACGGGCTTCGAAGCTTGATGCACCTTCGTGTGATAATCTTCTCCATGCCGTTTGATCATGGGCATGTTCTTCCCAGCTACTCACATTGAAGTTGCATTGCTTCATGGTTGCTTTAAGGCAATCCTTGTATCTCTTGAATTGACCACCAGCCGATCTTTTGCCTGTTGTTAGTCCACCGTAGAAGATCTTTTTGGGGAGTCGATCATCAGGCATCCGTAATACATGACCTGACCAGCGAAGTTGAGCTCTCATGATCAAAGCACCTACACTGGGCAATTCCGCTCGCTTGAGGACTTCAGTGTCTGGGACCTTGTCTTGCCATCTGATGCGCAAGATCTTACGCATGCAGGAAAGGTGGAAGTGGTTCAGCTTTCTGATGTGGCGGCTGTAGGTTGTCTAAGTTTCACAGGCATACAGCAGGGAAGTAAGGACTACAGCTTGATACACACGCAACTTTGTTTTCAAGCTTATGCCTCTCCTATTCCACAGACGCTCACGAAATCTTCCGAAAGCTGAGCTGGCTTTGGATATCCGATTTGTGATTTCCTGGTCTATGTTGACCTCTCTTGACAGGGTGCTGCCCAAGTATGTAAACTTGTCAACAGAATGAAGGATGTGATCTCCAATGGTGATAACGGGCGGAACATATGGCTTACTTGGACTCGGAGCAGGTTGAAACATCACTTCTGTCTTTTTTAGATTGATTGAAAGTCCAAAGCGTGAGCAAGCTGTTGCGAAGCAGTCCATGATGAGTTTTAAGTCTTCCTGGGTGTGGGCGACAAGAGCACAGTCATCGGCATAAAGGAGTTCACGAACTACTTCATCGAATACCTTTGTTTTTGCTTGAAGTCTTCTCAGATTGAAGAGTTTACCATCAGTCCTGAATCTCATCTTCACGCCGATGTTGATCATCGCGGCGGAACCGGGGGGGGGGCAGAGGGGGCAGTTGCCCCCCCCCCACTTTTGAATAGGTAGCTATTTTGCCCCCCCACTTTTTACCAGGAGCGATTTTAAAAAGGAGGTTAATTAAAATGATACAAGAGGTAAAAAAGATTTTTGAACACGTGCCTCATTTATCGGGCCCTATTAATAGTATAATGTACTACAATGTATCTTTTGCTCAGAAAATATTGGTTAAAGTGGTCAGAAATTGCCTCAGATCGCACCACAGAGCATCTAGAATCAATTTTTTTTTTCGGGGCCCTTAAGCGGGCCCGAACCCCACGCCTCAAGGGCTTCCCGCTTCACGCTTGCATCAGTTCTGATCAAGGTATGTTCCCCCACTTTTGAAAAGCGATTGACACCCCTGGTTGGGGGTGCAATTTGACATTAGGCCTTATACCTAAGTGAGTATGGCGACACAAAATAAGAAAAATTATACGAAAAATAGGGATATACCGGTAGGAATAGTCCACATGCATAGGTTAGCAGACATTACGTAGGTCACACTTTCGTTTCGGACCAACTTCACACTTTTCCCATTTGCTTTGATTTTGCTTTAATTCTGCTCCGGGAACAGTAACTGGACCTTGCCCCCCCCCACACTTTTAAAAGTGTTCCGCCGCCGATGTGTTGATGTCACGGAAAGCATCAAGGAGCATGCAAGCAAACACGACAATGAAGAGCGTTGGTGCAAGGACACAGCCTTGTTTAACTCCATTTGATACTGGGAAGGGTTTTGAAGACTCCCCATCGTCCGTTACTCGCGCCATATACTTTTCAGGGCAGCCAATTTTGGACAGAAGTTTCCAGAGTCCTTTTCTACAGACGGTGTCGAATGCCTTTGTCAAGTCCACGAAGACACAGTAGAGGTCGGTATTCTGCTCTCTGCATTTCTCTTGTAACTGCAGGGCTGCAAAGATCATGTCACCTGTACCTTTTCCTTTTCTGAAACCACACTGGCTGTCGGGTAGAAATGTGTTGGCAATGTGTGTTGTGAAGCGATTAAGCATGATTCTGGCGAGGATCTTACCAGCAATGACCAGCAGGGAGATTCCTCTGTGGTTGTCACAAATGAAACGGTTGCCTTTCTTCTTATAAATGTGGACAATGGAGGCATCCTTGAACTCTTGGGGAAGCACTCCTTTGATCCACATCAGTTGGAATAGCTCTGTGAGGCGTTGCACGAACGAAGCATCTCCTGCTTTGTATATCTCAGCAGGAATTGAGTCGGAACCAGCTGCTTTACCCATGGATAGTACATCAATGGCTTCTTCAGTCTCATAACGAAAAGTTTAACGCACACAGCGCGCATTTAATATTTTGCGCGTGCCAGTTTCCAGAAGGCTGTACCATTATCGGCGCGGGTGAGTCGCTGCGCACGCGGGTACGGTCTTTACACGCGCTGCAATGTTACCGCGGTAGGCCTAGCTCAGAAATGTCGGTTTGAGTGCAACCATTGTACATGTTTTAACAGTAATTGAAAACAATTCTGAAGGATACTTAATAAACTATTTCTAAAAGCTTTCACATGGACATAACATCAACAAAATTCATTTATTCACCAACCGACAAACTAATGCATTAATCTACAATCATACAACATAACTTCATAATGTTTAATTAAATGTTAATTAACCGTATAAAACAGTTATTGAAATGTACTCATAACACTGAGATCAGAATTAAACAGTTTTATTAAATGTCAAACAGTCAAATTTAAATTTAGATCTCTAAAAATGAATTCATTTTGTTTTTTTCCAGTGTAGTTTTGGTTGGGCAACAATTCTTATAAAAAAGAAATCTACCACTTTTTATTTTTGCAATCAGATTGTGTTTGTTTCACTCAATAAATTCAGACTTTGAATAGAGTATGTCAAACTTCACGATGATAAAAATAACAAAGTAATATGTCCCATTGGCCAGTGCAAACTTAAATAGAGTACCAATTTAATTATAATTTCCAAACATCAAAAGCATTTTATTCCTAACAGAGTAGAAATTTATGTGGGTTAATTACAACTACAGTATTTTAATATACCTTTGTAAAGTGTTGAATTTTGTAGAATTGTACTAATCGACCACACATCACTGTAATTTGGCCCAAGTGACAGTAATTAGGCCTTAGGGCCTATAGAAAGATCAGAATGAATAATCTATAGGTTAATATTGAAAAATCCAATGTCAAAAAAATGTTACTATTAAATAATTTTGAAAAGAAGAATAATGACGGTGTATCTCAAATTAATCTGAAACTTTTCATATTGACATTCAGATTGGGCAATAACACTGGATACACAGAGATGTTTCTTAATCCTACAGTACTACGACTCACTTTTCTTGCATGTTCGCTTGTTATGACCTACTTGTTGACAGTTTGAGCATCTAACTGCCAATGGCTCTCTTTTGCATGGATACAACATCGTCAATCGATGTTGTTTCAACATAATTTGCTTGAGAGCACTTGTTCCTTGATGGTTTGTGGATCTGAAAAACCAACATGTAGTATGGTCATTCAACTTCTCAAGACCTTGTTGAGAAAACTTACTGATACATCCATGCAAACGTAAAGACTCAGGGAGATGGTTCATGAGGAGATGCATGTATGGGGTGACATCCTTACACTGGTACACTTCACTATACAGCTTGACCCAATCCCGACAAAAAGTCTCAAAATCATTGATTTCATCTGGGCTTAGGTTCTTTGTCAACTGGTCCATTATGATCCCGAGGTCTCTCCACAATCTTTGGATGACATTCAGTTTTGGATGTTCAGGAATAAGGTACTCAAGTTCAATGTTGGTAAATATTTTCCTGTACTCTGGTCCAGTGAAATCCCTGCTAGTAATTTTCTTCTGATCCTTATCAACAAAGAAATTCCACTCAATGTGCAAACTGTGAATGAACTGTTCAAACTTGGCCATGTGTGTACACTTTTCTACTGAAAATCGGGCACTACTTCTCTCTACGTGGTCAGTCTGACGTAGATATCCAATGAGTTGTATCATTAGTTGATCCGAGAGTCTAAGGAAAAGATGAAGCGTGTCTGGTACAACATGTGTGACTTCAATATTTCCAAACAGAGGAGAATGACTACAGTTATAAGCATGTTTCTTATTTCCTGATGCCATCTTTGTGATTTCTGCATTAGTTCTTGCTCCTTCAGCAGGATTTGTCATTGACCAGTGTTTTGAAGTGTCCCATCTCAGATCGGATGGGCATTTGCACCACAGACATGAGTACTTACTCCCAAATGAATCTATTCCCATAACCTGGTTTAGGAATTTCAGATCACCTCCTAAGTAATACACAAGTTGGTATTCCCTACCCGCCACCACTACAGTTTTTGTCTGGTGTATCTCATGAATCAATTCTGACAATGCACTCTTCATACTTTCATACTTTTCTGGTACCTTTAGTATGGCCAAGAGATATTGGCCATCTGCCCCACTACAACTTTCACCTATGATACAGAATGTGACATTCACAATGTGAATTCTTTTGCCAAACTTTGTGCCATCGCCACTTATTTTGATCTGGAGAGTATCATTGGACAATAGATTGTTATTTGACTGGTCTGCATTACTCAATCTGGTGACAAGACACTCCTTAAATGATTGCCAAACACCTTGTCCATTACTAACTTCATGGATAGTACAACCACTGTTCAGTTCACGTTTTCGCTGTTGAAGTGCATGCTCCTTGGGTAAAGCTGCACATTGGTGTGTCAATTCACGGTATGCTCTACTACTGACATTGAATTTGTCTGTAATGTATACGAGGTTGTTAACTTCTGCCTCAGTAGTTACTTCTATTTTCTCCCGATCACATTTTGGTGAACCCTTTGTACTGAAAGTTATTTCAATTTGTTTCCCATTTGGGTCTTGCACTGTAGCACTTATTGAATTGAATGAACTCGATGAAACTGTCTCTTTCAAGTCTTGTACGTTTTGTCTGAATTGTCTTCTGATTTGAGATTTGCTGTAGCTCTCTTTGTTTTTGTTCCTTCCTCTTCTTTGTTTATTTCGCACCAACCTATCTATGTTTCGCTGCATTTCTCTATTTTGTTTTTCACTCTCCACCAGTTTTTTGCGAGTTTCATTAATTTCTTTGCAAGCCTTTTTCGGGCCAGCTGTTCACTTTGAATTTGCTCCTCAAGTTTCCTTTTAGTAGGACTCCCAGTCTTGTGGGGTACTTTCAGTTCATAATTTGTCAATTTCCACTTTTCATAAGTCTTCTGGTAAGCACGACCTCCTGTGCATTTTTTCAGCTTTGCAAAGAGAGCACGGACTTTGAATTGCATCTTCTTTATTACAGGGGCCAAGTGTACTTTTTCCACATCAACTGCATGTTCATGCATGATGTGTTCCACCATTTTGGAGATGTGCTGTTCATCACATGGATTTGGGAACTGTCTGGCCAGATCATATAACCCAAAATTATTCAGTGAAAGATTGAGAACAAATGGAAAATCTTTAGGCAGCATGATAGCCAAAGGGTTGACCAGTGAGAACAGTGCAATTGCAATGATAGAATTTCCTACGGTGCTTCTACAAAAATGCAAACTGAACAGCGGTGTTTACAAAGTGTACATGTACATTAACAAGATACCTTTAATCCTGTAACAAAAATGAAGTCAAGTCCATTTTGTTTCCATTTCCACGAACAAATGACATACGAAAGATGCATCCGCGTTCAATGTTTTGGGGAGAGTTGTTGATGTTGTATTCCAGAAGAGGCTTCCTCTCATGTAGCCAAAATTTGACAGTACCTTTTATGACATAACAAAAGTCTCCACACGAATTCACAATTCTGTAGTGCCAGTCTGGACCAAGTAAAGAATTGTATTGTTTATAAGATGTGAGGGTCATCTGTTTCCCTGTTTTTACTGTTCCCAGTTGGCTAACTTTCTTGAACTCGTCCTTCTGGATTGGGATGAAAAGCTGCACTAACGTGTCTGTCCTTCGACTTGAGGTCAACTTTTCCTTTATTGCAACTCTCAACTGTTGTTGAAATGGATTGTCCGACAACTGTACATGCTGTAGAACAATATCCGATGCTTGCCGCCATTCATCATATGTGTTAGGCCATCCAACATAATGTACCTTGCAATAAACACAGGAATCTATGAGTTTTTCATCAATAACTTCAAGTTTATAGAGTTTTGTTGTCGACCATACATGACGTCGGCAACGAGTAGCTCTTGGGAGCGTTTCTACTCCTTTGTTGAGGGCTTTGTAGTCAATCCGGCGGCCTTTACGTAACAGTCTGTCCATAACTGTGTAACCGGGGAGAGTGGAATTAGTTAATTAAAAATGGGGCACTCTCCTTATGTCCGAGTGGTTCCACTAAAAAAATGATTTGGGTGGAGCGAAGTTTCTGTTTGTCTCAAAAATATGAAGTGTTTTATTTATAGTACAAATAGAGACAATATATATACAAAGGATCAGGTACAGTATTTACAAAAAGAATATTAGGAACTTTGGTGAGTATATAAAAACAGAACTTTGTTGGGTCTATAAAAACGACAGTCAAATAGGGAAGATAGGGTGGTGAACTGTCACTCCAAGGATGGTATCTGAAATGTATATAAACGATAAATGACTAATGAATTATGGAAATTACTATGGCATAAAATGACTGTTGCCCAAATGGAGAATTATTTAAATGGCAATTATGCAAGAATATGAATATTTTATATACATGTAGTGTAATTTTAAATCCGAAAATTGAAATGAATTATTCACCAAGTTATGTTATAAAATGAAATAAGAATATAATACCATGCCCTAATAACAAATTCCCGAATGATCATAGCAATAGAAAACTGATAGTTTTGCGAAAATGGGAAAGTCTATTTTAAATGATACATGAGAACGTAAATATTATACATGTAGCAACACTAAAATTTAAGTTGAAGTTATTTGCATATTCAGGTTGCTCAGAAGTTCCAATTTGTGTTTGTTTCAAAAAGGAAAAATGGAAATTCACAAAATATAAAGTACATGATAACATTGTTTTCCGGAATTGCCGAAAAATATTAAAATAGCAGAAAATTGTATTTAAATAAATCGACCTAGTTTACCCGAAATGTTCAAAGTATGAAATATAGTCAACAGAAAATCCTTTTTGCCATCTCATGCAAGAGTTAAATAGAGAATCATTTATAGGGAAAAACTAATTCTCAAAAATACTTGCAAATCACGACAACAGATTGATTTCAAAAAGTTAATCAGTCGTGATCGCAAGGCAAATTTCCGGCCGTGTCCGCTTTGACGGCCTTAATTTCTGGCAATAAACCAAGCATACAAACGACCAGAATGTTACATAAATGATGGCATAAAAAGGTTCAGGCATAAAACTGTTTTAGGCATAAAAAGGTTAAATATCAGACAAGGGATTTACTCACCACTTGGGAGGATCTACGCTCATGCCTACTCCGTGTCCGATGTAAAAATCGACGATCAGCAGTGAAAATACAATGAAGATGTAAATATTCTACTGCTATTGGGAGCCTCTCTCAAAATTTCAGTAAAAGTGGAGAGTGTAAGATGCTGGTAAAAGATGGTCTGAATTCAACGATGTGTTGGATCGAAATCAAAGTATTTCGCAGCTAGCCCTTCAAGAAAACTATACCGAAACGCCCGGAATGTCGGCTATTCCTCTTAAACAAAGCGCGGTGGAATGCAAAACTTGCACGCTCGCTACGCCCATTGCATATTTGAGAAAATTCTAGGCGGCGCGCGCTGTAAAAAAAAAGTTTAGTTGGCCGCGAGAGGGCGCTAGGCAAAAAGCATGATCGCAATGGCTGCTCACATGTGATACGACACAAACACGAAATTACAAAAGTTATGAAATGAATGCTGGAGTAAGGAACCAGTCGGGTAAAAGTAAGTATTGAAACCCGACCTGGTTACAACTGGAATATAAAAATACACAAGAAAAAAATAAGGTTGTGTGCAGTGCAAATTATTGGCCTTTTTTTATCAGAAAGCTGCCACATAGTCATAAGCAAGCATTAAACTAACATGTAGCCTAGCCCTAGGCCCTAGCCTGCTACTGTCATGACTGTGCTAGACGTAGCCTAAACCTTAGCCCTGGCCTAAATCATTAGAAAATGTTTGTCAGTTAGTGTTACAGTACTCTTAAAAACAAAAAGTAGTATAATAAAAAGGGACTAGACCAGCATGAAAACCGAGCTTAAAATTACAAATCAAGGCCAAATGTTATGCGCGTGCTACCGCTAGTCGCTACCCTGATCCCCACCCTGATCCCCATGCACAAAATGGTAGGGCTTATGTCCATTGTCAACATAACTTTTTTCCCTTGCTACAATTTGGTTGAAATCAGCTCTTCTTTACGAAAAATGTAGCATTTCTTTTGAGGTGAAAGTTAAGGCAGTTGTTTCTATATAAAATTATCTTTCATATTGTTGACATTTTTAAGAACAAACTTTGAAAATTACTCACCAAACTAGTCTGCAAAAATGACAATCTTTCACTGCTGCATCACACCGGTACCGCCGACGCGTCAAGCGTATACGTACGTACGTACGTACGGCCGGATGCATGTAACTACGCGTACACGTACGTGTACAGGAGGCGCGCAAAACTGTACAGTCTCATTTTGTTCAATCAAAAAAGGCGTTAGGTAGCATTCAACCAATCAGAACCAGTTTTACATAAGTCGAAAGCTGAGTAAGGCTGCATCCGAATCAGCTGTCTAGAGCTAGGTCTAGGTCCGCGCCCATTGAAAATACGCGGGGACGCGCTGACAATAGACGTAGCCGTAGCTCTGGAAGCCCGTTTCGGACACGGCCTTATTGAGCTATATTTAGACACTTACTACGAAGACAAGCGACCTCTATTGGCGAAATTCTGTTAAGCTTTAGCGCGCATAACACCATCATTTGTGATCAAAACGGCGGTTACCCATTTAATTTGACACCGTTTATCAATACAATTAATTAAAAAGGCGCTATGCTGTGCTTGTGAAAACTTATAAGACATCATATTCTACAAAAACTGGTTAGTTTAGCTGCAATTGGGTGCGAGGTATAAGCGTTTCAGATATTAAATGAGAAAGTTATGGCGATTTGAAAAGATAAAGCATAGTCCTTTTTCACGCCATACGTGTAGTTAATGACACACGCGCGCGCTCAGTTAAGCAACTGCGCGTAAGTTTTCGTTATGCGGAGGTAGTGGGCACTTCAGCTAGGGCTACATTGACAGTGCTCTGAAGCAGTTGATCTAATGCCTCAGTGCTGATGTTTGAGTCTCTGTTTAACAGATTTTCGAAGTGAGAAGCCCAACGGTCCATGATATGGTTCTTTTCTGTGATTAGTGTGGTTCCATCAGAGCTCATGACGGGGGTAGAGCCACATGATTTTGGCCCATAAGTTTTCTTGAGCGTATCATAGAACTTCTTCATGTCTTTACAGTCTGAGTAGGACTGGAGTTCGTCCGCTTTTTTGCTCCACCATGAGTCGCACATAGCTCTGAGTCTGGCCTGCAGTGTCTTACGGATGCTCTGGAAGGCTGCTTTCTTCGATGCGGATTTTTCATCATTGATCATGGATAGGTGTAAGCGGTGTTTCTCTTCAAGAAGTTTCTTGATCTCCTCGTCATTTTCATCAAACCAATCTTGGTGTTTCCGAACAACAGGGCCCAAAGTTTCGAAAGCTGCTGTGTGGACTGCATCTTTGAAGCTTTTCCAGTCCTTTTCAATGTCGCCTGAGACCAAGTCAGTAGAGATGAATTGCTGGTACATTGCGCTGCACAGTTCACATTTTACAGCGGCGGTCTTTAATTTGATAACGTTGAGCTTCTTTGGTGGCTTCTTGCCCTGAGGTCTCCTGAGTGGTTTGATGTTGAAGTTGAACTTCGCACGGATGAGTCGATGGTCAGTCGAGCAGTCAGCTCCTCTCATAGCCTTGGTGATGTTCACATCTGCAATGTCCCTCTTCCTGATTATAATATAATCAATCAGGTGTCAATGTTTTGAACGGGGATGCATCCATGACGTTTTGTTTTTATTTGGAAGTCGAAACAAAGTGTTGCTGATGGTAAGGTTGTGTTCTGCACATTTTGTGAGGAGAAGGAGACCATTTGAATTGCATGTTCCAATACCGTGGTTCCCTATTATGCCCTGCATGTATGATGGTCAGAGCCAACACGAGCATTGAAGTCGCCGAGAATTATGAGTTTGTCCTTTGTGGGAACCTGGGAGATTACTTGTTCTAGATTATCATAAAACTTGTCTTTGACATCATCCGGGTTTGTCATGTTAGGTGCATACACGCTGACTATGGTGGCATGTTGTTTCGCTGTGAGTGACAGACGCAAAGTCATTAAGCGGTCGTTGATACCCACTGGTAGATTTTCAAGATTATCTACGATGTGATTCTTCACGGCAAATCCAACACCAGCTTCATGACGTTCATTGCTGGGACGACCACCCGGCACTCCAGAAAAAGGTGTAACCAGCACCAAGTTCCTTAAGTTGACCTTTCTCATCAAAACGAGTTTCACTAAGTGCTGCTATGTCAATGTTGTATTTGGCGAGCTCTCTGCCAACGAGTGCAGTTCTTCGGTTAGGGGCATCACGGAGTGCATCACGGAGTGTTCGCACATTCCATGCCGCAAAGTTAAGCGGACGTTGTTTTGCATTCCTGCAGTTGGTATGCTTGCTGTGTGAGTAAGTTGTCGACATTTCGTTTTGATGATCACTCACGGTAGAAAGATCGTCCTGGAGGATGTGTCTGTGTAGGGGGGGGGGGGGCGGTGGAGATGTTACGACACCTGCGCGTGACTTTGATTTAAGTGAAGAAGATTTGCGCTGAGTCAACCTCACTCTATCGGCTTCGCTCATCTGGGGCCAGAGGCAAGACAGAGTCGAGACGTCTGGAGATGGGTTCAGCTGTAGTGGATGGCCTGCAGTACCTTGTGCGCCCGTACCGATGACCTGAGCTCTCCACAAACGCTGCTGTGCTAAGCCGGTTGATGTAGCATATCTGCTGGGTCCGCCTTGTCTGCCACAGTAGACTTCATGCACTAAGGTGTACTGAGAGAGATGGGCGTCTCTATTTCTCAGAAGAGTTCGTATCCAAGGTGAAATGTGCTACATGGTCCTTACTTCAGTGACGTCAACAATGGAATACTGGTAGCGTATAGCTCGACGCACACAACTCCCAGCAAGATAGAACACGATACAGTTAGTTCAGCGCACGATAAGTTGTTGTCAGACTATATGACGCTGCTGATGTACGCGCACGTATACAGCCGTTGCCCAAAAAGTTCAAAATGTTCACCTTGTTTTGTCAAGAAACACTTCAAGAATCTCCTCAAGTCGTCACCAAACTTCCCTGTGCCGTCCATGCGCCTACATCTTGGTGTTGTCGGATATAGGCGAGCAAATATTGGCGGGAACAGAAATTTTGGGACGTTTTCGTCAGAGCCAACTCCTCATAGAGCTGGGCAAACTCAACTCAACTCAACTCAACTCAACTCAACTCAACTCAACTCAACCATCGTCGACTAAACAGAGTTCGGGCAAATGTTAGTTAACCATTGGTCAACTATAGTCCTTGCGCAAACTTGGCCATAATTGCCCTACAATGCGTGTGCCCATCCTTTTTCCATGGTTGCGTCATATTAAGCACGCGCACTTTAGCTCAAACATGACGTAATCAATTGAAAAGGAATGCGCGTGTTCTAGGCTATACTCTGCCACGTTGAAGCTTAAAAAATGCTGCTTTTTTTGCAGCTTTTTCGAGAACCCCTCGTCCAAACCACAAACTTGACACTGCACATTCTGTTGTCCCGAGTAATACACCCGCCGATTTTCAACTTTATACGGTGCCCGGTTCTGGAGATAATCGACGGACAGACAGACAGCCCGCCAGACAGACAGACAGAGATTCCTGGATCACTGATTTCAATGTGTTCAGTTGTCCAAACTGCTAGCTGTACAGTCACTTGCTACATCTGTATTTAATGTTGCAGCAGCTGTAAGATGCTAAACTGCAGCTCAGCTACAGGGTCAGAGCTGGTGGGCAGTGGGTCAAACCCACACAGCTGAAAGGTAGTCAGGACCTCCGCCATGGTGTTTCAGTCATCCTGCGCTGAAAACCAAAAAGCACTGTACGTTTCGATTTAAAAAAAAAAGAGAGGACTTTTGAAGAAGAAAACAAATGTTTCCACTCCCAGCTAAAAAACATAATGGCTACATTCCTAAAGAAAATTATTCATCCCAGGTTTCGGTGTAACGGCGAAAAATGGAGGCTAGAAAAAACCTGGTTCAAAAAGATTAATTCGCGATTTAGTGAGTTGAAACTGTGATAAAAAGAAAAGGAATATCAATCTTGATCAAACAACGAATACAAAAACTCTAAAGAATTAATTGCAAACGATAAAAAAATAAACAATTGGATAAAATTTGGGGAAAATTAGAAAAAAAACTAAGTTAAAAAGAATGAAAACCAAAGGAAAAAAAGTTAGAAAACCCACACGGCATTATTGGAAAATGACTCTAAAAGCACAAAAAAAAATGAACTAAAAACCAATGACTCCACTATTAACAACAGACAAACCCAAGCAGGAAAACACCACCCCAATTAGTAGGAACTTGAACTTGTAATGAAAAAAAAAAACCCTGTGAACTGTACATTGCTGGTCTGATCTGCTGCATGTGGTTGACCATATGGCTGAGCTTATATAGGGGCGCTTGTGGGCTAAAATAAACAAGCAGGGGGACCAACAAGGGGGGGGGGGAAATCCAAACTAAAACTAAAATGATTTTCATTTTTCTGAGGGGAGCTATCAATACACTATAAATACATGAACATTTACAAGATAATTTTGGCCCTGCCACATCTGTTAAAACCCTCAAGGTGGTTTTGACAAGTATTTGCGACAAAAAAAATCGATGTCACGAAAAACAAATCGCGATGTTGTGAAATATTGTGCAGTATGTCGATTTAAAAAAAATGCGATGGCGTGAAATCAATTTTTTACGTATTTGAAGTCTTTTCAGGGCCACCATAGCAAAGGGCGGATGAATATTCGTCCAATGCGATGCGGACTTTATTGCGAATAATAATAGGTGTAAGTGTAAAATTTGAACTATATGCAAAGTGGACTCTTTGGACCTATTGCGCATGCTTAAGCGTGTTGATAACGGGTAACGCGCGGGTAAAACTTCAGTATTGTGCAGGTTGGAATTTGATACGACACCGATAAATCAATGACGTAGGCCTCATTGCGCACACAAACTCAGCACGTGAATACGTATGTCACATGCACACGCGGCCGGCAGCGCAGCATATGTGCGTAGATAATTTCCTGCACAATTCCGTTGAGGAACCTGGCATACTTCGCTTTACTTATTTCAACTATAATCCCGAAGCCTAAATTCGTGTAAAAAAGATGTCGAGATACGAAAGAGAGAGACCGTTTGACTCCTCAGGACGATCAGATAGAAGGGGAGGCGGAGGGTGAGTTGAGGGTAGTTTGACGGTCAAATGTTTGCTCTTTGTTCATCATGTTGAGGTTCATAATTCGGCGATCATGTAGTGTAGGGCCCCTGTTTTGTTTTGAACAAATTAGAGTCAAAAATGTTTTTTTTTGCTCAAAAATCACCTTTACAATCAAGAGCAGACTTTTCTCAATTCTAATGACACCCGTTTTGCAATTTTGAACAGTTTCTTGGAGTAGAAATCACGATTTTCCTACGCGGTTTGTGCCTGCTCACGGTGATGACGTAGCCCCACTAGTGTGGCCGCGGTTAGACCCGTGAACGTGGCTTGTAAACTACGCCACGTTCTACTTCTTGTGTCATTTTGAACCTGGCGAAATTGTCCCTCTGACTCCCTCCGTTACACACACTGGATGTTATTTTGCCCATGTAATAAGTACTCACATATGAAGCTGTCTTGAAATCCGTTTGCACGTCAAAACTTGCATTTGACGAAATTTGAGGAAAATTCTGGCCCTGATTTTCCGGTTTATGAAGTCCTGCTAGCTGCCATTTTCTCCCAAGTGACGCATGCGCATTGTGTTTTATTGTACCGTCCTTCGTATAATTCTGCGGCTGTTTACTGTCGCAGCTAAAAGAGACATCGTTTTAGACAAGTTTCAAGTCCTTTCCTCTCTCACCGCACTGCACGCTGGTGCATGTGCGACCACGTGCGTGAGCGCACACGTACACGTCATGAGCCGAACAGCCAATCGGGTGCGGGGTTGTTTTTTTCGGGGTTGCGACATGAAACAGCCGTCAATCTGTCCAAGCGACTCGTCCGGGGTCATTTGTTAGGGTCACTTGTCGTGTAAAAATGAAATTTCTGTACACGTTCGTATGGGTCTTTACTGGTGGGCAAATTTCGTCGAAATTACACAGCCTAAACAATCGGACGGGCAAATTTAGATTTCTAGGTGAGTACTCAACACCCATACGGAATTAGGCTATGTATGGCGGATTGATTTTCGCTAGGTTCAAAATGACACAAGAACGTGGCGTTGTATACAAGGCCACGTTCACGGGTCTAGGCTGCGGTATGCTGCGCTGAGGTTCAGCGCAGCATACCGCGGCCACACTATGGGGCTAGGTCATGACGTAGCCCCATAGGCCTAAATGTGGCCAATTTACTGGACTAGGCCTAGGCCTACCTCCGTAAATAAAGGCCACAATTTCCACCATGCACAAAAACATGTCGAACTTTGTCAAATTTTGATTTTCACATTTAGGCGTAGTTTGTACTTAGTAAGTTAGTTTATTTTTGCTTTAGAAATAGAAGCGTACTCGCCCTCTTTCATGTCTTTAGGGGGGCCTATAGGCTAATCAGAAAGTGCTGCCTTTTTCAGATGTCTTTTTTTCGTGAAATTTCCAGATTCGTTTGCAAATGTTTGCGTATCAAAATTTCAACATGAAATTTCATGAAAAATAGACATCTGAAAAAGGCAGCACTTTCTGATTAGCCTATAAAGAGGGTGAGTATGCTTTTAAAGCAAAAATAAACTTACAAACTAAGCCTAAATGTGAAAATTAAAAAATGACAAAGTTCGACATGTTTTTGTACATGGTGGAAGTGTGGCCTTTTATTTACGGAGGTAGTCCAGTAAATTGGCCACATTTATGGCCACATAAATTGGCCACATAAATGGTACAGACTTGGGAAAGATTTCCATATACGAAGTTCACTCAACACCCTGTGTACAAACCCTATGAGATTGGACTGAACAATTCTTAGTGTTTTCTAAGAAAATGCTTGTATTTTCTCACTGCTCAAATTGACTTCGATGACATGAAATTGCTATCTGGGGGCTTGTTAGTCAATACAGAGGAAAATTAGTGAACTTCGTAATATGGAAATCTTTCCCAGACGTGTACACTCGTACCCAGAAAGTTAAGATTTGTATTAAAACAGTGGTGTAAAAAGAAATGATTAACTTACCTTTCCGCAAAGCATTTTTAAAGGTCGGCGTACAGAGGCGAAACGAGAAAATTGTGTACAATGGCAAGACTTATTGTTATTCTAGTTCCCAGACCTGACAATTATTCCCGACGCTCACATCTAAATTGTAGGTCAGGCAGCCTCCGTGGCTAAAAATAAACATGATGACATAGACGGCCCTTTTCAAAGCTCCGCTTCGTTTCCCAATTCGCTTTATCACTTACCGTAATTTTTGGAATATAGGCCGCGCGGAGTATAAGCCGCAGCATGCAAAAATCTGCAAATTAAAATTTGACGTCGGCGTATAAGCCGCACTGACTGCAGTGGTTTCAATTTTGTAAATTGTAAGGCCTCCAAATTCTGAAGTCAAAAAGCTCTGGACCAGTTCCATTTGCACTACGAAAGCTGTAAAAAGGGCCACAGAAGTTGTATCAAAACATTTACAGTCATACTCGATAAAAAAAAAAAAAAATTCGATGAGAAATAAACACCTGGAATTGCTGCCGCTGGCCCGGCCGGTCCCCGGCCTAAAACTTAGCGCATGGCCGGGCAGCCTGTGCTGGCGAGCGGCGAATAACATTTTCCCGCAGGACTTGAGAGAGTATGCAACCCACCATGTGTCGTCTGACTGGAGCACTACAAATCTTGCTTTGTGGTAACAGATGCTGATTTGTTTTTTGCTAAAAATAAATAGGTCCGTTTTTTTTTGCAACAAAACTTATCAAATTGTTGTGATTACTAACGTGTACTAACGTAAAAAAAAATCAAATTTTCGATCGTACTTTTTTCAAAAACAGTCAAGTCAACACGATGCATGCATTTTTATGGAGGAATCCATTAATTTCGTGAGGGGTGATTTAGCCCCTGTTTTGCGTTTTACATCGATTCTTGAATACATTTCGAGAAAAAGAAAATTATATTTTGACGTTGAACAACTGATTGTTTAATAAAGAAATGTTTCGGACTCGATAAAAATTTTTTTTAAACGGCGGAAATATTGGTAAAATGTAATTATTGTTCCCAAGAACGTACACTCCTTTATTACCACAAATGGTGTGGTCCACAAGTGTGCATATTGCAGTGGGCATGCATGCAGCACAAAATAATGTCACATCGTTGTGCCAACGAAGAAAGCTCAGTCACGCATGGCCAGCCGCACTTTCGGTACATGTACCGCCCGGTACCTTTTTGTGGGACGTGCTTCCACCGTTTGTTAATGACTTTCCGGTACCTCAAGTCCGGTAACGATTGATAATTCATTTCAGCAACAGATATTTTCTTATACCAGTACATTAAATACACATTTAAATCTCATTTTTATTCTTCAAGGCTCGGCCTATAAGCTGCCCTGTGTATTAGCCGCAGTAAACATTTTCTTGGGCAAAATCTATGTATAAGCCGCGGCTTGTACTCCAAAAATTATGGTATAGCTTTTAATGTTCCGATAAAATTTTTAAATAAATCACTTGCTTCTTAATATCTAACAGTTATGATAATACAGTTTGATATTTCTGTAAGAACACATTGACTAATGTTGACCTGGAATCCTCAAAGTTAGGCACCCAAATAGCACTGTTAGCAGGTGAAGCGGAATGGAGACCACGCCGAGGTTTGGAAAATCCCAATAACAGTTGTCAAATTCAAAATAATACATGACGCAGCAAAAAGTTCGCCCCTCGTATACTCCGAGTGCATGCTTGATGCACAAAATCGTCGTGGAATGTCAAGTTTTCTAAATGAAAGCAATGAATATGAATTACAAACTAATTTTTTTAAGTTTTTAATCCATCCGCCGAGCTCATGAATAAAAGTTATACCCTCAAAATATTCTATATTAGAGAGTTCCGAGAGCCATAAAATTGGGGAATTCAGAACTCCCAACAAGTATGATTTTGACCTATTTTTAATGATTTTCCACCCATTTTACGCTTTTATGATTTCATTCTTCAAATTTACGATTTTTGACAATGCTGTTTTCAAAAAAATATTCATTGAAAAAAAGCGCCATTCCCGCCTTAGGCCAAAAAAAAAAAGTCTCCGGTTTCTGGTATGCGCCCGCGTCGCCGTAGCCATGCGCGTCGGCAAAATGAAAAAGTTTTTTTTTCAATACAAGATGATGTCTCAAAACCGCCAAACTCACTGGTTTGACTGGAATCCTGCTGCTGCACAATTTTAACGTGTTTTTAGATGGGGTTATGATCGAGAATAAGCTTTATGTGGCCTCTCTGGACTCCCATATATTTGCACTAAGTTTAGTCGGGCACCATTTGCAGTCATCAGCCGACATTTGAAGCCCAAAAAAACAGGTAAAAAAAAAAAAAAGCCGCGTCGCCGCACCACTTTTGGGGCAAGCTCCATACCAGAAACCGGAGACTTTTTTTTTTTTGGCCTTATAGGAGGAGTTTGCTTAAAACGTCCGAAGGACGGGTAGCCAGTCTATGACACTATGTGCTAGAGATGAAACTTTTCCGATTTTAATCGGAAATCCGACTTTTTGAATTTTCCAACGAAATTTCCGATTTTCTTACAATGTGTCCCACAAAATTTGATTATATAACGATTTTTTCACAAAATGTCATTTTATTTCAATCATAATGTCGAAGAAAAGTCGATGAAAAGTCGATGAAAATGGCACGTTAAAATCATCGCGAACGTAGTTTTAATCTCTTTCACCAGTCGTTATTGGTTTGTTTCAACGTTAGAAACACAGGCCATAACACTAATCGGTCTCTCTTCCGGCTGGACAAAAGGTTAAACATTGACAGGTGACATGGAAAAATCACTGTGTCGCACGTGTGCATCTATGTACAAAGATGATATGCAATGGTACCAGCGTACGTACCGCACCGTCCGCTAGCACATGACCGGTCGGGAACGGGTAGCCTCGTGAACGATCCAGTGGATAAAATCATTATGTTGTGCGATTTTCGGAGGTTTCAGATTTAGTTGTACAAAATGCAATGCTTTAAAAATCATGATGATTATCTCGAGGATAGCGGAGAGAGCATTAGCAAAACATTTCGCATTTGTTGGAAGAGAAAGATGATAATGCCTGATTTTTTTCCCAACCTACGAATGCAAGTGGTGGTTGATTGGTTGAATCATGGACATGATTGAAGCACCATGAACTGTGCCCTTGTCTTTCGGACTTTTTCCTTGACTTTCTCAAGTAAGAAGTGAACTTTTTTGATGATGACTCCATTACTCTAACCGTAATTCAGGCGTTTTATGCAATGAAAACACTGACCTTTTTTTTTTCATCGTAAAATAAAGCAGGAGTTGGTTTCCGGAAATTGGGCATGAAGTGTATTGTACATGCATGTACATGTGTGTAACTGCAGCGCGGCCAAGATTTCGTAGCATTGGAAAAAATATTGCAACCTGACGCCACTTCCGCGATTGTGTACAAAGTCTATGGAGAGTCGAGAACATTTACTAAGAAGGCCTATTTCCTAACAAAATTCGAAAGGTTTCATGTCTTATCATTTTTGCAATGAATGACCTTCATTGAGACGATATTATGAAGAAAAAAGTGGCGTCAGGTTGCAACAATTTTTCCAGATGTTTCCCAATAGCAAAATTGCCAAACAGTATCAGTGTGGACAAACAAAATCAAGATCCATTGTTAACAAGAATAGAATGAAATGGGTTACACTCTGTGGGAATTAATAGTAGTATAGTACTGTTGACGGGATTTGACTACCATTTTGTTTGAATGGTGATGCGCCGAACAATAAATACCGGCTCGATAAAAAGTATTATTTCTGAAATCTGAATGTTCGGAGCTCTGGGAATTGAAGAGATATGGCAATGAACCTCTGGCCCAGACTTTGGGCTTCCAATTCTGAGCATTTTTGATGCTAATGGGCTCGAAAGTGGTGTTTTTTTGCCATGTTGTGGAGGGATCGTTTTTCAAGATGGCTACTTATCCGCTTTGGGGAAAATAGGGGTCGTCTTCTTCGGGTGAGAATATTTCGAAAAGTCAATGGTCAACTCACCAAAAAAGTGAAAAGAAAATGAAAGATGACATGTTCATCATCATTTTTCTGTGCAGCTTAAAAACCTGTAAGAGTATTTAAATTTTTATTTGAAGTATGGGCATTTAGCACCTGCTATACTTTTGTGATTAGTACAGTGGTAGGTCAAAATTGGTCAACCAGTTTTGACTCTCGGGACAGCCATTGAAAGGTACCACATATTACTCATATATGCATGGGAGGATAGTTGCTGGGCTTTAGGATGTTGATATTTGCTTCTCTTTGTGGAGGGGGTGTTCAGATAATTCACAAAAGTACATGTAGTTGCTGGTGGATCAGTGCTCTATTGTTTTATTTACAAGTAACTTGTTTCTTCTTTTTCTAGTGTTATATTTTCTTCTTTTTCCATTTTTTAAAAACTTTTTTCCTCAAGATTTACAAATAACTTTTTCCTTCCTTTCTTCTATTGTTTTCCTTTTTGTCTCACCTTTTTACGCCCCGCGGCAAAGCCGAAGGGGCATAGTGTTTCCGCCTTTTCCTTCCGTGGGTGGGTGGGTGTGCATGCGTGTACGTGTTCATCTTTTCAAACCGTGGACAAAAGCTACCAGAGAACAAAAGAGAACAATATCGTCCACAATTCGCAGCATACGTCCGCGATTGGGATTGGAAGAAAACCTATGGGAGTCTTCCAAAAAAGTGTGGGTGTGTGTGTCCGGAAAAATCTTGTCAGCGCGATAACTTAAGAAATATTTAACATATGAACTTAAAATCTGGTTTGTGGATTGTTCTTGGTAATCCTAAGAAGCCTTTTGCATTTTGGCCCGAAATGTCAAGGGTCAAGGTCACAGGGGCTAAAATAATGGAAATCTTGTCAGTGCGATAACTTGTCTTCTTTTTTTGCTACTCCAACTCTTCTGTCTTCTGGTGCTCTTATTTACAAAAATAAACATGTGTTTCTTTTCTTTGCTCTGGAAACCCTTTCTTTTGGTGTTATTTACACAAGTATACAAGCATTTTCTTTTATTGCTTTTCTTTGCTTTGGAAACCTTCTTGTGTTCTTATTTACAAACTCAATTTGGAATAAGAAGTTGCTTCAAACTTAAGTAATTTTTATGTTAATTTCAGGTTTCGTGGAGGAAGTGGTAGTTTCGGTGGAGGTGGACCACCTCGATTTGGTGGACGTGGGGGTGGTCGAGGTGGTGGTATGGGAGGTGGTGGATTGAGAGAAAAGTTTGGACAGCCTGGAGAGAGACTAAGAAAGCCCAGATGGGATCAAGCTAAGCTTACACCATTTGAGAAGAACTTTTATAAGGAACATCCTGACGTATCAAACAGACTTCAGGTGAGTTTGATTTATTCAGCAGGCTGTAAGACTTTTGTCTGAGTGAATGCTCTGTTATTGGGCATTGCTTTTGTATACCCAGCAAACCCTAGACTATTACCATATTCCCTATACCCTATGCAACCCTAGACTATTGTTACCTAACACATCCCCCTAGATATCTCAAAAGAATTCCTGAGATTCTGGTAACACAATGACCAACACAAAGGAAAGGGGGGGGGGTTTCCCTCTGTCGCATATCGTGCTACATATGTGCTTTTGGACATTGAAAATGGAATGTTGTGTGGTTTGATTATATATTTTGAGCTTTGTAAACATGTTTTTCATATTTTATGTTGTTTATGACAGGTCGATATAGATCGTTTCACAGGAGAACGGAGTATAACAACCAAGGGACGGAATTGTCCAAGACCAGTCTTCAGGTTCAGCGAGGCTTGTTTTCCAGGTACAGCTTTATGATTTCTTAATTTGGTATTGACAATAGGTCAGCCATTCCATCTTGAAAAGCTTTTTCATGCTTCATATGAATGTCTTTGCTTTGTGTATATTAACCCTAACTGTCTAGGCAGCCTGAATCCTTCAATATCCTGCAATAGTGAAGAGTTGAAAACTCTTAAGCACCTGAATCCTTACTAACCACTGGCTGGAAGAATGGAAAATCAGGTAAAAAGTCTGCAGATGTTCTGAAGATGTTCTGAACATTCTCTGGGGAAGAGTTCCATACATGGACATCACTAATTCCCTACAGTCACCTATCAGCCATCAGGACGCCATAACGTGTCCTAAAAAGTCAAATTTAGCAGGGAATATATTGAATGTATGTAAAAAGCAACTGTTCATTCTGTGAAGCTGCTTATATGAAGTGACCGTTGATGAATTCTAGTTCAATTGAATTTGTTTTGTTTTCTCCTGTTTCAATCAGATTATGTTATCAATGAACTTCAAAAATGTGGCTTCACTGAGCCAACAGCCATCCAGGCTCAAGGATGGCCATTAGCCATGAGTGGTAGAGACATGGTTGGTGTTGCTCAGACAGGTTCAGGCAAAACACTGTCGTACATATTACCATCCATTGTACACATCAACCATCAACCATTTCTTGAGAGAGGAGATGGTCCAATCGTAAGTCCTTTATATGTAGTTCTTTCTTCTTTTTGTCATTATGCATGTTATACATTGTAGTTACAAGATATTCAACATACCTTAACTTTGTTTTTTTATCTCGCCTGAACTATGTTCAGGAAAGAGACTATGCAATCACTTTGTCTGTCCGTATGTATGTATACATGTATGTAGTATGATCTTGTACACCGTGCCCTCTGGAGACATACACACAATAGGAACACAATATTGTATACGTCTCCACAGGGCAATTTCTCCACAAGGTTTTCACGAAATAGATATATGGATTTTACTCAAAAACTAGGAATTTCCAAGATATGTTGATCCGTCGCAAATGGTAGAGTTTTAGAAAAGGGATATTAAGTCCGAATTTCACCCGAGGAAATTAATTCTGGTTAAAATATGAGCATTTTGAAACTGTACTTTCAAACTCAAAAAATTAAGAAATATCTCCACAAGGATATAAATTTCGGTATGCGTGTATGTATGTACACATGTACATGTACCTGTATGTATGAGCGTGTTCGTCTATTCAAACCATGGATGAAAAATTCCTGAGAACAAAAGAGAAAAATATCGTCCACGATTCCCAGCATACGTCTGCAATTGGGGTCATGTACAAAACCTACGGGAGTCTTCCTAAAAAGTACAAACAAAAAGGAGACAATAGGACGTCCACGATCGACAGTGTGAACACGTTTGTGTCTGTCTGAGGTATTTTTGGTTAAAGTTTAAAAAAATTGGTCTCATTTCAAAAGTTGAAGTTCCATTGGAACCAAACTTAGGTCATAGATACCACATGGCAACCTTCATTTGATACTGATGTCAAAGGTCGCATACTAAGGTCAAAGGTCACATACCAAGGTCAAAGGTCACATACCAAGGTCAAAGGTCACATACCAATGTCAAAGGTCATCTGAGGTGAAGTTGTAAAATAGGCTGATAATGTAAAAACGGGCCCTCTGAAAAGTTGAAGTCCAATTGGAACCACACTTTGGTCATAGGTGCAACCTTCATAATGATGTCAAGGTCACATACCAAGGTCAAAGGTCATATGAGGTCAAGTTGTTTAATAGGCTGAACATTGTCTCATTTGAAAAGTTGAAGTCCAATTGGAACCAAACTTGGGTCATAGATGCAACATGGGAACCTTCAAGTGATAATGATATCAAAGGTCACACACCAAGGTCAAAGCTCACTCTTTACAGATAATCGCGAAAGCAGGCAAGACCCATGGTTCGAGAACCATCTTGTTAATAAAAATGGATGTTACTGAGTTAGTTTTCATTTCGGAATTTACATTCTCCTTGCAACATGGTATAGCATAGATGTAAATGTAATGTCATAAACCCAATTACCATTATACCTCGAGGGAAATGCATAAATACCACAGTTGTCAAACAGTTGGTCATTGAACTGCAAGTGTTTCAGGGGGACATTACTTTCAAATTCACAAAGGCTTTTGAGGTTTAGAGTCCTGAATAACAACAACAATGATATTTGCAGCTTTCGATAAAGTGTCAAAAGTGAATATTTCCATGTACAATCGCAAAATTAATATTCGATCAATCATAAATAAGCAGTCTCTGGAGGCATTATTTAACCCAAACTGCCTAGCCCCTTTTTGCTAAGAGCCATCCTCAATCCTTCAAAATGCTCCCACTGCCAACATGTGAAAATTATATACAGCCTCAATTCTCCAAAATCATCCGTTATTTCTTGAATTTGGTCAGTGGAGGGGGGACTACTTCTCCAATCCTTCAAAATCCTCCAACCATCACTGTATACATTGAAGCAGTGTGGATGATATCCATGTGTAGTGCTGATGATGTCCAGTATTAGTAGGCCTCAATTCTGCATAGCTGAACATAAACTTTGCTTGGTTCACGTGAAAGCAAGTGCAAAGCGAAAGTCATGTCGTCAACAATGGTGGACGTGCTTCGAACATATTGCTGACGTCATGAAGTCACTTTGCTTTCGCGTGAAGTATGAACCGGGTTTAAGACCTTGACACAATACACCCTTCAAAGACAATTTTTGGCATACAGCCTCAATCCTTCAAAATCTTCCAAATAAACCTTGTTTAATGAAGAGGGTTGGGGTTAAGGAATATTTCTCAAGTATATAAAAAACAACTTTATGTAAAACCACAGGTAATTAACCAGTTTGCGCCGGATGGCGTGTATACACACAAAGATTTTGCGGTATTCGGAGCAGATAATGGATAAACACGCAGGGAGCAAGGCCAGAAATATCTGTCAGCGGCCCGCTTGGAGCGATCGAGGCTGGAAATATGAGTGTTCTGCCCAAGGGTGATGGCTTCAACCCGCCTGGCTTGAGATCAAGTGAAAATTAATCCCGCTCCTGGTTCCGTTCTTGTCAAATAATCCTGGCGAACTGGTTAAGATGAAGACACCCATTGGATTACGGATTTTCAAATTAAGGTGGTTATTCCAAATTTCTTGTGTATATTTGGTTGGTATCATCATAATATTTGTCTTTGTTTTCAGTGTCTGGTTTTAGCTCCCACCAGGGAACTTGCACAGCAGGTGCAGAGTGTGGCCTTTCAATTTGGTAGGACCTCCAAAATAAAGAGCACATGTGTTTATGGTGGTGCGTCAAAGGGGCCTCAGCTTCGCGATCTAGAAAGGGGTAAGAATACTCAGCAGTTGTACAACCACCAGCCATATCATTTCAATCAGTAACCAGTTCTTGGTAAAAAAAACAACCCCCAAAAAACAACCTGTTTTCACTTAATTGTTCTGTGCCTGCTTATATTTATATATTTTTTGTGTATCAGTGATTGCATCAGTTATTGATGGGTTGATTATAATTTGGTAGTACATGTTTATTGTAATATTGTTGTAATATAAGAGAATGTAAGTAATATTGAGTTGATGTGCTCTTCTTCTGCACAGGAAGTGAGATAGTCATTGCAACTCCAGGTCGTCTTATTGATTTCTTGGAAGGTGGCAAAACAAATTTAGCAAGATGTACTTACGTTGTCCTGGATGAGGCTGATCGAATGTTGGACATGGGATTTGAGCCCCAAATAAGAAAGATCATGGAACAAATAAGGGTGAGAATATGCCTGTATTATTTTGTAGGTTACTTGTTGTGGTTCTCCAAAAAGACTGACTTCTGACTGACAGAAGTTAGATTGACTTTTCTGTGTAGAAATCTTCAACTGTGAAGCACCCTTTTTGTAAAAGCCCTCATTGTGATCATAAAGCTAGAGTGGACTTTATGCTTGTACGAAAGTCGCTAGACCTTCGCAAACTGTGTCGTAGCCGAATTTCTGATTAAGCAGAGGGCTGATTTCCTATGTACATGATATTTGTGCATGTGTTTGTACATCATCGCTACACTATAAAGCGCAAAAGGTGTATGTGTGTAAGTTCATTAGTTGTTCACAAGTTTATCTTTCACGAGTTGATCATCAGGGAAAATACAGTCAACTCTCATTGATACAAACTCTGTTTAAAAAATTGTGGTTACAGCAAAAATACAGCTTTGTTCCCAATTGTGCATTTATGTGTGCAGTGAATAGGACACGTACTCCACTTAATGCAAAATGCTAATATAACAGATATTTTAGCTAGGTCATGCTGAAGTTGTATTAACGAGAGTCGACTGTATGCATTTGGTGTAAATACTCCAATAAATCGGAACCTAAAAACAAAAACAAAAACACAAAAAAAATGAGAGAAAACTCCTAGCCTACCGAACCCTATTATGTATAAATTGGAAGCGGATTGGTTTTTTGGGGTTTTTCTTGGTAAACTTATACCCTATATGATGGATTAAAATAATTCTACAATGAAACTGCAGTTATAAGAGAAAGACATTTTACAAAATTATAAATTTGGGAGGGTATGAAGAAAACGGTGGATTTTCAAACTTGTTCCCAAATCCCGAAATGATTAACATATATCCACATCTGTTTTTTTGTACAGCCTGACAGACAAGTTCTGATGTGGAGTGCTACATGGCCAAAGGAAGTATGCTCTCTAGCTGAGGATTTCTTGAGGGACTATCTTACTGTCAATATTGGATCTCTTACATTATCTGCTAACCATAACATCCTGCAGATAATAGATGTTTGTGATGACTTCCAAAAGGATGAAAAGTAAGTTCATCTTCATTTAATTTTAATATTCTCATTGTATTTGTACATAGACTGGTTACCGCATTCCCATCATGCCTTCTTTGGCCCCTTTAGTGCGCGGCGCGGGGGATCAGTCATCGATGTATTGAGCATTATGTACGCACGTTTTAATATCATCACCATGACATCGAACTGCGAACTTGTCATTGCGAAGCGAACTTGTGAAAACAATGGAGGTTTCTAATAGCGAATGTAAGTAGGCAAACAAATAAAAACAAGCATTTTTGACACAAAAGGGTTGAAGAAAGGTGTTTTGTGAAGACAGAAAAGACAACACGATTTTTATTATTGATCTATTTATTAGTTTTTTTTTTTAAAGTGACAGCTACCTGTACTTTCTCTTAAAAGCTATCATCAGGACACCATAGGGTTGAGAAGCCGGGCTAATTTAACACTTTGCTTGCAAAAACCTTGAAAGATGTTAATAATCAAGCATCACACATGTGCCCAATTTCATAGCACTGCTTAACAGTAAGCGGAAAAGTTGTGCTTACTATAGCAGAAAATCATGCTGCTGCTTAAGCACTATTTCATGCTAACGGTTGCGTGCATGGAGATTTCTATTGTTACGTCACTGATTTAAGCATAGTTTTCTTCTGGGGTAAAGCGTGCTTTTGCTGTGCTTACTGCTTAGGCCGAAAAAAAAAAGTTCTGCTTCCGATTACATGCCTTTCAAAAATAGGTTCGGTCGGTCAGAAATTTTTTTTTTGGCCAATTTTTTTTATGCAGATTGAATGGGGTATTCAGTTATTATGCGAAGTTTTAGCCTGAACTATTTCCATTGCACTACGAAAGCTATTCACAAAATGGCCACAAAAAGTGAATAAAACCTACCTTAATTATTGTCAATATATTTACGTTCGATAATTCGTGAAAAATAATGCAAAATTCAAGTTGTTCGCACCATATGCACAACGCTAGTCAAGTCGTTCGCACCATATGCACAACGCTAGTCAAGACGGGAAGCTGGCCAAAACTCCGAAGTGTGTGATGGCACTGTACATGTGTGGCGCGCGGCATTGAGCCAGGTTTACGCACGTGATTATAGTCACCCTGACATCGAATTGCAAAGTAGTACATCACGAAGCGAATTTGTAAAGGTTTCTTTTAAAAAAAATAGCGAATGTAAGTAAGAAAACAAATAAATACAAGCATTTTTTGACGCAAAAGGGTTGTTAAGAGGTATTTTGTGAAGACAGAAAAAACAGCAGGTTTTTATTTTTATTTATTCAATCATTATTATTATTATTATTTTTTTGGAATTGCTGTTAAAATTTTTAGGGTCGCAGCCTAAAAATAGGGTCGGTCGGATAACCGGAAGCAGAAGTATTATTTTTTTGGGCCTTAACGGTCCCTATGAAATGGATGGAGGCTCTGTAAGCACAAAGTCGGCTGTTAAGCAGCGCTATGAAATTGGGCCATGGTCTTTAAGGCTTAGTTTAAAACCAAGTTAAAAAAACCAAAAGTTGTGTGTAGCTGATGTCATGATGTCTTGGGGTGCTGTCCTGCATGATTTTACATGTCATTGCCAGCAATGCAGGGTGAAGTAGCAACACTCGTTCCACCAATTCTTCATGAAAATGTCATTGCCATAAAGTATCATGGTCAGGACAGTTGAGGAGGAAAAAAGGAGGAAAAAGAGAATGGTGGAGACACCTCAGATTCTTCTCAAATGTTGACCCTCCTCTGAATCCTTCAATTTTACCAGCTGGAGTACGTATGGAGTACGTACGGCAGATCTTACGTGCAGTCAACAGACTTTCTTTTTCTCAGTGCACGCACGATACACAGAATACATTTTGATGTTCGTGTACGATAGTCACAATGTCCGTGCACGTGGTGTTCCGTTATGTCAAACATTTTTTAATAGTAAAGTTTGATACTATGTTCTCAAAACCAATTTAAAAAAAAAGAAAAATCAACAATTAAAGCGGGCGGCCCAAACCGAACCAGGTAAATCAGCCAGCAAATGCAAGAAATTTATTTCTTTTTGGGTAGGCCAAGTTTAAAATAAAACTTTGCTCGATGACTGTGTATTTTTTAAAACATTCAGTGCGTGCACGTGAATTATGATTCAAGAATCAAACTGGCACTTGGCGGCGACGTGATAAAACACGAATAAGCTTAGATTATACTTGGAAGTCATATGAATGTTTCACCTGCGTTATAGGTTTAATTATTTCAAACATGAGGAAGTCTAGTCTTTAGTTTATGTTTAAGTAGACTTACATTGAATAGTTTTTAAAAGCAGTTGTTTATGAATAAGTTATATGATCAATATCCTTATTCATGCAAATTGTTTAATTGGGTTTACCACCTGCAGGGAGACCTCCGTTCATTTTTTTATAACTTTAAATTAAGATGAATTAAAAATGGAGCATTGCAGCCACATTTATTTGTTCGTATAGTCCGTCTATGCATTTTTTTGAAAAATACAGTTTTTTTAATGAAAAATAAAACTTTTGGAGATTCAGAATACAGTTTTTCGATCCCAAAGGTGTGCAGGTCTGAGTTAGGGTCAAAGGAGCACTTTTAGTATTTCCTAAGCACATGTCTCATGACACACACCCCACTACTTCATCATCCCAATTTGGGCAAATTTCCAAATGGGCACGTGAAGATCTTAAGTTCGTTTGCCTCTGTATGGTTGGATTTTTTTGTGTAGCAATGAGTGAAAAGGGCGTAGACGTTATTGCCATGGATATTATTGCCATGAAATGGTGACAACATTTAAGGCCAATTTGGCAATTGCATGGGTCTCAACTACGGTACAATTGCCAATTTCCTGTTTCTAAAATCAGGTGTTTTTTTTCACAGAACAGTCGGTGCTTATGGAAGACTTACACCAATACTGAGGTCATTCACTGATAAGTAATTCACTGACTGAATTTCTGACTCGTTTTTTTTCCCAGGTTGATTAAACTACTGGAACAGATCATGGGAGAAAAGGAAAACAAGACATTGATCTTTGCCGAAACAAAACGAAGAACAGATGAGCTAACCAGAAAAATGCGCAAGGATGGGTAGGTTTATATAAAATACTTGAGTAGAAGTGCTTGGTTGAGTAGAGGAGGGTGACTTGGAAATGATTTATCTTAATCCCTTGACCCACAGAAGTGATTATTGACCATTTGGATATGTACA
Source organism: Patiria pectinifera (assembly GCA_029964075.1). Taxonomy (NCBI): domain Eukaryota; kingdom Metazoa; phylum Echinodermata; class Asteroidea; order Valvatida; family Asterinidae; genus Patiria; species Patiria pectinifera. The sequence continues at coordinate 16,625,489 of CM057146.1, forward strand.
TTTTTGTGTCACATGCATGGGGTATTAAGTAAATTCCAAAAGTGCACATGTTTTTGAAAATGGGTGACCCAATGTGAAATTGTCAGGCATTTTAACTTTGTTTTACAGTAGGAATTGCTCAATGGCATTGCCCAAGTATTGTCCAATGCATGGCAGTAATCATCCAAATTGATCTTTGCAGATGGCCAGCTATGTGTATACACGGTGACAAATCTCAACCAGAGCGTGACTGGGTGCTCAATGGTAAGCTTCATGCTCTTCATTGCTGCACTGCCTTCTCATAAACTTTTACAAGTTGGAGAGAAAAAAATGCTTTTAGTGGTCTACCACCTCATTTTGTCTGAAAACCTATGGTGTACTAGTAGTCCAGTCAGTGACAAATTATCTGAAAGTTAACCAGTGACTGACTTGGATTTAATACACGGTAACACACGGGAGTCAATACACAGTTCTGAAGACACCCTGACAATTGTACAGGGTGGTTAAAAAAAAAGGACACCCACTTTTGACAGCAATTTTTACCTACTTAATGAACTTATTTTAAATATTTTTTCACACAGTAGTAAAGTATAGTCCTTTAACCATGTATGGTGAGAAAAGCTTAGTAAAAGTCGCAAAAATAGTGATATTATGCTAATTTGAGTACAAGTCACCAAAACTCAGTCTTGTCCACAGGTTATTCAATGTAAATTGGAAGTTTTCGTAGTTAATAAAAATTAAAAAACCTTCCCACCAAAATATATTTTGCCCTGGTAACTTTTATTGAAGCTGTCCAATTATTCAAATCAGTGTTAAGATCATCTACTTAAGTTCATTGTTGCATAACATTACATAACTTAACAATCAAATGTCATGCCCTTTCAAATAAAGCTCTGATAGCTGAGCTCAGTCAAGCAAAGGGATACCTTCGTGGACCAAACAGGTTTCGCATATGAAATGTTGAAATTGGCATAGCTCAACGACGAAATGTGCAAATGCAACAATTTTTTCGTCACATTTGCTTTAAGGCCAGTACTTTAATAGCTACTAATGGACAGTTAAAAATAATTTTTAAAAATAGGTGAAAATTCCTGTCAAATGTGGGTGTCCTTTTTTTTTAACTACCCTGTAGTGTTTAAAATTCTGTAGTTGGTTAATAAGACTATGTTGGCCTTTGATGTACTATTAGATTTTGCGGGTTTTATGTTTTTCCTTTTTCGCTTGGGGAAATGTAGAGCCGCTGTAAAGAAAATCACTACTCCTTTACAAAATGTTGGAATGACTCAAATTAAATGTTGGCACCAGGCAGGTAGACCTTACAGACAGGGTGAAAAAATTGCCAACAATTTGTTTGGCTTATTTTACATGCTTGAATGGAGGTCAGTTGTACTTCAATAGATTTCTTGAATGCTGACGGAATACTGTTTTTTTTTTAAAACTTTTATTAGAATTCCGCTCAGGCAAGGCACCCATTCTTGTAGCTACTGATGTTGCTTCCAGAGGCTTGGGTAAGTAATGCCAATGAAGTGTGGCTGTATCTCTTGGAATATTGGAGGGTCAGGTTGGCCCTAGGGATCAATCGTCTGATGAGTTAGACTACCTACCAATACACATATTAATCTCAGAGAAGGTAATTTGAGCAAATAGTGTGTGTTGAATTTGGGGTTGAAGATATCAGCAACCCTCGGGCAATTTAAATTGCTTAACATCGTTGCGTTCATTCATACACATGTAAATTGATTGTAGAACAGGAGCAAAAATACGTGGTTTGGTTTGAATAGAAGTGTTAAACAGCTTACATTAAAGGATGTCTCTGAATGATTTGAAGTGCAATTGGACTGTGACAAAAATACTTGAGTAAATTGTTCAGTTCTCCTGGTTACAAGTTGTCTCCTAGCAATGCTACCTAAGGGCAACCAAGTGAGGCATCATTGATGAAGTATCAGAATTGTAATCAAATCATAAAAATGATACCATGCATAAGAATATATATTGAACTATTTTAGTGGTAGTTTTGTTCCTTTTGATAGCATTTTTTTTTAAAGTTGAAAATAAGAAAGTTTGGTACAAACTCCTACTATAGTCCTGATGACATTTTTGTCATCAACCACATAACTTGTTTTGTAGTTTATGAGGGCAAAATAAAAGTTCATTTCATTTAATCTTGCGAACAGCTTTTATTTCAGATTGTACCTCGAAGCGTATCCTTAAATGTCATGCTGACCAAATGTACCTCTTTACAGGTTTTGTTTATAATTTTGCATTTCCAGTTTTTGCTAGTCAAAGCTGAAAGACTGGTTATGAAAAATAATTACATGTATATGTGATTAAAAGTTCATTAAGGGCGTTCAAAATGGTAGAGCCTGTTTGGTATTTAATTTCAGATTACAAAATACAGCTTTGGCTGAGGTGGCTCTTAGTATCTGGTTTCAGGATATGTAGGGGAATTGATTGGCCAGGTGGCAGTCATTTGGCCCAAGGGTACTGATGTACACAGATCTCTTGCTTTATTTGCCCAAAATCATGATTTGTTGCATTGGTTTTGCCGAAAGTCTTAGTGGTTGAAGTGGACACGTCTCATTTGAACATGAACCCATTGGGTGTAGAAATATTTAAAAACCAAGACAAAGTGGTTGAGAATAAAAGAAAATTAAGAAAATAATTGAGATAATCTGATAGCACGTTGTTGACTCTTCCAAAAATGACCTGAGAACCTGTACATGTAAACTTGAATGCAGTGAGTAACTGGATCTCTTGTGAAACCATGTATTTGGCAGTTCTTTCTGCCAAATTGCAACATCGTGGTTGGTACTCCTAGACCCTGTGTAAGCTAGTTTAAATCACGTTTCAAAATGCTGTTCCTGAAAAAGGTTCATCTGTTTTAGATCTTAAAGCCCTAATTCAAAATTGTAAAAATGATGTACAAAATAATCATTGAGAAAAAATATAGAACAACTGTTGACAAATCATATAACTTATGGGTGAAAAAGTAATCAATTGATGATCTGTTGTTCAGGGACGTCACCACAGGGAAAAGTTAATTTTGCAACAAGCACAAAAATACAGGTTGATTTGATGATGCTGTTTTTTTTATGATTGCATTTAGATTTTATTGAGAAGGAAAAAGTACCACATTTAATTGCATTTTATTTTTAGAAATTATCTGAGAGACCTTTTTGTTTTTTTTTATGTAGAATGAAGTCTTTGGCAGGACCCAAGGCATGACACATCGTTAACTGAGCGGGGGAGAGGCTTTTTGAAAGTGAAAGGGGCTGTTACTGGAAAGATCATTATTTCATACACAGTTTGAAATATAGTTTCTTCTCTCTGTATTTCGAAAGCATGGCTGTTATTACTTCTACAAGGCCCGGTACTAGGCAAAAAAATGTGCCTAGGTATGACATAAACAACTCATACTTTTAATAGCAGCTCAATTAAGTGATAAACTATTTATTTATGTTTACACTTGCAGAATCATTGTTAGTAATTGGCTGAATAAAAGTCCAAACCAGAATAGCGCGCATCCTCAATCCTTTAGTAACGCCCTTTCGCCATCTTGGAGCTCCTGTTGAAAGGCTGAGATCACCAGGACTTGGACCTACATTGAAAGCCTTCATCTCTCCCGCAATAGTGATTGATTGGATGTCATGCTGGGAATTGCCTGCCGTCAGTACTGCATCACCTAAATATGCAACGCTGGCACTGGTGACTCAACTCACACACTAACATTTGTCTTAAGTTGCCTTTAACTTGCAAACACGTTTTGGGAAAGTGTGCCTTTGGAGTGATCTACTGCTGACATCACTTTAATGTGAAACTTTTAACTGTGGGAAAAAAAAGAGAACACACAACTGCCTCTGGCGGCAATTTTTGGGGACATGATGCTGGCTATAGTCTTTAATTGACAAAATGACCAGTGTCCAAGGGCTGTCATAAGTAGACGGGCACAGATTGCTAGCAAGGGCTAGCAAGAGCAAGGCAAGTGTTTGTGTCAGTCAGAAATCTGTCACCTATATAATCAACTGATGCATGCTCCCTTTGGAGGAGGCTCCTTCCTCGGGACACCTCTGACTTGGTGTCACAAGACAAACTACCTTGGAGTTCCTTCCTCCTGGAACTATTGCTCTTGTGACACCTGATGTGCATTAATTCGTGCTACATTGTCAACTGTCAACTGTGGGGAATGTAAGTACACATTGCACATGTTTAGGGAGTGTGCATCATAAACATTTACTCTCAGTGTCTTTAATTAGTAACCTATAGAAATAAATATCACAGTGTTGATGTTTAGGATTTGTTTCATTGAGTTTGTACATGTATGTGATTGGTAAGTATTTTCAAATGATTTGTTGATGCAGGGAGCCATTCATTGTTTTCCTCCTTTACCCATTTAATTTGGTTGTCAGTCGATTTTTGATTTTTGTTTTTGATTTGTTTCACACTATCAAATGGCTCACAGATGTGCATGACATCAAGTTTGTCATAAACTATGACTATCCCAATTCCTCGGAGGACTATGTACACCGCATTGGACGAACAGCACGTAGTGAGAATACTGGTACGGCATACACATTTTTCACATCCAACAACGCCAGGCAGGCCAATGAGTTGATCCAAGTCCTTCAGGAAGCCAAGCAGAAGGTTCATCCTAAGCTGATACAGCTGGCCCAGAGTGCTCGTGCTTTTGGCAGAGGTGAGACATTCTTTGGTTTTAAGACGCATGGTCCTGCATTTTGAAATGTGTATTTCATTTGGTATAGGCCTAAGTTGTTTGACAGTGCTGCACTGTGCAGCCAAACCTATAAACGGGGCATCAAGTAACCCTAACCTCCCCCAACCCATGAAACCCCAAGGGCATGGTTTATTTTTAATCTGTCGGGATGGGTAAGGTACCCCTATACTGACACCTTCAGAAGCAGTCAGAAATATGTGTATGCAGTTTCCCATATGGTGTTAGAATTTGTCAGATTGGGTATGGTTCCTAGTAAATTATGCTAGGGAGTTGGGGTTAATGAACAGTTTTGGTTGTTACATTTTTTATAAATTTACCTAAAAAGTGTTTGCATCACTGTTTAACATGTCGTTTTCTGAACAAAACAATTGCAAGTTTAACGCAACAATAGGGCCTGACATTATTGTAAAGATGCATTTTACAGACAAAAGTTTTTCGGTGGTAATCTACTATATTTTCAGTTTGGGACACGGCGAATTGTAAATTGTTTGGATGTATTTCTAAATGCTAAATTGGAATTGTGGAGGTTTCAAAACTGAAATATTTTGACTTGTTACTAAATAATGCAGCGTTAATGCAACATTACTTCAAAGAGGCATGCCACAGAAACAAATCTGTGTTTCTTGTAACATTCCTGACTACTGTACCTATAGTTTGGTAAGACTGAATTGTTAACCAGTGGTGCATGTATGTTTTCTACATGCTAAATTGGAAACGGATGATTTTGTTAGGAAGCAATGAAAAGGCCAGATATTGATAACCAACAGGACTTTGACATGCACATCTGATCTATTGACCGTCTTGTAACAAATGACCATCTCTGACTGCACTTTGGATTGAAACACTTATGGATCACTTTCAGTTTACTGAAATGAAATGTATGGTTCTGTTTTGCATACTAGGACGACAGCGTTACCGTCAAGGAGGCAGCCATCGTGGATCCTCGGATGGTTATGGAGGCAGTAATAGGGGACGGAATGCTGGCTACAATGGAACAACAGTCAATGAAAAGTATGGCAACAATGACTTCTCTCATACAAATTCTAGGGGAGGGGGCAATCCAGGCAATGTGGGTGGAAGGGGAGGCTTTCGAGAAAGAGGTGGAGAGTACGGTGCGAGCCGTAGAGATGGCCCATATGGTGAAGGGAATAATGGAAATGGGCCCTTTGGTAATGGTAATCAACGCAAGTCTGGCCCACCGTCTGGATTTCAAGGAGCCTACTCTGAACATGGTATGCATACTGACAAACATAGCAGCCATGGAAAAGAACAAGGGGGTTTCCAACCACCAACCAATCAAGGTCCACCTAATCACCCTGGAAGAAGACCAGCAATGCATATGAACCAACCTCAGCAGTCTAATATTGCTGGACCAAAACATGTAATCAAATCAGATCAAACCCATGAACAGGGAATAGCACAGCAAAGGAACATGATTCAACATGCAGGGGGGCATAATTCACAGCAACCCTCAAGGCAAAATGTTCAGCAGCAGCAGCAGCAACAGCAGCAGCAGCAGCAGCAGCAGCAGCAGCCCAAAATACAGCTACCCAAACAAAAACAGAAAATTGACACAAGTACATTGCAGCAACAAGCAGCAGCCTTTGCCGCACAACAGCAGGCCCAGCAAGCTCAACCACAAACAGCAATGAGCAGCCAGCAGTTGCAAGCACCTGTAGCTGCTGGTATGGATCCTGCAGCATATACAGCAGCACAACAGCAGTATATGCAGTACTATCAGGCAATGGCTTATTGGCAGCAGTATCAGCAAAGTACTGCCCCCTCTGCAAACAAGTAATATGTTTAACATCAACAGTCATAGACACCCCCACACATGCACAAAATCCTGCAGATTTTTCCGGGGTAGTTTCATCTTTCATATTCCCTTTGCCAAGAACATGCATGTACATATTACCTAACCTGTTAATGGTTAGGATGCGAGTCTCGTATAAGTAGTTTGTGGGTGAGAAATACCTTAAGAATGAGAGGGCCACAATTTGGTCCAGCTGTGTAACAATAGCAATTATACCCCAAAAGGCTCTGCTTAGACAGTGCATTCACAATTTCTTCTGTGGTTTAACAATTGAATTTACAGATCTGTTTATGTTCATTCAACCTGCCTGGCAATAGATCCAGATAATATTTTTTTGGATTCAAAGTTTAGCCAGAAAGCCAAACAGAAACATACTAACTAAGATAATTTGTAATCTCAAAAGAAAAATAGTGCTTTGGTTCACATCGTTTTAAACTTGGTCACTGAACAGAAAAACCAGACTCGGCTGTAGCAGTTTCACTGTTGCCAAAGGGAGGATAATTACTTTCTTTAAAGGCAGAATAATTGTGCATTTTTGTACAGTTTCTTTGAACCTTGATTCATCAATATTTCATAGTTTGGTTATATTGTTCAGTTTTTATTGTTACACTATATTTCATGCTGAAAAATGTAGCATTTAAGAACGGCATGTTGATTCCGATTGATGTACTGAGTTTTCACTTGCTAAACAAAGCAGTTAAATAAAGATTTCAGTATTTGACAAAATGTAGTATATTGGTTTCATGTTAAGTAAATAATAATAATGTAATCTGATGATTTATTCAAGACTCGTTAAGTTTTATTTACAAAAAGTCAGTTCAAAGCTCTCAGAAATGGAACTGAATGGATTTAAACTTAAGATTGGGCTTTTGATCTTGCATTGAGAGAAGTGTGTGGCTTTGTGGGGGGGGGGGTGCTCTGCCCTTAAATTATGTTGAATGTTTTCTCTACTAAGGCAGTTATTAAGAGCAATTATTTTAGCTTGGTCCAGGGGCCAAGTAGGCCTTGTATTACAGTGGTCTATACCTGCAGTAGGAGTGCAAATGCTTCTTTACCTGTGCATGTCATATTTGTGTTTCTCAATAGCATATCTGAAGTGTTTTGAGAAGTGTTATGTCAAATGCACCATGGCTTTGCGGGGTAACGTTTTTCCGTGACTGTTTTTTTACACTACAGGTGGGGATCCTATAAATCCACCAGTGGTTACAACAGATAAAAAGAACCCTGCTGTGGTGCTTGCATATGAGGCTATCAAGTGTGAAGATGACCAAGGCATGAGAAGGCAGTAATCATGGACAACAGACTGTATTTTATTATAGCATTCCTTATGGCATGTCAGGAGCACTCCGCTGCAGTCCAGACCAAAAATTAAGCATTTTAGCCAATTGTAAATCTGTGATCCAATGTGTACACATGTACATTTGTCTTTTCTGTGTAAAAAAAAAAATAGAGCACCCTTTGTTCAACGGCCATAGTTGTAGGTTTGAATATATTTAAGCTGTGTCTTTGTCCAATGGAAATCAATATGGCTGTGTAAAAAAGTAGTTTTAATAGACATATACATGTACATGTACACATAATATGTGTGAGGTGTGAGCTGTTTAAATGGGGAATTTTTGACTGGGAATCTCTTGTCTATTGATCCTATCAGGATGCCTGTTTGGCATGCTACCCTGCACTGTTACCGTCTATACACATTGCCGAATTTAGCTTTGAACATGGCAGAGCTCCAGAATTTTCAGATGCTTCCAAGTATGAAAGGTCCAGTAAATTTTCACTGAATATGACTGAAGTGCAGTCTATAAATTATCAATTTTGATTTCTCATGCAAAGAAACTAGCGCAAAAATACGGAAAATTGTAAATGGTTGTTCATGTCCATGGTAGCAATATTGGATTTCCAAAATGCACTACAGTCGCCCAAGTGAGTGTCAAAAGGAAATCCTCTTAACATGTTTGAGTATTTAAACAATATAATTAAAATGTCGGTTTAGTAAAGTAAATATAGGATAGTACTGATTTAACACCTCTATTTATGCATTTTAATTAAACAGTGCTTTGGTCTTTGATAATGTACACTTTGCTTTGACAAGCGCGCGGTTCTGCATCGACACGCCCCGGCCTTGGTAACATTAGTCACCTTGTGCACAGAGTCTTCTCTAATTATGTCGTACAAAGCAGCGGGAATGAAAATACTCCGTAGTCTCTGACAACAGTGAAAAGGTGATGTTCAACTGGGTAACATGAGGTGATGTACTCTGTGCAGTCCATCAGGTCGTCATAAATAAACTGTTTCAGTATGTCATGTGAACAGTTATCAACCAATGAAATTTCAAAATCTGATACTGAATGTCATGTTGATCAGCCACAGTGTTATCCCCCACCCAGTCCAGTCAGTCTGATAGGATTAAGGACAGGAAAGATATATTTTCCCAGTATGTATTTTAGTTGGAGAATATCTGCCATGTTCAAAACGGATGTTAATAGGAATTTTATCATTTCACCCACGGTCTTGTCTTAACTTTGCCTTTTAAAAGTGTTTTGGGAAAAAGTATAGGTACAGTTTTTGTTGTTTTTAAAAGAAGTAATAAAGTCTAGAGCTACTTGACAAGGGCACGGATCCGTGACTAGGGTTACTAAAGCTTTTGACGTTACCTAGTTACCACATTATGTAATCACTTCCTTGGAGGTGGTCTGCACATGTTGGATATTTTTTAAGTTTTTGTGTTCTGTTTTCAATTAAAATCAATATTTGATAATTTTAGATTTGGCTTTTTTGGTTTGTTCTGTTACTTTTCTGGTCTTATTTTTAATCAGAAACTGATGGGGGGGGGGCAGGACTTGGTTGGCAAGAGGGGGTGATCCTGGGGAAAATGGTGAGTGCAGTGTATGTAAGTGAGTGTATGGAAAAGACTTTGAAAAGGAATCCTTAAAATGTTTTGTGTTTCCCCTCGGATAATTCATTTTAATTTGAACTGCCATATACATGTATCTATTTCATGGCAGGGCCATTTTGCTGATGAGCATGTGAATGTCTATACAATGTATGTCATTTACATGTACATGTACATATACTTTGTATTCCCATACATGTACAATGTACATCGGCAGGATTATTGCACAACACATTGTTGGTACATGATGCACGCTTACTGCACAAGTAGGATGAGTGCATCGTTGAATCTCGTTACCAGGCCATTGGCAGCCCCGAAACAAGGGTGTCTCTACCAAGCTGCGTGGTTCTATTGATCTTCCCGCAGAACTGACGGTCACTCACAGGCTGGTGGCTAGTCCGAGTATCTTTCCAACGTGAAGATACAAATTTATGCGACCCAGCGGAGCCAACTATACAAAATTGTTGAGTCGTTTCATTTGGAAATGAGGACTAAGCTGTTGATTGGTCAATTTTTATGCCATGTTTTTGTAACGCTTTTGTAACATGGGCATACAACATGATGTACTAATAAAACCTAGACAAGACATTGGCTCAATATGACGCAACAATGGAAAAAGGACGGGCACATGCATTTTGCGGTCGATTGAAGAACCCGCACTGTAGGGCGATACTATTGTCCAATATGGGTGAATAGACCAAGCACTGCATACCATTAATTTTTGTATCCGGTCGGCCGTTTGTACAAGTACGTATGTGTGTGGCTGCACGGGCACATGCATTTTGCAGTCGACTGAACAACCGTCACTGTAGGTGGTTGACTGAGTAACCCTTACCGTAGGGCGATACCATTGTCCAGTATGGGTAAATATTAGTGCCAGGGGATGACGTGTACAAAGTGTGCGTTTAACCTGTAAGTGTGCTTTCAACCTGTGGAAACACCAGTGAATTGTGTGCGTTGTTTGTACTATAAGCAGTTCTATGCACAGGCACATTTTCAACGGGCCCTGCACTAGTTATTTAAAATGTGATGATCATTTGAAGCCACAGGACGTTCGTGTATTGCGTAACATTTCGTTACAGGCCACGAGACGCAGCCTGTTTTCGCTCAATTCACAACTTATTGAATAATAGATGTCGTGTCTAGGTTTTATTTATAGATGACTTTGACAACGGGTAACCGAAGACCCGATATAGAATGCACCCGCTGAATGATCAGAATCTCGAGGTCAAGTCACAGTCTTGTTTTGCATAATAAATCACTGAATCTGTTTGCATATCATAGACCTTGCTGTGCCAGGGGTTATTTCATAGACTGTCCTTCGTTCGTACCCCCCGCCCTGCGAACAGGAGGCTGGGACGGGCTGATGAATTTACACTCCGATTGGATAGATTTCGCGTGACCTGTGACCTGCAAGTCATCACAGCCAAGACCCTGCAAGGTTTTAAACGGCCGTTAACAGAGTCATCACTCTTTTATTCCCATTCATAAATGCTTTTTTCGTTGAAAAGCGTAATAACAGGCAAATCTGTAAAAACTTATCGGCTTTGTAAATGTTTAATTCCTGTCACTTGCTTAGGTTCCGTTTCAAATTCACAAAAGACACGAGGGTCAAATTGCATATTATGCGACGCTCAAATTGTGTCCACATGGTCCGCAATGAAAAAGAAATCACATCCGGTGTGGAATGTGTACATTTCTATGAGAAAGTTTGCGGACAGCATTTGCGAGCATTGGCTAACTGTGGTCTTATACAGCTGCAGCCAGATGTCTTTATACATAGGTCATGATAAATTACCCAAAATACCACCTCCACTTCCTTCACAAGATTTCATGAAGCTCATCAGCCTGTCCCAGCGCCCTGTTTAAGGGCAGGGGGTACGAGCGAAAGACTATAACGGATCCTCTACACAAGGATAAACGACTCATCTGAGCTTGTGTACAAAATGTACGGAACAGATTGTCTACATGCGTGATATGCCGCATCTGTGCAAAGAACAACGCATAGACCATGATCGCCGACAGCTGGTGTCCCGACAGAAATTTGACCACTGAAAGACTGCAGTCGCGCCGAGTGTCGTGCCTGTGCATCATGCACGACGCCCAAGTGCTGTAACACGCATCTAACCCAAAATTGAGGGAAGTCGTTTAAAGATATAGTCCATCATTTGTAATTTGTGCATTTTGTTCGTTTGAAGCAACAAAAGGGCTCAAGATCTAAAGAAGGGTGCTGAACAACTAACCTGATGAAGTTACAGCTCAGCTTCAGCTGTATATTCTGAGAAAAACAGCATTCTAGGATCTCAGTTTCAAATCAAAAGTTACTGAATCATGTTTTGAATTGTTTTGAATTGCAGCTATACGCGACGTCGCGCACTGATCCGACGAATTATAGCAGCCGTGCACGCGTGTGCGTCTGCATCGTGCCAATGCTTGCGCGTGCTTGGCCGAATAACAAACGGAACTACTAATTTAAATTTTCCTACGGTGCTTCTTAAGACGCACCGTTGGAAATGCCTTCTTTCATTGATTTCTTCAAAATGAGAGCTTGCCAGAAAGAATAATTTCTCAGGGAGTTTAGTCCCCTTACTATCTTTCAACCAGTATGTTTTTCAACAATAATTACGCCAGTTACTTTTTTGGATAGCTGCAAATGATGGACTCGGGCTTTAACCTTGTGTAAAGAATTCGTGCATAAACACAAAATAGTGATGGAACAGAGCAGTCATTGCTTTTTAAAACAGCAGGTGATGACTAAAGGGGGTCCGCTCATAAGTCCGACTCCTCATAGGTTCGATGCCTCATAGCTCCGACGCCTCATAGGTCCGACGCCTCGTGCGCTTCGTTTTTCCGACGTCGGACTTCTGAGGCGTCGCACCTATGAGGCGAAATAAATAAATTGTACGCCTCATTTCGGACTTATGAGGTGTCGGACCTACGAGGCGTTGGACTTATGATACGGCCCCGACTAAAGTGCCATCATTTTGGTGCAGTAACCACCTTACTGTGCTCTGGGGACAAATGATGCACGTAGTAGGGGCGTTGCGTGCAGCTTGGAAAGTGGCTGATTCAAATCATCATTGTGTGCACAATTATTCACCAGGCTGACATGTTCGTACATCTAAATATTTGGATGCAAGTTAGACAATGCCGATAGTGTGCCCGATAAAGTAATGCAAAATGGTGATTAACCCTAACTCCCGAGACATTTTTGCTAGGATGTAACCTCAGTCCTGCAAAATCTTCCAACGCCTCCATGTAAAAATTGCAAACAGCCTCAATCCTGCAAAATCCTCCTTTATTTCTTGAACGTGGTCCTTTGAAGGGTGACCATGGGTTGAGGCAGAGCCAGTGACGTCCTTGAGCAGTGGGGAGGATTTCAAGTATAATCTAGGCCTAAATTTATGAACGGCTGACCATAAACAACACAAGGTCTGGCCCAAGACCTTGACAAAGTGCATCCTCCAAAATCAGCCGCACATTTGCCATGTATCGGTAGCCTCAATCCTGCAAATCTACCATTTTGCAAAGAGGACTTGGAGGATTTAGGAAGGTTAGGGTTAATTAGGCAAGCAACTTTGTTCTGAGCCTCATGCGTCGCCAGTATGTGCACCATTCCTAATAGTCCCTAATGGTTCCTACTACATGTACACGTGTGCGTGACAATATGAGCTCATTCACCTTTGACACAAATGTCATAAGGAGCCTTTTTAGTGAACCCCACATCTGTATTTCACAGAGCTATATCAAATAATTTAATAAAGCTCTATGACGTGTTTCTAGCAAATTATATAAAAGAATCAGCAAGAAGAGTGTTACCAAGTATGTTATAGCCGAGAGTGCCACACATGGTACATATGCTTGCTTATGGTGTAAATCGAGGACATACACATGTGAAGCATCGTCAAGTAATTGAGGACAGGAGTCAAATCAAGGACGGCCTCGATTAGAAAACGTGTACAAAACCAATAGGAGCTGTTGCAAAAAAATTCTGAGTATAAACAAAAGATTGATGATGAGGAACAATAGAAAATCTTGATTTACACCATAAACAAAAGAAAGAGTTGTAACAAGTGATTGTGTGGCTCGAGTCAAGTCAAGTCATTTAAAAGAAGTGACTCAAGTCAAGTTATTAGGTCGAGAAGGTCGGGTCGAGTCACAGTGTGTAGTCGAGTCGAGTCACGTCAAGTATTTAGCTTGTGTCAAGTTGAGTCACAAGTATTTGATAAATAAGAGAGAAAGTAATTTTTTGGCTTTTTAAAGTTACATTCGGGCTACTATACATGTGGTGGTACCACATTCGACTCTTAATGAAATTTGACTCTTCGAAAAGGGGTGCCAGCTGATCGCCATTCAACTAATGGGAACACTGATCAAACCACGCATGTGTACCTATATACATGTACATTATTTGTGGACATTCTAACATGACGTGAACAAAAACCGGCACTGGCGTAAGTCATTGCAAATATTTTTTCGTAAAGTTTTTGCTTGTATTTTTGGGAGTCGAGTCGAGTCATTCTGATGAGGGACTTGAGTTGAGTCATTTGCTCGTAGTGACTCGAGTCGAGTCAAGTCATTTGCCCTTAGGGACTCATGTCAAGTCAAGTCACCAAAAATTGTGACTCGAGTCATTGACTCGAGCCATTACAACTCTGACAAAAGAACATGGTCCCCACAAGCTGATTTTAGAGAACATGAAAGTTAAAGATGTAGCCTACTGTCCATGCTATTCAATTGGATGCTTAGCCTAACAAATAGATTTTGTTTTTTAATTAACAATATAAAAGTTATTGGAAAGATTTCCATACCTGGACATCACTTGTCACCCTGTGCACAAAACCCTACGAGGCTGGTCTGAAAATGTGTTTTCTTCAGTAAATGCTTTTATATTTTCCCTGCTAAATTTGACTTTTTACACAATGTTTTGGGGACAAATAGGCCACCCCCCCCAAAAAAAAGACAATTCAACCTGCAATAGGGAAAAAAACAAAATTTTTTTTTACTGAAGAGCACGCGGACAGTACATCCTCCTGTTATATGGATGCTTGGTAACCAACATTAATGCAGAATATCACTATTCAAGGGTGCATGCCCATGGGCGTCGCGAGGGAGGGGGGGGGGGGAAGGGGGGCGCTTGCCCCCCTGGAAAAGCAAAAAAAAAAAAAAAAAGAGAAAAGAGAAAAGAAAGAGAGGTGCGAAGTCATCAAATGTCCCTGCCCCCTCTAAAACTAAGAAATCGAGAATATGTGGAGAAATACAGGATTTTTTTTGGAAAAATGTTTTTCCCCCCTCTAGAAAAAAATCCTGGCGATCCCATGCCGGTATGCAATTTATGCGTGAACATTGAATACAGGGGCGTAAATATCCCCCCCCCCCACACTTTTGATTAGGGAGGGATGGGCTATTGGATCATCCCCCTACTTTTTCGTTGTGAGAAACAACCAAAATGTATAAGATGTGCATTTTTTTGAGCATCTGTATCATGAACAGTGCCCCCTATGTCATGTGGTGTCCAGCAAGCCCCCAACCCAGTCCCTGGCACAAATTTATGCCACTGATGGAATAGTTTATGGCACTTTGTGAACATTTTTGAGAGCCTGATGTGTTGAACACAGCTTGTGCATGCACTGGTTCTTGTGGCAAAGTGGCGCAGATTATGCATGACTACTTCTTTATCAGAATGTGTTCAAACCCTTAAGAGGCAGAGGCGGTGGGTCAAAGACTGAAATGGTCATTGTATCCTACATAGGACAGCTTTGTTTTAGTCCATGCTTTATTACACACAACAATCCATGATATCCCATGAAATAAAAGAGCCAGTTTCACAGTTTCATAATTGAACTCTTTGAGATGGAGCTGTTTAAAGGGAATGTACATCATTGGCTTTTGCTGTAATTTTCAGAAATGAACTATTTGAGAGGTTAGTATAATAGATCAAATATTGTTACACTGACGTTTTTGAAGTTTTGTGTTCGAAAAGGTTAGAAAAACCAAGAAAAACTTAAATGTTCAAGTAGTCTGGTTCCCTGACTCCACAAAAGATAAAATGGATCAGTTTATAGATGATGGAAAATTGTAAGGCAAGGGAACCAGTCTAGCTGGCCTGCACCCGTTCATGAACATGTAACCAATAGCAAACAAAATTTGGACTGAAAAAATTGGAAATTTGGAGCAGTAGTTGAAAAATAGTTAGGTTTTCCCTTCTTGAAAATGACTTCACACCAGGTGCCATAATTTTACAAGATGCTTGAAACTCATTTACCAACATTCTAGTAAGGTATTTCGTAAAAACTTGGTAGTTTTATTTTTCGATGTTTGCAAATGTTGTATATTCCCTTCAAGTTCAGAACTGCCTGATGTGTGCACTCTATAATGCATGTCTAATTCAACATCACATGACTTTGCTTTAGCCAACCAGTACAAATTATCAACAAGGGGACTTAAATATGTAATCGAGTACAAACTGGATTCCAAAAGCATTGATGTCTTCATTATATTCCAATTCTGTACTTTTGAAAAAAAAGTTACAAATACTATGCTGTTGATATTTAATATTCATAAATACCTCAGACAGTTTAGCCATTCCTATTGGTCGAGAGCCCGTCACGTGGCCGGTCTTAAACGGATGATAAAGACATGGCTAGCTGGTCTTAAAACTTTTCCAGTGTCACATAAAATGTGGACTCCTAAAAATCCAGTGCCTCTTACCGTTTTATTGGTTGAACGTTCACAGTCCTCGCGTAGGCATGCGCAACACTACAAGTGAGTCAGAATTGTATAGTTCTAATTTCAAAATGCAACGCCCCAGGTGTGTTCCACGCGACATCGCACAGAACGTGCCACGCGCGCGTCAATCTCCATAAAAGGGTTGTTTACATCTTAATCGCCAGCTGAAAAGTCCATTATTTAGCTAGAGGGATGTTTAAAAAAGCATGAAGGGAACTTGTTGAACAAAATTGGGATTTTTGACCGAAATATTATATTTTTTTGACCGAAAAGGTATTTATGAATGGGAATGAATATGTTGTCGGTCGGTATTAATCACTCTGTTTAGAACAGCTTAGAGTCTGGCTGCTGATAATTACCCGAGCCGGATATCAGCACCCAGACTCTAAGCGGTCTTAAACAGAGTGATAAAAACCTCTCGAGCACACATTTATTCCCTTAGTTAAATAAAAAAAACTAAAAAGAATTTATTAAGATCCTTAAAAACAATGTGCTTATGAGATAAAGCCATTTTCTTTGTTGTCAGTCACACCTTGTGACCCTAGCGGTACCAGCTGAAATTAACCATGTAAGCCTACTATCCACAATCTGATGTAGCAAGGACAGGAATAGCCAAAGTCTCAAATTTCAAAATTAGAGCAAGGCTCACTGAAAATAGTTTAGGATGTGATTTTGGAGGGAAATGGGGACACAACATTCAACTTTTGTTGGCTGTATTTAATCATAAAACATGCTTATAGAGATGTCCATGTTTAGTTTTGCAAAACATTTTCCAAATGGTCACAGGTTTTGTAATTACATCTGTACATATATTACGTGGTACAGTTGAGAAAATACAAATGTATGCCATCGATCTAGTCCAGTAGCTCTCGAAAAATAAAGAGCATGTGGATGTTACATTTACATGTATGAGTCATACTATATGCAAAGATTGCTAACTTGGTATTAACTGTTGCCTAGAGCTGTATACAATTGTCTGTACGATCATCGTACTATCATAATAACTACAGAGAATTAATATTGTAAGCACTATAAACCAATACAACATGGTTTATTGGAGGAAAAACAATACACTACAATATTCCCGATGTTTTCTACTTTATGTTTTCCAATCAGATAAGGCCAAAAAGTCTCAAAATCTGGTATGTGCGTTGCCGGTGCCGCGCAAAAGCAAAAAAGTTTTTTTTTTTTTTGATGATGAGATGAAACCTCCAACTCACTGGGTTTGGCTGGAATCACCTGCTACTGCACAATTTAACGTGTTTTTTTTATATGTTAGATGGGAATATTTATGCTTTATGTCTTTCCTCTGGACTCCTTACATATGTTTAGTTAACTAAAGTTACATTGCAGTCATCAGCCGACATTTGAAGCAAAAAAGTCAGGTAAAAAAAAAAAAAAGCCGCGTCGCCGCACCACTTTTTGGACAAGCTCCATACCAGAAACCGGAGACTTATTTTTTTTGGCCTAATTACCTTGTAATTACTAAGTAATTCTGCATTACTTCACCTCAGTTATAGGTTTTCCTCATTACTTTAACACTTGCATCATTCCAATTCCACAGAGAGATGTTATCATTTCATAGCAGAATATCGTTGAGCTCTATTGTTAATTCCAATTTCGAATTTACACCAATAGATTTGTTCCAGTGTAATTCTCAAATATGGCATTCAAATTCGTCAAAGTTTCGGGAAACTTGTATCATGTGGAGATTGGTGTTGAATTTACAAAAAAAGCCAAATTCATGATTTGTCAATCATTTTTGTGCTACTGTCATTCTTCACTCATTCAGTTTGTACATCGTTAAGGTCAAGTTCGAGGGCATTTTTTTGTATACTTGGATCGGCATTAGTAAACCTTTTGTGCATAAAATAACAAAGATCATCCTCTGAGATACTGTGGGAGGCCCAACAAGGGAATATTCATAATGTTAGATTACTTTTTCAAGTGAACACGGTGAATAAAGAAAGCAAGAGTGAAGCTGTTTCACAAAAACTTCTCCTATAAAAAAATCGCAGAGATTAGAAACGTATTTAACATGATGAAAACCAAATGTCCCTTTCAACATTCAACACCAATCTTCACATGAGAGGAATTTCTGGAAACTAGGACAAATCTGAATGCTACATTTGCAAATAACACTGAAACAAATGTGACATCTATTGGTGTAAATTCAAAATTAATAATGGAGCTAGAAGTGTTCCAGAACAAAAGTAGCTATCCATGAAATTTAAATGATGCAAGTGATAAAGTACAGTGGGTATTTTCAACAATTATTTTAATAAATGGTTAGAGTGTTCTGACATCAATCTACAAAAGAAAACCCACTCAAAAAACATTACAATGCGCCGTGAAAATGGGCATATAATTTTCAGTACCAGTATGCATAATAATGATCAGTTTTGAAGAGCGCCCCCATTTGGAAGTTGGATACAAGCCCCCCCCCCCTTTTTTATTTTACGGAGGCCAAGTGTCCGGAGAAACAAACATGTCTACATTTTGGCGGGGATGTGCGGTTGCCCCCCCCTGACATCGTAAGCTGGATACGCTACTGATAAAGTAGCAAGGAAAACCTATATTAACCATGTTATACATGTAGCTCAGAATGCAACTCTCCTTCAACAAGTGCATCAGTCATGATTTGCTAAATCTTGCAAGAATACTGGTAATAGCATCATATTATACATGTGGAAGAAATGGCAAATATAGCCTATAATTAAATACAGATATACATGTAAATGTACCACTGATCAAGGACATACTGTTGAAATTCATACAGTTGGCCATTGTCAAGAAACTGCTACTTGTACAAGAGGATCTTGCAGGTAGTCTGTCAGTGCTGTTATCTGAGGGAAAAGTCAAAACAGGTTTTTACTCTTACATTACTGTGCTCCAAAATAATGTTTACTTCCTGGAGCTATTACAAGTGTTTGGTAAGCATGTTCAGTTCAAGAATGCATGATGTGCTATGGAAATGGGAGCAGTGTCAGTGACTGTGACTACTGACTGCTTATAATACACTATACAATGTACATGATTCTAAATTCTTCAATCTTACATCAGTGAACATTGCTTGGAGATTAGATCACTGTATAAAAAGTAACAGAAGCAGGCTGCTACATTAACTTGGCAACAGTACAACAAATGAGTTACAGAATATCTAGGATAGGACTGCATGACTGACTGCGAGTGACGTTATCAATTTGTTCTCATGGCACTAGGTCTGAACAATAACATCTGATGCAGTTATTTTTGTATATAACATTGTCCAAGGACTACGTTAACCATGGCTTGTTCAAGCTTGAACAAGCCATGCTAAGGCCAAAAAAAAAAGTCTCCGGTTTCTAGTATGCGCACGCGTCGCCGTAGCCATGCGCGTCGGCAAAATGAAAAAGTTTTTTTTTTCAATGAAAGATGATGTCTCAAAACTGCCAAACTCACTGGTTTGACTGGAATCCTGCTGCTGCACAATTTTAACGTGTTTTTAGATGGGGTTATGATTGAGAATAAGCTTTATGTGGCCTCTCTGGACTCCCACATATTTTTCACTAAGTTTAGTCGGGCACCATTTGCAGTCCTCAGCCGACATTTGAAGCAAAAAAGTCAGGTAAAAAAAAAAAAAAAAGCCGCGTCGCCGCACCACTTTTTGGACAAGCTCCATACCAGAAACCGGAGACTTTTTTTTGGCCTAAGTCATCAATAAATGTACACTGAACTGTCCATTTCACACTTTTCTCTGTTAAACAAGAATTAAATCTGATAGTACATGTACCTTTGCTTTAAGAAGACCAAAACCAACCTCCTCCTTGGCATAGATACACAGAAGAAGGTTAGCTACCTTGCTTATGGCAACTCTTCCATCCTATCCAAAAGATACAAAAATGAAATTGAAAAGGAACTTTCTCTGTAAGTCTTTAAATAAAATCACATTTGAATTGGAATTCGATGTTAACATACCTTACATTCCCAAACTTAACACACACACACACACATAGACGTGTGTTACATACCTTGTGTGGACATTGCTTTGTTTTCGTGTAAAAAAAAAACGAAACAAAAAAATAATTTACTCAAACTGTGAAAACTCTTTTTTCTTTTTTTTTCTATATAGTGTTTCTCTGTTTTCATTTCTGCTACAACTTAAACCTACTAAAAAATTAGCTTTCTAAACCTGTTTTCCAGAAAGGGCAAAACCTTATGTGGACACGGCTTAGTCCACATAAGGTTAACACAACCTGCATTATGTGGACCTCTTTTGTTCACAAGTCCACATAGGGTATGTAACACAAACTCACCCACACAGGTGTGTAAATGCCGTGTAAATCGTGGACGCCCCATTGTCCCTAATCCTCTTTCCTTTGTTTGTACTCCCTAACTTTTTAGCGACAGCTCTCATTGGTTTTGTACACGATTTGAGATCGTGGACGTTCGGTCAATCGTGGACGTATTGTTTGCGCCCCAATTCTTTTGTCCTACGTCCACGATTGCCGGTGTTTACATAACAATACACACACAAAATATTTCGCCAATAATTTCTCAACAAACCTTTACAGGTACATGAACACACACCAAATTTTGGCTCTCAACTCCTTTCCGGTTTCGAGATATGCCCCCATGAAGAAATTTAGCCCCACCCCATTTTTTACTCCCTGTGTTGCATCAATGATTTGTGGGCATTTTCAGTGGCCTGTATCTCTAAGAGGAAAGATGTGGTGCTATTAGTATACACGGTAAAGGGTACCAAATTTATTGGTTTTCTTCTGTGAAAAGCAGCGTAAATTATCTCCTTTCTTCATATAGCCACTTCTAAACCTTAAAATGAGTGGACACTAGTGATTTTTCTTTTTTGGGGAGAGGGGCGGCATACCTCGGGAAAAGAACCAGAGTTCAGTCAACATTTTGTGTATGTTCATTCCACCTATAAAGCTTTGTTAAGAAAAAGTATACGTCAAATCTGAGTCAGACACCGACATATTTTTAAAATTTTGATTGAGTTGGATCTGAATGACCCATTTGCAATTTGAGGTGGATGGAAATTATACAAGTGTTTTGATGCAAGTACATCCCTTGCAGAGTCACACATAGCTCAAATGTGGTTGCAACATGAAATTATATTGGGACTCGTGGTAGCCTCATTCCCTCAGCCTCCTTGCCCCTCTAATGTCTCTCTGAACAGCATCAACCACAACATATCCCCTCTCAACCCAAAAGGCATGAGGCAGAATGCAGACACCCCCTCTGCCTACAGGGTCCGGACCCGACAATCCCTACTGGGACACTTTCTGTGGCCATCACACAATCTACATTAACATTGATAGCCATGCCACAGGAAACATGATATGTGCATCCACGGCGAAGCCCCTTTGGGCTATGATCAAGGAGAGCTCCCAAACCACCCATCAAGCAGATGGTTCATCCACACTCACAGTAACAGGTAAGATGCCACTCACTTTCCCGTGATGGCCGTGAGTTTCTGTTGAGGGGCACTGTAGTCGAGAACTTGGATTTGATGCACCTGGTGGTGCACCTTTCATGGAGACCAATGATTGGCTGTTTGACCTGTCAAATGCCGGATCTCACTTACTGATGGAACCACACGACCTAAACAGCTCACCCAAAGAACCATCTAGGCTTCATAGTATTAGCCGTGCCCAAGTACTACATGCCCTCTCAAGTTCAACCACTGTCTGGCCAGAAGAGTTACAACCCCCAAATGACATCTCATTACCAGACAACATGCAGAAGCTTAAACAAAAGTTTGATAATCTGGAGAAAAGAGGTATCTTTACTCGTCCATAAGACATAGGCATTGCAGATGAATACCTGAATCCCATGCTTTTGTCCAAAAACCCCAAATGGTGTCTTTTTCAGTTAGACACATCCTTTGCCAATGCTGGTTACTATAGCAAAGCACAGCCTGCACTAAGGCTTGATGTCAATTCCACTTTTCAACAAATTGCGCACTGGAAAAATATAATAGCTACTTACCTCACCAAGCCTGACCTGACCTAGTCAAGATCCCTAGAGGATGTTTCAAGAGGAAACCAACCAAGTACCAAGTAAGTAAGCCTTCTATCAAATTCCAACAAGTACTGTAGAGTAGTCGCCCGATTCCCCAGAGTCTACGTCTATACCAGGTCACCATGGTTATGCGTGGTTCAGAAACTGCATTGCAAGAATTTACGTGCTCATCGTGCTGTGTTTTAGGAGACCTGCTGATGGAGGGCATATTAGCCAAGGTACGTAGCAGATTATTCATATTATGGAAGCAACAATTATCTCAAACTGTTGCATAATTAGAGGTAGGTCCGGCATACATGTAACTTGGGCAAATGCGATCTACGCCTCGGCCTCAAAAGACAGTCATTTGCTCTAACACAACCACCATACTTGCATCAAGTCCCCCCCCCCCAACCCCTGGAGAAAGTCACAGGTCTGCATTTCTTCATTGTGCCATGCAAATTTCCAGTCAACCAGCGGATCACTTCTAGGACGGCACTGAACATGTACAAAACTGTATTCAACACTTTCCCACCATACATTTCGGACAAACCTGATTTCAGCAAACCCAATTAAAACGTGAAGGTCTTCGATCACAATCCAATCTGGTAGCACCTCGATCCTCCAGGAAGTTTGGAGACCGTGCATTTTCCATCGCTGGTCCCCGTAGCTGGAACTCACTCCCCATTTCTATCAGGAATGTTTCATCAGTAGAGCAGTTTAAGGGACTCTTAAAAACAAATCTGTTTAATGTATTTTGTTCTGGTGTAATTACATGTATATATGCTCTTATCTTGGATCGACACATTTAGGTTTTTGGTTGCATTCTCCCCTAGCACTTTGTATCCTTTGGAGAAGGTGCTTTATAAATATGGTTATTACTATTATTAAATTCCCTGCCTGGTCCTCCACCATGCTTCCATCACATCACCTCTAGATGACATTATGGCTGGACATCAGTCAATGGATTGCATTCAGCTCAGAAGCACATCCTACCATGTTAAGCACTCGGAATGTGTTAAGGTCCCTTCCCTTCTTACTCTGATGATGACTCGCCCTTCCCAGCTAACCAGTCAGATCTCTATGACAGCGTTGATGAAGCTGACACCACTATACAGCCGACTCCACCAACACCACATACTGGTTATACTCTCAACACCAGCAGAGCACGCTACGAGACTCCCCTCTCTGAACACGCAACACTCACCACATGAACCGGATGTGTCTATCCCTGTGTCATCTACAGCTCTACAGCATACAGCTCAGACAGCCAGCCCAGGAGACATGAGCACCTCATGCCCAAGCACACTCCCCATATGCTCATCCCACCAATGCAAACGACCTTCATACCTAGACGATTACTCACATAAGTCCGCACTGTCACTGTGTTCACGAACGCTTGCCTTGTTTTGAACAAGAGGTGCCTTCCTATGGAGTGGCACAATATATGTATAGGGCAGGACTACACCCAGTAGGCCTAACTGTGGCGCTAAAAGGACTTTATTAAATTCTGGTTTGGATTGGTGCGACTAAATCCAAACCAAAATTCAAAAAAGGAATTCCAGCACCCCTGAACATTACTGGATCTAGAGCAGAACAATCCTGTTGGCAGAACAATCCTGTTGGACGGCAGTCTAGGGAAGGCCCTTTTTTCCATCCGTTTTTGTTAACCTGTAGGTTGTTAAATTATTTATAGTTCAGAGTTAAGTTTTTCTTTCATTGTTTCATTTCAGTGCAGAGACATTTATCGCAATAGCTTCTTCTAATACATGTACATGTATGTCTGTATAAATTAAAAAAGTTTTGTTAATTACATCATTTTCCTCGTTAGAAAGGTAGGAAAAAAAATAAGTCGCACAAATAGTGGTGATTGCAATCTCTTGTGTCTCTGTTTTGTTGTTTATCTACTTAGTGTATGTTTTGCATTTTCTGCATTAAAAGTCTCTCCTTTACATGGCACATTCTTTTTTTCCAGTTGCTGTTACTGTGTGTCAGAGTATAGCCCTGTTCCTCCTGGCATAAGGCCTTGGTTAGACAGTCTTTGGGACGGTGTACATCCTGAGCACTACTTACCATGCAATCCATCAAGACCAGGTCCAAGTCATCTTCATGGAATGCTATTCTGCCATTCTTTTCATATGCAGCCCAGATGTTGCTTGCTATTGCTGCTGTTACTCTTGCATCTTTATCACCATACCCAGAATAAGCAAGAAGGGATCCTTCCCTGTTCAGCAGTCTGTATGCAAAGAAAATAGTTACAATCACATACAACATAAACGTTGCATTATTACTTACACAGTCACCTGGAATATGACAAATATTTAGTCAGTTACAATTTCAGTCTTTTGGAATGTTGTCTTCTGTTTCGTTACCTCCCCCCCCCCCCAAAAAAAAAAAACCCATAAGAAATAATATGTTGATAACAGTGTCACTTTTATGATATTTGTAACACATTTGGCAAAACTAGTTTGTGAAATTCACACTTTGCACTGAAATGTCATGTAGCTGTACTTGTATACTCTACTCCCTTGGCAGCTGAGATGGTCTTTGTATACTCCCTAGGCAGCTGAGATGGTCTATGTATACTCCCTAGGGAGCTGAGATGGTCTATGTATACTCCCTAGGGAGCTGAGATGGTCTTTGTATTCTCCCTAGGCAGCTGAGATGGTCTTTGTATTCTCCCTAGGCAGCTGAGATGGTCTTTGTATACTCCCTAGGCAGCTGAGATGGTCTTTGTATTCTCCCTAGGCAGCTGAGATGGTCTTTGTATACTCCCTAGGCAGCTGAGATGGTCTTTGTATTCTCCCTAGGCAGCTGAGATGGTCTTTGTATTCTCCCTAGGCAGCTGAGATGGTCTTTGTATACTCCCTAGGCAGCTGAGATGGTCTTTGTATTCTCCCTAGGCAGCTGAGATGGTCTTTGTATTCTCCCTAGGCAGCTGAGATGGTCTTTGTATACTCCCTAGGCAGCTGAGATGGTCTTTGTATACTCCCTAGGCAGCTGAGATGGTCTTTGTATTCTCCCTAGGCAGCTGAGATGGTCTTTGTATTCTCCCTAGGGAGCTGAGATGGTCTTTGTATTCTCCCTAGGCAGCTGAGATGGTCTTTGTATTCTCCCTAGGGAGCTGAGATGGTCTTTGTATTCTCCCTAGGGAGCTGAGATGGTCTTTGTATTCTCCCTAGGCAGCTGAGATGGTCTTTGTATACTCCCTGAGAGCTGAGATGGTCTTTGTATTCTCCCTAGGGAGCTGAGATGGTCTTTGTATTCTCCCTAGGCAGCTGAGATGGTCTTTGTATTCTCCCTAGGGAGCTGAGATGGTCTTTGTATTCTCCCTAGGCAGCTGAGATGGTCTTTGTATTCTCCCTAGGCAGCTGAGATGGTCTATGTATACTCCCTAGGCAGCTGAGATGGTCTTTGTATACTCCCTAGGGAGCTGAGATGGTCTTTGTATACTCCCTAGGGAGCTGAGATGGTCTATGTATACTCCCTAGGCAGCTGAGATGGTCTTTGTATACTCCCTGAGAGCTGAGATGGTCTTTGTATACTCCCTCAGGCCTCGCGACATTTTTTAAAATGTAGTTGCCCTTCGGGCAGAGGTTCTTGAAATCTGGTTGCCCGAATTTCATTTTCAGTTGCCCAATAAAGAACTTTAATATTGCCCCAAACCGAATGCCAAATCCTAATAATGTTTATGTACATGGCTGCTTTACCTGAAGTGGCTCAGGGGTCGTCCGACGTCCCGGGACAACCAAAATATTATGCATTGATACTCAGCTGCTGTGCTATTGCCATTTTGCAAGCGTGCGTACTGTGGCGGGAGCAGTGAGACCGTGACACCGGCAGTGGCCGACCGTGGTTGCGTGCGTGTCCCGCGCTCTGCGCCGCACTGGTACATGGTGTACAGTGGTCCGGTCATTATTATTGGAAACACACATACACACAGGATGTACGATGTAGCCGGACGGTACGTACAGATTGAGATTGACCGCTGTTCTGTTTTGGCTGGTACCCGTTTATGGTTTATGCATTGATCTCAATGGGTTTATGCGTAGATTACCAACAACACCATAATATGTAGTATGTTTCCCTGACCCCATTGTCCTTTGGACTTAAAATATGGGGTCCGGTAACTAGCGGTGAATCTTCCATACATTGATGTAAGCAAATTATATGCATGACGTCAATTGGTCTGAATCCCGCCTCGTATATATTCAAAATCACAACGGTAATGTTTGCCTGCAACCAGCCTTAGTTGCAAAATGGCAATAGCCTGGCCACGAATTTGCAAATTTTGAGATAATGAGCTTCGATTTTTGCTGAATTTGAAAGTATCTCTGGCAAATATCAATAAAGAGAGAAATATTGCTGTTCAATATTTATAACCTGTGTAGTTGAATTGCTTGAAAGTTGCTTTCATGGAGACACTGGTGACTTTTTGTGGTAAGACAAGCGTGAGTTTCTTGATAATCGTGTGTTGAATGACCGGCGTTTCAAAAATTAACAATCATGCTGTGCGCGCAGAGGTGGTCCAATCAAGGGCTTTAGCTAGTGACCTGTCCCAATATGTGTAAGGACACAATACTGGCTAACTTTTAGGGTGGAACTCAATGTTGTCACTCCTGATAACTAAATAGTTGGGTAAAGTCTGTTTTGATGGTTTAACATGTTAGGTACAAGTATGAAGGGATAAATAAAATTTTAAAAAATCCACAATTTTATTTTTTTAGTGGTAAAATTCTTGATTTTGGTGAAAATTTACCTCGAAATACCACTTAAAAACGGGACATAACAAGTAAGCCTTTTTTAATGAATTAAAAACACGATTACAATTTATTTCCTCAGATGAATATTGTATTGAAGTTGTTAGTAATGGAATGAATTTTACAAATACAGCTAACCTGTATTCAAAATATTTCTGGTTTGTGCACAGGGACGCCAGATAAACTATTTAACGTAAGTTACGCTTGGTGTCCACCTATTTAGCATATTTACTGGGGTCTTTATAAACCCTCCGTAGTATATCCTACAGTAATTTCAGATGATAGAGTCTTCAGAAGCATAATATCAGTTCCTTTATACACAATGACATAAGTTTTTAAACTTGACCTTTCCTTAATTCAGATTTAAGGGTGGGTCACCACTTTGGTGTCCACTTTTATTCAACATAATGATTGCCTAATTCATTATGTGTTAGGGAGGAAGGCCAAATACTCTAACAGTGATGTTGTACTCTACATGTGTACCAATATCTCTAATCACAATTAGGACATTTGATCTACATAAAAAAAATCAGTCATTCTACACTATGTAACTAACGTTAAATGGTGTCCACTAAATGGTGTAACTAACGTAAGTATAAAGCTACAGGGGTAGAAAAGTAAATAATAGCTAAATGGTTTGAAGAGCACATTACTTTCTAAGGAGTATCTAGCAGTTTAAAATATTTACTGTGATATCCAGAGCAATAGGAGTACCAATGCCATGCATGTGATTTAACGTTAGTTACAGCTGGACACCAAAGTTGCATTAGTTACAATGTGCACTTAGTATAATACGATAGTTAATATCACCAAGCAACAACTTTCCAGTGGAATATTGCTGTTTATTAGTTTAAATGGGTCCCTTTGGTAGTATGGAGAACAACAATTTAATATCAGTTTTGGGCTCAATAATAATATAAAGTTATGTAAATTATGAAGGCCTATGTGGTGTCCACATGTAACTTACGTAACATTTTGATACAGAGATTGTCAAAAGAGGTCCATATAAGATCGTGAAAGGAACATAATGTTTAATGGATGAATTTCCCTCTGAGGTCCTTACTGTGAGACACTGTGGTCATAAAATTTTCAATTGAGCTGCTATTAAAATGGTTTAACAGCTTAATCTCTCATTTTATTTAACGTTAGTTACGGTGTCCACTTGTTAAATTTGCGACAAAATATTATATAAAAAAAAAATCGTCTAAATTTTTGATTTTCAGCAATGAATAGCTTATATTGCAATAAAGAAACTATAATAATCTCCATTTCTGACAATTATGGTCTGGTTACAAGCAGGAAGTGGACACCATGTAACTAACGTTAACTTTCTCTTTATCACCAACATAAAGCTGCTAATAAAGGAAAGATGCTTTAAAAGTTATCTTCTCATTATTATTTTCTATTGAGGGAAGGCCGGTCGAGCATTACAAAAGGGAAACAAAATTAATACAACCAATTTTATTTTTGATCCAAAAGGCCCTAATTTGTTCTCCAGTATTGTGTCCTTACACATATATGAAGGGGGGGGGGGCAGCAAACAGTCTACATAATATGGTGTTGTTCCAGAAAGTTCTCTCGCCACTTGGTGCCGCTCTTTATCCTTACCATCATGGCTGCTTCTGCCCGTTTTTACCGTAATTTTTTCCAGGATAAATCAGATCTATAATCCCTTTCTAAAGGACTGTTCACAGGACAAAAGATCTGAGATCAAGGTGAGAATACCGGCACAAGTTACGACGTGTCTAGTGGTCATCGCAAAATAAGAAGAGTCACTTTCTTAGCCTGTTTAATGCCATAAACATTACATAAACGAGATTATAATACCGAGGCAATGTGTGCAAAGTTGTAAATAGAAAATTCATTGAATAATTATGAATTAGACTGGAATATTGCAGTTGAAATTTCAAAGTAACTATACAACTCGGCAGACACATTTAATTGAGAGCGGCAAGTTCAGACTATTTTGTTCTTTTTTCAAAATTACCGGTTGTTTGGAACAATTTAAGGGGTCTTATGGTACGTCATGAATGTGTGGATCTATCCAGGGTTACTGTCTTTCTCATTGGTATTCTCTTTACCAGTTTTTTGGGGGCCTTTTGTCCTCGCGAGGGCATGCACAAAATTAGCCCCATAAATGTGGCCAATTTACTGGACTACCTCCGTAAATAAAGGCCACACTTCCACCATGTACAAAAACATTTCAAACTTTGTCAAATTTTGATTTTCACATTTAGGCTTAGTTTGTAGTTTATTTTTGCTTTAGAAGCATAATCCGAAAGTGCTGCCTTTTTCAAATGTCTAATTTTCGTGAAATTTCATGTTGAAATTTTGATACGCAAACATGTGCAAACGAATCTAGAAATTTCACGAAAAATAGACATCTAAAAAAGGCAGCACTTTCTGATTAGCCTATATAGTGAGGTACCTTAGTGAAAAAATCGTGACACAGTGGACAATAGGGAAAGATTTCCATATACGAAGTTCACTAATTTTCCTCTGTATTGACTAACAAGCCCCCAGATAGCAATTTCATGTCATCAAAGTCAATTTGAGCAGTGAGAAAATACAAGCATTTTCTTAGAAAACACTTAGAATTTTTCAGTTCTATCTCATAGGGTTTGTACACAGGGTGTTGAGTGAACTTCGTATATGGAAATCTTTCCGACAACAGCACCATTTTTGGAAAGATTTCCATATACGAAGTTCACTCAACACCCCGTGTACAAACCCTATGAGATTGGATTGAAAAATACCAAGTGTTTTCTAAGAAAATGCTTGTATTTTCTCACTGCTCAAATTGACTTTGATGACATGAAATTGCTATCTGGGGGCTTGTTAGTCAATACAGAGGAAAATTAGTGAACTTATATGGAAATCTTTCCCCATTTTTTTCACCAAACATCTCCATGGTATACCTTTTTGAAAAAAAGACGAACGCACAAAATTGGATGATGGGAAGGGCATGTATGACATCATTATGATGTCATCAGCTAGTTATTACATGAAAAAATATAAATTGATAATAATCTTCAGAACTACAAGCATCACAACAACAAATGTGGTATCAAAGTCAAGGGGACAACAAGATCTTTCATTTGAGTGGTATGTCATGGGGATGGAATATAGTTGAGGGTGATTTTTCTGGGTCAAACAAAACTTTTTTTGGTCAAAAGACATGTTTTTTAGGCTAAAATTTCAAGATTATTTTCAATATCCTATTTTTGAGATTTATACAAGGGCTTAAATTTACATAGGCCCTATTTATATAAATACATTTTATACATATTTACCTATTAAATGTAGATCCCAATGATATTGTTATTCTGATCATCCCAATCAACGGAGACAGTTTTTCAGATGTCGGATTTTAAAACTTATGACCCAAAAAAATCCCAAAATATATAAGAATTGTGTCTTTTGAGTTGTAAGTTGTACACCCTCGTACTGTCGTAGAAACTGCAAATTCTTATGACATCTTAATACTGACGATATTGGGAGACCAAGAAAGGTCACCTTTCGGTCATATTTTCGACTTCTGCAGGCCCGGAAGCATCTGCCTGCATTTGTACTTAGTATTAATTAGCTGTAAAAAGCCGATGTTTTTCATATTGCGCCTGAATTCCCGGTAAAGCCTTCAATTTCCAATTTTTTTTCGGCTGCTGGTTAAAGTTCATGCATCAAAGCATACGATCCCAGTGAAAGTTTGTCATTTTTTAGGATGCATACTTTGCAAAATATAACTTTAAAAAAAGTTAAATGCGAGTGCGCAGAGAAATAGGAGCGCGTGGCTTTAGGAGGTCTGACGTCAGTGACGATACCGTAGTTCAACGCTCCACTCAGTATAGCCCCATAAATGTGGCCTATTTACTGGACTGCCTCCGTAAACATAGGGCACACATCCACATGTACAAAAATCGTGTCGATTTTGCCAAATTTTGATTTTCACATTTAGGCTTAGTTTGTAGGATTTTTTTGCTTTAGAAGCATACTCACCCTCTTTATTGGCTAGTCAGAAAGTGCTGCCTTTTTCAGATGTCTAATTTTTGTGAAATTTCATGTTGAAATTTTGATACGCAAACGTGTAAAAATGAATCTGGCAATTTCACAAATAATATACATCTGAAAAAGGCAGCACTTTCTGATTAGCCTATCAAGAGGGTGAGTATGCTTCTAAAGCAAAAAAACTCTACAAACTAAGCCTAAATGTGAAAATCAAAATTTGGCAAAGTCGACACGATTTTTGTACATGTGGATGTGTGGCCTATGTTTACAGAGGCAGTCCAGTAAATAGGCCACATTTATGGGGCTACACTCAGTAGAGCTAGCCAAATTGAGGGCTGAAAATGACATGGCCATGCCCTAGCCCCACTAGTGTGGCCGTCGGTATGCTGCGCTGAACCTCTGGCCACACACCGTGGTACCGCGTGCTACTGAGGACGAAGTTTCCTAAAATCTGCGGTCCGTTTCTTACATTCTCGGTTTCTTACTTTCTTATGATTGTATTCTATGATGTACGCGTCTCACCTATCACTTCTGGGATGCTTAGGTCTAATGATGTTCCATTTTCCGAGATATTCTTCAATTTTTCTGGAGCCCATATCAATATGCACTCGTGAAACGTCTTGACGGTGATGGCACCCATTTTGAATGTGACAAGAGATGACCTCAAGCTGTGACGTCGCGTTTATGCAAATTACTTGTCGAGCGCGCGGCGCGAGGGCGCGAGTTGCAAATAAGACGGCTGTTTCCTGTGCCGTAGATCCTAAATAGAGATCAGTGCACGTGGCCCCCTGACGATAAATGCATGGTACAGGAAACAGCCGTCTTATTTGCAACTCGCGCCCTCGCGCCGCGCGCTCGACAAGCAATTTGCATAAACGCGACGTCACAGCTTGAGGTCATCTCTTGTCACATTCAAAATGGCTGCCATCACCGTCAGACGTTTCATGAGTGCATATTGATATGGGCTCCAGAAAAATTGAAGAATATCTCGGAAAATGGAACATCATTAGACCTAAGCATCCCAGAAGTGATAGGTGAGACATCATAGAATACAATCATAAGAAAGTAAGAAACCGAGAATGTAAGAAACGGACCGCAGATTTTAGGAAACTTCGTCCTCAGTAGCACGCGGTACCACGGTGTGTGGCCAGAGGTTCAGCGCAGCATACCGACGGCCACACTAGTGGGGCTAGGCCATGCCCATGACTCCCCCCCCCCCCCATGAGGGCTGACATTCATCAAGTGTCAACATTAAGTTTTTTGTAGAAAATGTAGGCTCTACTTACAGAGAACTTTGGATTCCTCCTGTATTTGCCTGTCTCAGGACCTCGGTCAATGCTTTTGGCTTCAGCATCATAATATTAATAATAGTAAATACAATTTAAAACAAAGCAAGGAGATTGAGATAAGGTGCACGAGCACATTATCACGTTTCATTAACGCCAGTAGTTTACGGCCCGGCCAGGGTGACCGTAAGGTCATGGCCAAATTCTGCTAAATACACTTCAAAAATTTGTCAGATTTGTCAAAAATCTGCCAGATTCCCCAGAATTACTCGAACTACACAATAAACACTTAAAATCACATGCAGATGTTGTAGTGTTGCCTTAATTAAGGTTTAAATTACATTATAAACAATCACATAAAGATGTTATGAAATTGTGTAAATTTCAGGCAAAACACAGTTCCGTCCGACGTTGATCCAGTTCTCAGTGAACCTCAGCACCTAGACCATGCCAACCTGTCCCATTATGCAAGGGTTTGTTTGAAAAGATTGAAATTTTTTTTAACAAATTTACCATTTCCTTCAAATTTGCTTTGTTTTCCTGTCAATTATTATCATTTTTGCAGAATTCTGCCAGAAATCTGCCAAAAAAGATCCATTCTGTCAACTTTCTTGTCCATCTCATTTTTTAACAAAAAAAATTGTCAAAGTTAGCCGAAAATCGGCTAAAACGGTCACCGTGTCTACGGCAAACCGCGATGACGTCATTAAATTCGGCTATGATGAAGGGCGCCCCTAGCGTTAGGTAGGTAAACGAGTGTGAAGCTCATGACCTTTGAGCAAGTACTTCATTTTTCACTGTTTTCTACGGTAGCGTATTATTTTAGCTTAGGGGTGCACTGAACCAATTCAAGCCCCATTAAAAACAGTGTAAAATCAGCAACGTTCAGGGCCAAATAACGTGCAAGTCGACATCACTGGGGTTTCTCAAACAAAAATTTAGTTATTTTCTAACCCTTCATCTGCCTATTTCTTTTCAATTTTTGGTGGGTTAGCCGATTACATTTTTAATTATTCACCACAAAACATAATCCCCTCCCGAAAAATGGTACTTCCCAAGACTGCATGCAGCCAATTTTACAAATGGCATCCATCCACTTTCTCAGGCAAATAGGACCCATTTTTAAACTGTGATTTTATCGAATCTGCTCTCAGATGGAAGCCCCCCCCCCAAAAAAAAAACAAAAAAAAAACAGGGAGTTGATCCTCAGCTATATTTACACAATTCCACTTTTTTTTTTTTTAAGCCAAACAGTCTCCTTTTAAAAAAAAAAATTAGGGGGGGGGTGTCACTTTTTATGTTAATCGGCTGTCGTAGAAATTCTCACTTGAATTAGTTCACTGCACCCTCAGGACCTGACCCCCAAAAATTGTCTTGCCGACTATTTCGCCCAGGTGGATTACTATTTCAGCCCGGGCGGAATACTAATTAGCCAGGGCGGATTACTATTTCACCCGGGCGCCGGGGTTTATATTTCGCCAGGGCGGATTACATTTTCAGCTGTTTTTGAGCTCTAAACAGTTCAAATTTACCCCCTTTTGGAATGGATATGAATTTTAGGAACATTTTGGGGCGCTTAACATTTTAAAGCGCCCCAAAATGTTCGTAAAATACTAGCAAATTCATATTGTTGGGTAATATGCGGGCTGTTTATCTCATGTTTGTTCAAGTTGGGGGGGGGGGTAGGATGATTTGGACAATAGTATTATTCTCCGCAAGTTTTCTTCAAAACAGTTCATATAATAAATTTGATACTTGGATTGAACATCCTGACACAGAGTAGTGTAAGCCCAGATTTACTATCCCAATTAACTTTAATTACAGTAGCCTTACTTATTACCCGTTGACATCTTTAAGATTATTTCAAATTACTTTGTGGTCCACAGAGACACCCTGTCTCCATTAGTGTGGTCACACTGGGCTCGGTCGTAGACCTGAGTGTAAAACCACATCCTAGATTCCTAGTATTTACCGTCCTTGGTTTAATTCACTTACAGTTACACACAATTCATTATGTTCCATTCCTGTATATAATGAGCCCCTCTCCCCCTCAGACCTCACTTCTACTTCTACTTTATACTTTCCACTTTCTCCGTTCACTGTCTCTCTCTCTGTCAAGTGATTTTAGTTGGTGCTCTCAATAAACACACCTAACCCTATAATCCTTGTCACGAGTTTTATTCCTTCAGTGAAAGTTTCTTCTCCGTCTTCAACTTAATGATTTTGTCCGCTCCGGCTACAGTGTACGCGCTACTAGGAGACATATCATTTCATACCTCCACGTAACCAAGACACTCTAGGACTGGTACACAACAACCTCCTATGAACAAATAACTTGTGTTACAATTGGTAGCAGCGGTTTTTTCACCTGCCCAAGGCATGTCATCTACACCTGTCTCCACATCTTCATCTTCATCTTCATCTTCTAGCCCATATTCTGTAACTCTGTGTGAGTTAACTTTTTGGCTGCTGAAGAGGCGAAACAGAACTTCTGTTTCCACATCCCTGCAGTCGTCATCGTCATTCTACTAGAACTTTCTTCATTTCGTCCACCTCTTCATTGTAAATCAGGTACAAACTGCCTGATACCCCCTACAAGTTTTCGTCGTTTGCCTGTCCGGTGTCCTGTCTTCTAGCATCCGTATCTCCACTTTTCCTGCGCCTGGTCCAGTAACATCTTCACTTTTCCTGCGTCCTTCCAGCCACCTTTTTCAAACTTCTCCAGCTTATAGCCACCTTCGCCCCATCACTCTTCCTGCGTCTGGCTGATGTTTCCTGCGTCCTCTACGTATACACCGTGAGTGTTCCTGCTCCACACACCAGTGCACTAGCTCACACCGTTTCGCCCAGCTCTTCTTTTCCTGAACTGTTCCTGCTCGCCAACCACCATCTCATCCAGCTCTTCTTTCCTGAACTGTTCCTGCTCGCCGACCACCATCTCATCCAGCTTTTCTTTCCCGTAATTCGTCGCCCGTTCCTGATCGTCGAACTGTATTCCTGTCTTCTTGTTCTCCTGCTCTGCTCGTCGATCTGCTCTCCCTACCGGAACGTCTGCTGGCGAGCCAAGCTGACAAAGAGCAAGTTACTTTGTATTTTTTTTTACCGTACTCTTGTTGTATACCAT
This sequence comes from Patiria pectinifera, assembly GCA_029964075.1. Taxonomy (NCBI): domain Eukaryota; kingdom Metazoa; phylum Echinodermata; class Asteroidea; order Valvatida; family Asterinidae; genus Patiria; species Patiria pectinifera. The sequence goes on from CM057146.1 coordinate 16,660,810, forward strand.
TTCATTGTTTTGCTTTGATTTGTTGTTTATTTTTGCCATATTTTATTTTGTGATATCTGTTGACGTTACTCCTTAGCTCTGCTTTACATTCAATTGTTTGTCTTTCAAACTTTTGCTATTTTCTATAGTGATTTGTTACTTATTTTCACGTCCGATATATTTGTTTTTATCCTCATTTCATTGGATATATCTACTTGTATTTTTGTTCCTGTTGTATCTTAAATTTTGATCAACTCCTTTAGTTGTTCCCCAATACAGTATTTTTTTTTGATAGTTATTTGTTTCTGTCCGACTTCCCTAGCCATGGCCCCTCCTTCCACCCAGCCCTCTAGTTCCACATCTCCTTTACATTATTTTAAGGCTGACCTCCCGGCCCCGTTTTCCGGTAACGGCACGGAGGATTTTACTGTGTGGTGCCGCCGGCTAGAAGTAGTCGTTAATGCCAGCCCCTCCGCAAACAAACCTGAACTAGCTTCCCTCCTCCCCGCCAAACTGAGTGGCAACGCTTTTACGCTGTGGGACAGTTTATCTGATGAAGTTAAGGCAGACTATGACACTGTCGAGTCTACATTGGCGTCAGTCTTTGTCAAACATTTGTCGATACAAAAATTTCAAACGTGCATGAACGCACGACCCCGCTTCCCCGGAGAACCCCTCCAAGTTTTTGCGGCCGAGATAACGCGGCTGTGCTTGGAGGCATTTCCGAACTACGGAAAAATTGCCCAAGATGGTGAAAAATTTTGTCGCTTTGTGGCCGGGCTTGACCCGTATGTCCAGTTCAAAATTCATGAACAGGGCCTAAAAACATTAGATGATGCAGTTAGGTATGCTGTCCAACTTGAACGAGCTCATGAAGCCAGCACGTTATCCCTATCCCCAGCCCCATCCTCCATTCCTACCTTGTCTAACTATCCTCCTACCCCTCCAGTTCCTACCATCCCCGCCACGCCCACCCCAACTTCAGTCACATGTAATTCCATTATTGACACCTCCCTAGCCCAACTGCTGCAACGTCTTGACAGCCGTCTTGGCGATTTACAGTATGAATTGCGCCGTGCTCATAGCCCCAGCCGCTCCTTCTCGTCCTACCGCCGACACTCCCCCTCCCCATCTCGTGACTATCATCAGCGCCGTTCAAATAGCCCATACCCCCGTTCTCATGATTCGTCCTCTCCCCGCCATGACTCTCGTGAGTACCGTGACTCTCGCGATTACCGCGATTCCCGTTCCCGCCCTACTCATCGTGAGTATGACCATACTCGACGTCCCCGTTCAGATAGCCGAGATCGATACGATCGCCCAAATAGTCGGAACTATGATCGCCCCTCCACTGCTTCAGATTCCTCCCGTGGTCGTTCCCCTAGCCGCCGATCCCCTTCCCGTGACGTCAGTCGTCGTTCACCCAGCCCTGGGGCCCGACGCGTCACGTTCACCAATGATTCTCAATCTTCAGGCTCAACCCAAAACCAGGAAAACTAGAACTAGTTAGCGAAACGGGCCCTTCCCTAACTAAAGCCTCCTCAGTGGCCCCACCTCTCGTACACTCCTCTTGCCACACGACCTCTCCTCCCTCCCCATCTGTCTCTCCATCTCCGCCCAAAGCTTTTGTTTCAGTTGTCATCGACGATACACCTGTCCACGCTTTCTTGGATACTGGTTCCGATATTTCAATCATCAGCGATGAATTTCGCATGACAATTCCCAGCCTCCGGAAAAAGCCGATAACTAAACACTTCATCCACGCACATTCAATTACTGGTCAGAGTATGGATACCCTTGGTACAATTCCAGTTACTGTCCAAATAGGATCTTTTACAGTGTCTCACACTTTTAAGGTTGTTCGAGGCATCAACCGAAACTTCCTCCTCGGTTGGGACTTTTTCTGTACTCACTCAGCCACGATCGATGTAGCAACTGCTACATTCTCAATAGCCAATCAATCATGTCCACTTGTCACTTTTCCACGTGATTCCCCCATCTGTTGCAATGTTCAGATAGCATCACCTGTCACACTCCCTGCTATGTCTGAATCTCACATTTCGGTAGCCCTTGACTCCCCCATTCATGGCTATACTCCAGATGCATACTTAGGTGTTTTTGAACCAGACTACTGTCCCCGTGACTCGACACTTGCCATTGCACGTACACTTTCACATGCTGATGCTGGTCATACTGTTGTCCGCATGATGAATCCAACCCAACATGATATCAAACTCTACCCTGGTACCCGCATTGGTCAGTTTTACTCAGTCTCTGATGACTCACAGAGTGAGTATAGTATCCCTGACTCATCTGCCTCAGTTAACGAAGTGTCTGTTCCTCCCAAGTCCCCACTCCCTCCTGTTGATATTTGTCAGACTAGTATCTCCCCATCCCAACTTCATGAGGTTGAAAATCTCCTCCGTAAATACTCTGATGTTTTCAGCAGTGGCCCCAATGATTATGGTCGTACGGACCTCATCACCCATCGCATCCGCACTGGTGACGCTTCCCCCGTGCGTCAGTGTTCTTATCGTACTTCCCCAAAGTCAAATCCGAAATTCGTAAACAGATCGATACCCTGCTTGACCAAGATGTTATTGAGGAAAGCCACGGTCCATGGTCTTCCCCAATTGTCATGGTCAGAAAGAAAGACGGTAGTTACCGTTTCTGTGTTGACTACCGGAAACTGAATAAATTAACAGTTAAGGATTCCCATCCCCTCCCCCGTACTGATGACACACTAGATGCCCTCTCTGGCTCAGTATATTTCTCCACTGTTGACTTATCAAGTGGTTACTGGCAAGTTGCTGTTCACTCCGACGATAGTGAAAAGACCGCCTTTACTACCGGCGATGGTCTTTATCACTTCAAAGTCATGCCTATGGGTTTAACTAATGCACCCCCCACTTTCCAGCGCCTCATGGAACTCGTCCTCCACGGACTACATTGGTCCACTTGCCTCGTCTATCTAGATGATGTCATAGTTGTCGGAAAATCCTTTTCCGATCACATGACAAACCTTGAGCAAGTTCTATCTCGCTTTAAGGAGTCTAATCTGAAACTCAAACCCAGTAAATGTCACTTTCTTCAAACGCAAGTTAGTTTCTTGGGCCATGTTGTTTCGAAAGATGGAATTCTCCCCGACCCATCCAACACTGATCGTGTTCAAGACTGGCCCATTCCCCGTAATGCCACTGAGGTCCGCTCATTCCTAGGCCTTTATATTATCGTCGCTTTGTCAAGAACTTTGCCCACATTGCTGCGCCCCTTCATCGTCTTACTCAAAAAGATGTACCCTTCGATTGGACTTGTGAGTGTAATGATGCATTCACTTCCCTTCGTGATGCACTTATACACGCACCCATCATGGCATACCCTGATGTTACTAAGCCCTTCACACTTTTCACAGATGCTTCTAACTCTGCGATTGGTTCAGTACTATCTCAAGTTCAAAATGGCCGCGAACGCGTAATTGCATACGCCAGCCATGTTCTCACTGCAGCAGAAAAGCGATGGTCAACTTATGACCGCGAACTATGGGCCATAGTTTGGTCTATTCGCCACTTCCGCCATTATCTCGCGTGCACACATTTCACAATTGTGACCGATCATAAACCACTCGTTGGTTTACGAAAATTACCAGTTCACAATGATCGTACCGGCCGTCGATCCCGATGGGCCCTTGAACTAGACCCCTATGACTGGCTAATCACACATCGTGATGGCACCCGCCATGGTAACGCAGACGCGCTCTCCCGTCGCCCCTCGGTTTCTACAGAAACTCCTACAACTGACACGCCCCCTCCTACTCCTTCCGTCCCTGTGCTGAGCAAGCACTCCCCATCCTCACCGTCCCCCATTGCCACATGTCACGCGGTACACACCCCTTCCACGTCCCAGCTGACATCCCCTACCCCGGTCATTGACATGACCTCCCCACAGTCAAATCTCGACACCGCATGCACTATTTCGGATATGGGTTGTGATGTACAGTCAGCCCAACAAACTGACCCCGACATTCAGCAAGTCATTACTTGGGTTACTACTGGCAACCGCCCACCTCGATCGCAGTTACGCAAGTTATCGCGTACCGCACGTCGCCTTTGGCTAGATTTTCCCAAACTATGCCTCATTGACGGAGTTTTGTGCCGTACATCCCGTCCGATTACTGGTAAACCGCGAGTTCAACAAGTAATAATTCCACAGTCCCTCCAATCCACGGTTTTGACTCATCTCCACGGTGATCAGTTAGCCGGACATTTCAGTGCTCAAAAGACCCACCAACGCTCTCTTAATGTCTGTTACTGGCCATACATTCGCCGCGACATTGAGCAGTATTGTCAGATCTGCCGCGAATGCGAGTCCCGCCGCAATCCCGTTCCCCGTAACAAAGCTCCCATGAAAGTTGCCAACTCCGATAGACCCTTTCAACGTGTTTTCGCTGATATCACAGAACTACCCGTCACTACTAAGAACAACCGGTACATACTGGTTGTCATGGACCAGTTCACAAAATACGTGAATGTGTTCCCTCTTCAGGATCAAACCGCCCAATCTGTTGCCAAGTGCATCTTCGACAAATACATTTGTGAGCACGGTATTCCTGAAACCCTCCACACTGACCAAGGCCGTCAGTTTGACAGTGCCCTAATTCATGCACTATGCAAATTAGTAGGTATCAATAAAACCCGTACATCCCCCTACCATCCTCAGTCCGATGGACTAGTAGAGCGATTCAATCGCACCCTCAAAGATCAGCTGGCAAAATATCTTCTCACAACCCCAGGTGAATGGGATGATGTTTTACACCAAGTACAATTTGCCTACAACTCCACTGTCCATTCCTCAACTGGATTTTTCCCATTCTACCTTGCTGAGGGTAGAGAACCCCGTCTGCCCGCCAATGTTGTAGTAGGCTCCCCCGCCCCAGACACCTACGCATCCCCTGCCTCCTATGCCACATCCCTTAACACCCGACTTAAGTCTGCATTTGATCAAGCAGCATCCAACCAACACCAAGCCAGCGCATCACAGAAAGCTCATTACGACAATAAAGTCAAATTCCACTCCTACAAACCTGGTGATTTAGTTTGGCACGATGACCCCGCAAATGCTCGCGTCAAACTCGCCCCTCGATGGAAAGGTCCCTTTAAAGTCCTTTCCCTACACCCCGCAGATGATCAACATCCTGTCACTTATTCCATTGTTCATCTGTACAGTCCCTCAGCCAAGCCAAAACGCATCCATTACAATCGACTGAAACCATATGTTTCCCCTATTCCACCTGTCCATCCTACACCACAACACACAGCGACCGTGAACCCCCCTCTCACTGCACTCTCTGGTTCCCTGCCGCTTCCAACCTCAACAGTACCCCCTACCCAACCACCCCTCCTTCCTGAGCCACCCGATTTACCCCTCCTTCCTGATCCACCCGACTTACCCCTCCCACTGATTCCTCTCCGTCCTTCCCCCCAGTACTCCATCCCACACTCACCCAAACCTGGGATAGGTATTCCTCTCACTCGCACAAGAAGCGGACGAATAGTCTCCCGCCCTATCCATCTTGGTTTTTCTAACGACTCCTATTATTAGTATGTAGTTAACGTATTTCACAGTACTTCGTTAAAGTATACGTCATTTATATTCACTTTTTTTCATGTTGTACATGTCTGCTTGATTAGACAATATAACTATAAATACTTTTATAATTTTTCGTTGTTTCCACATTTCTCTGCCAAAGGAACAATGAGTATTTGGTTTTGTATTATCAAGCCTTATAAGGTAGTTAGTTCCTGTAGTAATTAGGTTGTAACAATTTCGCTTATTTTATACTTATTTTATAGTTGTTTAAATGTCACACATAAGGTGTTCTCATTATTTTCCGTGTTTATCAGCACTCTTCTCTATTCATTGTTGCATTTAATTTGTTTATTCTATAGCTATACATGCTTCTAAGTTAATGGTTTTCATATTTTTCTTGGTGTTTCATTTTTTTCCCCATTAGTTTGAAAATGAGGACATTTTCTTTTTCACAGATGAAAGTAATGTAAGGCCAGATTTACTATCCCAATTAACTTTAATTACAGTAGCTTTACTTATTACCCGTTGACATCTTTAAGATTATTTCAAATTACTTTGTGGTCCACAGAGACACCCTGTCTCCATTAGTGTGGTCACACTGGGCTCGGTCGTAGACCTGAGTGTAAAACCACATCCTAGATTCCTAGTATTTACCGTCCTTGGTTTAATTCACTTACAGTTACACACAATCCATTATGTTCCATTCCTGTATATAATGAGCCCCTCTCCCCCTCAGACCTCACTTCTACTTCTACTTTATACTTTCCACTTTCTCCGTTCACTGTCTCTCTCTCTGTCAAGTGATTTTAGTTGGTGCTCTCAATAAACACACCTAACCCTATAATCCTTGTCACGAGTTTTATTCCTTCAGTGAAAGTTTCTTCTCCGTCTTCAACTTAATGATTTTGTCCGCTCCGGCTACAGTGTACGCGCTACTAGGAGACATATCATTTTATACCTCCACGTAACCAAGACACTCTAGGACTGGTACATAACAACCTCCTATGAACAAATAACTTGTGTTACAGTAGTATTACCGTGACGTCGTTGTGACGTCATCGGTATTACAATCATAGTTGGGTTTTTTTTTTTTTTACATGATTTACGTTATGTATAAATCGTCAGCTAAACGTCACTATATACGTGCCTTTTCCAAAGTTGGGTTATCTTTTCCGAACGAAATTTAAAGGAATCATTATAATGCGCCCTCTAACAAATACATTTGCTTGTTTCCTTTTTTGGGCTTTATATACCGTTTTAAAAAGTGGTTTTTAAATGGCGCGCTCCAATTCAAAAATTGTGCACACTATTCATAACGAATTAGGAGCGTCCCACTCTTAATGCTAAAGTTCTTTTTAATTAATCGATAACTTGTCATGGGCCGATTTTTGATGTCGTGCGATGTCTCACCTGAAACCTCATAACTAATGTTATGCTAGAAAATTATCAAGTCAATTTGAAAATCGAAAAGTTCCACACCCCAGAAGTACCAACTTTAATGCTCTCTTATCTTGTCGACCAGACATGGATAAATAGGGGCGTACATATTATATTATGCCATTTGTGGCCTGGGTGGCTTGTGTATGGTGGCTTTAAAGGGATATCGCACATATATATTGACGCCAATATTGACGCCAATATTCACGACATGGCCCCCATGTCGCAAATATTGACGCCAATATTCACGACATGGAGCCAAGTCGCAAATATTGACGCCAATATTGACGCCAATATTCACGACATGGACCCAAGTCGCAAATATTGACGCCAATATTGACGCCAATATTCACGACATGGAGCCAAGTCGCAAATATTGACGCCAATATTCACGACATGGTCTCCAAGTCGCAAATATTGACGCCAATATTGACGCCAATATTCACGACATAACCCAAGTCGCAAATATTGACGCCAATATTGACACCAATATTCACGACTTGGCCCAAGTCGCAAACCCACTCAGGCGTGAATTTTTTTCACAGCAACTTGGGGTGTCCGTTACCCACACAGTCTGGCACCCAGACACACCTATCTATGGCTGAACGTTCGTCGTGAGGCGCAGCCCGAGCCATGGATGTGCATGTACATTGGACGCAAGGTGACCGTTTTAGCCGATTTTCGGCTAACTTTGACAGAATTTTTGTAAAAAACGAGAGTTTGACAGAAAATTTTACAGAATGGATTTTTTTGGGGGGCAGATTTCTGGCACTGGCAAATCTGCAAAAATGGTTGTCAATTTGATTTGATGAGAACAGCAAATTTGAACAAAAAATTAACAGCAAATTTGAACAGCAAATTTGAACAAAAAATGGTACATATATGTTTAAAAAAGCTTCAATCCTTTCAAACAAACCCTGGCATAATGGGACAGGTTGGCTGGTCTAGGCAAATACTTTTCGCAAAGTAACGTTGCGCTTTTTATTTTTGGGACTCGATCGAGTCTTATTAGCCTTCGCTCGAGTCGAGTTGAGTCCGACTCGAGTCACAATTTTGGTTACTCGACTCAAGTCCCTAAAGGTAAATGACTGACTCGACTCGAGTCACTGCGAGCAAATGACTCGACTCGACTCGAGTCACTGCAAGCAAATGACTCGACTCCAACTACAGAAACTGTGGACTCCCTGCGCCAGCCCCCGATACATCCAACCAGGCAACTCTGCAGCAAAGATTTGAACGAGAGCGACCAGTCATGCGCCCAGATCGCTACGATGGGAAAACGTCTTGGTCAGCATACCGGAGGAACTTTGAGATGTGTGCAAATGGGAAGAACGAGAGAGGACAGAGTTTCTGGCCGTCTCCCTCACAGGTGCAGCTCAACAAGTGCTCCAGGGCATGCCAAGGGACGGAACTACATATCAAAGCCTAGTTGATGGTTTAAAAGCCGGATGGACGTAAAGAGTTCCACAGAATTCAGCTGAAGAATAGGCGTCAGAAAAGCGGAGAGTCCCTTTCAGAGCTAGCTCAGGATGTCTGTCTGCTGGTGGACAAGACATTCAGTGAACTTCCAGCTGCCGCGCAGACAACAATGGCGAGGGACTTTTTCTTGGATGCACTTACAGACAGCGAAACACGCACGAGAATCCTACAAAATGCGACCGGGCAGTCTGGAAGAAGCGGTTACCGCTGCTATTGAGTTTCAGGCCATCATGACCGCGGAAAAGGAAAAACAGCATCAAAAGGGTCAGAGTTGTTGGAGGCGATGTGGAAAGCGCCATGGCGGCAAAGATGAACCCAGTACCTGATAACAAAATCGCCTGGAACTAATAGTGCAACAGATCCAGGCCCTAACACAACAGAGTCGTTCTCTCAAAGACAGAAGAGGATGTTTCAAGTGCGGAGACTTGGGACACTTCAAGAAGGATTGTCCAAAAAGACTGACAGCCGAAACAAGGAGCACGGACCAAGAAAACATGTAAGGGCTGGTTCCAAGGACCGGGGGTCAGTCCATACAAAAGTTGGAGTTGATGCTCAAATGCTGCTCGACACAGGGGCATCGGTGTCCATCCTGTCCGAAAAGGTGATTCATCGAATGAACCAGTGTTCCAGACCTGATATCAGTAAGTCTACCGTACAGGTGTACCTGGCAGACGACACCCTGTTGAAAGTACATGGAGAGACGACGGTTGAGCTCCTAATGGGCGGAAAAACATTTTACCATGACGTCGTAGTAGCAGACATAATGTTCTCCTGGGGTTGGATTTTATGCAGCAACAAGGTTGTGTGGTTGATGTCGGGTGCAAAAGTCTGCTAGTTGGAAGCGCAAGAGGTGCAACTGCAGAATACAAGGGAGCGACAACAGAGTTGCAGAGTGACTATCAGAGACACAGTTACAATTCCACCAGCCTCCGAGATTATCGTGGAAGGCAGAATGACAAATAAGAACTTCGCAGTGAGTTACGGCATCGTGGAGCCCGTTCAAAGCTTCCTTACAAAAACCAATGTGCTCTTGGCGCCGGTAGTAACACAGTCCAGAACATTGGGAGTACCGCTGCGCATATCTTAAACCCAACAAGGAGTCAAGGAGGGCTCAGAGTCAAGGAAGTGAGAGAAGAAGGAAAAGGAAACCGAAACACAACCACAACAAAGCCGGGGAATGTTGAGTAAGGAATCTCCCTGCGCAGAGGGGCATCCGGACAAGACACAACAGGGTGAACCTGGTAGCGCACCACTTGATGACAGTCGCCACGACCACATTATAAGAGAAATATCCTCACATTGCTGGGTACATAGGTGCACCTCTTAGGAAATGAGGGAAAAGCAAATGGAGGATCCTACCCTGCGCAAAGTAATAGGCTGGCTGGAAAATGGAACCCCTAAATCGTCATGGGTAGACGTGTCGGCTGAAGGAACGTGGCTGAAAACGCTGTGGTGTTCGTGGCAACAGCTGCAACTTCGTGACGGTGTACTATACAGGCGATGGGATGAGGACACACCACATTCACGGTCACGGTGAGAACCAGGGCGCCACTGCAACAGCAAATCTCCGGGGTGCCCATGGAACGGGTCGCGCTGGATATCACAGGACCATTCCCAATTACAGAACATAGAGAGAACAAGTGGATTCTTGTTATTTTGGACTACTTTTCAATATGGACAGAAGCTTTCCCTTTGCAGGACGTGACAGCCGAAACAGTTGCTGGAGTCTTCGTCAGAGAATTTGTTTGCCGATTCGGCGTTCCCAGACAGGTACACAGTGACCAGGGCCGGCAATATGAAAGCAAATTGTTCCAAGAAATGTGCGCAATCCTCGGCATAGGCAAAACAAGGACGAGTCCCTACCACCCCCAGAGCGACGGTCAAGTAGAGCGGTTTAACTGCACTCTAAAAGACATGCTTAGTGCCTACGTAGCCGAGAATCAAAGAGATTAAGACCTCCACATACCCCTGGTAATGATGGCTTATCGTGCTTCGCAACACGGCAGCACTGGCGAAACTCCAAATCTCCTCACTCTAGGCAGAGAAGTTGAACTGCCTGTTGACCTCATTTTGGGATCTCCAGAACAGCCCCAGGAGGTTACGCCCTATGTAGTAGAGTTGAGGGAAAGGTTCCGTGATGCCCATGAGAGGGCGAGGGTGCATCTGCACAAAGCTGCCAAGCATCAAAAACGAAATTATGACCTACCACACCAACAGAAGCAGCCTACTCCTGGGACCACCGTGATGCTGGCTGTAGAGGCCAGAACTGTTGGACTGTCCCCTAAACTCCAATCGAGACGGGACGGGCCCTCCATTGTGACTGAATCAACGATGTAAATGTATGTATCCAGAAAGGATAACGGCACAAACAAAATATTGTACACATTGACCGCCTGAAGAGATTTGGAGAAGAGTATGACAAGTCGTGGTGGGAAGGCAGGCTTATTTGTGGAAACAACAACCCCAAAGAATTTCTGAGCCCAGTCAACGCGTCTGCTACTGAAGAGCATCTGCAGTCATCAGGGAGCTCAGATGGATCCGGTACAGGGACACCAAAACAACCAAGCTGTACTGGAAGTAGCGGCAGCAAAGACACCAACAGTGACGAGGCTAAAAAGTCGCAGGCCAAGACATTAGTGGGGAACAAGCAGGAGCAGTCGAACAGCCTGATAACTGCCCAATTGCCACTTCGCAGCCAGAATGCCCGAGCCGCAGGAAGCGGAGGCCACCAAAACGTTATGGGGAGTGGGTCAACCAAAACCATAAACGAGTCCATCAACCGCAATCAAATTACTAATTTTCCCATTCTTTTTGGTCTTATCATCCTGCAGATGCCAAAAAGACACCACTCAATATATTCAATAGCACTGAAAATGGAGTCAGACAAATGTACAAAAAATGCGGCGTTTCGATGGCCCCACACTTTTCGAATTTCCACGGCCGGGACATTTTTGGATTCTGATCATCCCCACCCAGTCCCGGCCACAGATTTTCGCCACTCTTGATAAACATATTGCATTTGAGCTCAAAACAACTCAAATGAACCCGTTGGCGTTCAACGTTGAGCTACTGTTATTACCCGAAATGAAATAATGGACACATAATACTGTTATATAATAACAATCGGCGCGTTATTCAACATCGATCCTGAAATGTTGTCCCATATGTAATAACTGAAGTGATCATTTTGGGAAGCTGAATATTTTTCTCCGCGACCAAAACGGTTCATAATTATTATGAACTTGAAACTTGGACCGAACATCAATCCTGAGTCATATTACCGTATAGATATTACCATGACGTTACTGTGACGTGATCAGGTATTACCGTACGACTGATTTTCTTCATATACGTGACTTTTGTTCATTTATAAATTATGAATTGAATGAAAAATCATAATGCTTTGTTATCTGAAAGACTATTGACATTGATAAATATGATACATTCTCAATGCAAAGTCGCTTGACCTCTCCTTTCTGGACAGGCACCGGGACGTCAAACGTATAATGTCAAAATATAGGCACAATCCTTAAATAGGTCGAAGAAGAACCTGGTATGAAAATATACCCTCTTGTGGACAAAGTGTGTGATGTCATCAAGACGTTACCGGGAATCAAATTGCAAGCGATTTTATGTTGGAAAGTGAAAAATATTCTGAACCCAGTTGCAATGTACCGCGTACATTTGTTATTTTGTGTGATGAATATTGCCTTGGGCAACTGTTTGATTCGAGAGCAGAAGCTGCTTGACGCTTACTTCCATTTTTACCGAAAATGCATTGAGAAATAAATGTGTAACTTTAATATAGAATCACAATTATACTAATTTAGTAAATGTTTAATAGGGGATTTGAATTGCAAATAATGGCATGCCGACGTCATAACCTAGCAGCACGTCAATAAACTATTTTTAAAATGTGTCTTTTATTTAAAGACCATTTCATAAAACGCAAGTTGTCAATATCGAATTTATAGACAACCACAGAATTCTAAGCGACTTTTCATAACAATGAATCACCCGACCGGAAATAACAAATATGTTTGATAACGATGTCTTATATTTGTTCTTTTTTTTTAAAAAAAATAATAAACCTCTGATTTGTGCATTGGTGAGCTGAATGATACATGAAGTTATGTGTAATTTCTACATTCGTCACTGCAATGTTTGATTTTGTTTCGTTCTTTTCCCACATATACGTTTTCCGAATGTAGACAAATCGGGCGGCAGCCGTTTTCTGCGGTGGCTCGCGCGAGTCATGCTCTACAAGAGGCTTCATTCTTCTCTTTTTTCCCCTTAAAATTAATTATTCGCAACTGTTCCGAAGAAATTAGTGCCTGATTGCCATGCTCTTGTGATTCCATTCTACTTTTTGTGGAAACTGATTCTCCAAGTCTTTTCCTTTTCAAATTGACATCACATTATTACCAAGTTGAATAGTCGTATGACTTTTATTGCAGGGTTGCAGTAAGGTCAAGTCAAGTAAACTCAAAACACAAACAAAAGTCTCAAAGCAAATAAAAGTATCACTTTGTCAATGTCCACTGTCCAATAAGGATATAAAATATGTTTCGGGTCATGGTTATATGAGATATTTGTTTTGTAACAATATCATGACGTCATTACATACCGACATTGGTATGGGCAATTTTGTAAAATGTTAGCAAATGGTTTATACACTTGAAAGTGCTTCTGGAGGGTGCTCGTTATGACGGCTATGACGTCATCATGTCATCTTCATACGTGTTTTATGTTCATCCCTCGACCCGTTTTGAACATTTTTTTTTTAAATAAGAGGCGTCTGTCTGCATTTTTATTTAACCTAAGTTTGACCTTCCGGTTAACTCGGAAGTAATGGTCAAGCGACTTTGTTTTTGGACATCAAACGTGTTTATCAATGTCAACAAAAAAATAACACGATTGTTCATGTTGTTTATATAAAGTTATAATGATCAAAATCATGTTCTTGAAGAAAACCGCTTGTAATAGTACCTGATGACGTCAAAGAGAAGTGACAGAAATAGGACGTCAGGATAATTTCCAAGTTCATCGCTATGAACGTTTTGAAAAAAGGTCGCAGATCATGATAAGAGAAGTTGGCACTATAAAAAGGAACTGTGTTTGTTCGAATTTATACAGACGGTCTTATTTACATAAAATGACCCCGCCCTCATTTCTACGAAATGGCCAAGACGTTAGTGTGAAGGGCGCTACACAACAATGCAACTATCGCTGATGATCACTGACGTATTGGGCCAAGACTAATTCTGCAGCGGTCACGACTTTTCGTGAAGTTTCCGACAGCTTGATGGGAAATCCATCATTTTTCAGGCAGCCGAGTAGCCCCAAAATGTGGCCTATTTACTGGACTGCCTCCGTAAACATAGGCCACACATCCACATGTACAAAAACGTGTCGACTTTGCCAAATTTTGATTTTCACATTTAGGCTTACTTTGTAGGGTTTTTTTTGCTTTAGAAGCATTCTCACCCTCTATATAGGCTAATCAGAAAGTGCTGCCTTTTTCAGATGTCCATTTTTCGTGAAATTTCCAGATACATTCGCACACGTTTGCGTATCAAAATTTCAACATGAAATTTCACAAAAATTAGACATCTGAAAAAGGCAGCACTTACCATCAAATGCTGGTGCCCCCCCCGTGCCCCCCCCCCCAGACTGAAAAGTCTGGTGACGCCACTGATGAGCACCTACCCCCAAAACCTCACGCGGCATTTGTCCAGTCTCCACTTTGCATAAATAATGGCCGCATTAGTTCGCTGTTCGTGCTGTAGTTTTGTAATGCCTGCTTTTAATTTTTGTGCTAAGCAGATGTCTACGTACTTATGAACCTCCATACATAAAAACACAAAAGTGCACCAAATGCCCTTGAAAATGGCAAAATGAAATTTGAAAATAAGGTTCAATGGGAACACAATGGTGCATCTTCCAGAATTGCATTAAATCAATTACATTGCATGGGCCATTTGGCTTTGCATGCACGACTTTGCATGCTTTTTACCTACCAAGAACGTGGCGGCGCCCTTCACCGGCCGCAGCTACTTCCCTGTTTCACTCTTTTCCAGTGGAGTGTCCGATCTTCCCCTTTAGTTTAATACAGTCTGTCTTCTTTTGGCCTTCTCTAGCTCTAGCTCTTTGGTCCAATCTTACCCACGTCCCGGAAGTTTAAATCGATGTCGAACATTAACAATCTTGAGTAACATGTTTCCGTCTGTGCAGCGTGCTACACCGCACCGTGCATGTACGGAGTCAACTGGTTCCTCTGGTAGTGGTACGTACGTTCTTTACAATTTTGTAGGCCTACTCCGCTAGATAAAGGGAATATACAACATTTGCAAACATCGAAAAATAAAATTACCAAGTTTTTACGAAATACCTTACTAGGATGGATGTTGGTAAATGACAGGCTAAAGCATCCTGTAAAATTATGGCACCTGGTGTCGAGTCATTTTCAAGAAAATGGTATTTTTGTATACATTTCCAACGGTGGTCGGCCGACGACCGTTGGAAAAACCGAACTATTTTTCAACTACTGCTCCAAATTTACAATTTTTTTTCAGTCCAAATTTCATTTCAAAACACATCCTTACTTTAATAACATTTTCTAAAGCATATAAGTGACTGAGTAATTATTAGGACAAAGTAACGATCCAAAATGGCTACTATTATACCCTAAAGTTGCGCGCATTTATCTTGTCTCCTGATAATATAGGTGCAAGTACACACATTGAACCCTATAACACGGGTTAGCCTACCGGTACTTACCCATGCTCTTTGGTGTACGTCATTGTATTACCAAATAATATAGGTTATGGGCCAATCAACATTATAAGAAATCATCAACAAAATATAAAAATTGCAATTGTGGGCACAGTGAGTAGGCCCCTCACACCTCTAAAAGGATGAGTTTGCTGTGGCTCTACATATGAATTTATTATCATGCACCAAGTTTGTGTGAAGTTTAGTCAGTTATGAAAGTTTGATGGTGGGCAAATGATTAGTAGCACCCCCCCCCCCATTTTTTTTTAAATAGATGCCATGCATCTAAAAGGATAAGTTTGTGATGGCTTTAAATTAAAAAAAAAGGAAAGATTTTCGTGAATATATTGTCTGTGTGGAGTTTAATCCATTAATGAAAGGTAGGCATGACTTTCTTTTATAGGGGCATCATGACTACCCCCCCCCATTTTACTATGGCTGCCACGCCCCTAAAAAGGTGTGTTTACGATGGCTTCACGTGTGACTTTTTTTCTCCCGTGAATATTAATGTCTGTGGGAATTAGCTTCATTCGCTTATGAGATGTGGGCACATTTTTTTCCATGTTGGGCATAATGAGAACCCCGCCCCCCTTTTTTTTCAATATGGCTGCCACGCCCCTAAAAGGGTGTGTTTGGGATGGCTCCACATCTGGAATTGTTTTTCTCATGAATGTCAATGTCTGTGGAAAGTTCCATTTCTCTATGAATGTGGGAACAATATTTCCAGGGTGGGTATAAAGAAAACCCCGCCCCCCTTTTATTCTTATGTGGTTACCACGCCCCTAAAAGGGTGTGTTCGAGATGGCTCCACATCTGGATTTTTTGTTCTCATGAATATAAACGTCTGTGGGACGTTTTATTCGTTCATGAAATATGGGCACAATGTTTTCCAAAGTGGGCATAATAATTAACCCCCCCCTTTTCTTTTAATGGCTGCCACGCCCCCTAAAGGTACTATTGTGGTGGCTCCGAATCTTGAAAACACTAGTAATCTATATAATTATGTGTTTGTGAAGTTTCCTGCTTTTGTAACAAGAGGGAAAAACCATTTTCACTGCGGGCACGACAAGTCCCGCCCCCTGTTTTAAAATGGATGCCATGCCCCTAAAAGGGTAAATTTGCGATGGCTCCACATCTAAAACATTTTCTCGCATGAATATAAATATCTGTGCCAATTTTTACGCTTTTATGCAAAAGTGCACAATTCATCGATATTTTGTCACATATCCGCTGGACTATAACTGTCACAGTTACATTATTAAAATTCCGACCATATGCCACCTGACTACTATGTTCCCCAAAATCCTTAGGGTTAGGGTTAGATGGCTATGGTTAGGGTTGGGGTTGGGGAAAATAGGTATTGGGGAGCATAGGTATGCACCCGTTGGGTGGGTGGGTGGGTGGGTTGGTGGACACTTTACTCGGGGGCCATTTATTGTATTCTTACAACTCAAGTATACAGCTTTGCAACTCAAGCTTTGCATTTGAAGACCGATTTGCAAACAGTGTTGGGTAACCAATTTGCATATTTTTCGCATATAAGATCACGTCCCATTCCTTTTCGTTTTCATGCCAAAAACTGTCCGGTGCCAAAAAGTGTCCGCTTAGCGTGCATCCTATGGCGTGCTTGCGGTCATCTTCCAAGACATCACAAATGAAATCGTTTTTCATGTAATTTTCCTTTTATAATTTTGTTTCTAACTGAAACTTTTCTATCTGTTATTGTTAACTTGATTGTAGAATTTGTTTTGAATTGATATTTCTGCCATTTAAACTCAAATTCAGCTAAAAGCTTTGTGTTTTCGTGTCAGGTCATGCGTGTACGTGTGTAGATTACAGTAGCGTGATAGTGGTCAATGTACATATTATTCCTCTGGCTGTAAATAACGGTTTCTCTCACAAATTTGAGCATTGTTTGGTGTAGTATTTGGCAAGAAAATTTACAAACAGTATCGTAAATCCGTGCTGCAATGCATGACAGCGCTCGGACACTATATTTAGTACCGGACACAAGTGTCCTGTGTCTATTGTGCATGCTCAGCGGACACTATTTGATACCGAACAGTTTTTGGCATGACAGCGGTATGGCGGTACTGCTGCGAATTTTCTTTTCCCAAACTACATCCATCCATATTACATACATTTTACGTGGTTTTTGAGCGCCCTCTACGATACTTTTATGATACATATGCAGGTATATAACCTTGATTTTCCAGGATTTGTCGAGCATTGCGATATCTCAGTCGGTAGGGTTGTGATTTTGTACCGCGAGGGATCTTCCCGGTGTTGTGGGTTCAAGTCACCGTTTTGTACCCGATTTTTTTTTCTTTTCTAATCTGAGGCTTTGGAGGATTTCTTTGAAAAGGGAAATAAAGTCCGAATTTCATTACGTTTGATATCATTTTTTTTTCTTCTAATTTTATGTTTTTTCTTATGTTTTTCAGAATAGTATAAAAAGTCAAAAAAACGCCATAGCGTACACCCCATGAGGATGTCGTTTGTGAAAAAATAAAAATTGCGGTATGGCCCGGGTGCACCGACGGTGCTGTATAGCTGTCTTCACACATTACCTGGCCGCCGTGGGGTGTACCACTTGGTACTTGTTTTGTTTGGCGTTAGTATTTTTATGCACAAACCCATAGGGGTAGTGAACCGGTCAATTTGTCCATAGATTTTGTGATACCATCTTTGTGTTATGGCCATGGTAATTAAAATTCCAGCTTACTGTCCTACGACGTTTGAAATCAGAATCTTGTTTAATTCCAAGCTGCATGCCTATATTATGAAATGGGCAATTCCATGGTAACTTGCATTACGTTTGGGGGGGGGGTCTTTCATCAACTCTGCTCTATAAAGTCAAAGAATTTAGGGTGTATTTTTCTCACGCAAGATCCCTTGAAGTTCAGTGGATTAACCACAAAAAGAGGGCAACAACATACGTTTTTTAACTGTCTGTTGGTTTGGAAATAAGTTTTTTTTGTATCGGTAAGTCGTGTTACAAAAAAGGACCTTTCATTTGCAAATTCCTTCGTACTGTGCACCGTTGGTAGAGTCGTTTCAGCGCCCTTACATCATTAGGGTGTAGGTCATTTACTACCATATCAATTATTGGAAAATAATTATGAAATCTCCAGAGGGATATATTTTGGTAACTCGCGTTATGGTAACTCATGTCACAGTTTGTCCTTTCATCGTTGGTACGATTTGAAACATAAGAAACTAATAATCAAACAAAAAACTCTTTTGGCATAGAATTTGAACCTTTCTCTTTGTCTTTAAAACAAAAACTCATTAACTCTTGCATTTTGAATGTGAAAACAAGATACCAAAATGACTACCCCAAATCCATGATTTGAGGCCCCCCCCCTGTTTTTTGGGGAAAAAATACAGTTGTCCATGTTTAATCTCACTGGCACACTGCACACGTACATGTATGACAGGTCTCATTGTTCCCTTTAATTGATACCACATTTGGGGTTGTGATGCTCGTAGTTCTCAACATGTACTTGGAGTTATCAATGCAAGTTTAAAATGTTATTGATTTAGTTGTTGTTTTTTTGAAGACGGGAAAATGGAGGAGGAACACCGGAAAATGATGCATCAGTTGGAGAGCCATCGTGAAGTTTTATGCAACCAGGTCAATGCACGACGACTTCTTGATAGGATGCGAAGTCGTCGTATCTTCACAAAAGATGAATGTGAAGAAATTTTGAATGAGATGGTGAATCCAAGCTCCAAAACAAAAGCAGGTTTGAACATTTTTGAACTACATTGATGTCGTTATCATTATGGACCAAAATCAGGAATTTCCCCCAAAAACTTGTTTTTGAGTATTTGGTGCCCGAAGTCGGATATACTAGAAAAATCATGTCAAACTCAAACTTGTTTCTTTTTGTGTATTTTTGAGTAGCCATGATATCCATGATTCACACTATGCATCTTTGTTAAAAAAAATACCTCCGAAAGTGGAAAACCTGAAAAGCACGTTTTTCACTGCCGTTGGTGGCGCAATGAGTATCTATTTCTTTAAAGCCGTTTTTCTCGAAATGAGGTAAGCGAAGTTCAGTGGGACACTGTTAAAGTTCCTGCAGCATATCTTTGGAATGAATTAAAGGTACAGTCCATCATTTGCAGCTATCCAAAAAGTAACTGACGTAATTGTTGTTGAAAAGCTTGTCATTTTGAAGCTGTCATTTTTAAGAAATCATTGAAAGTAGACCTTTCCAACAATGCGTCTGAAGACACATTGTTGGAAATTTCCATAAGTTGTTTGTTTTTTTATTCGGTGAAGCGTGCGCAAGCTTTAACACGACGACATCGTATAGCTGCTATTGGCATAGGCGTCGTCAGGATTTTTTCTAGAGGGGGGCAAAACATATTTTCCCAAAAAATTCCTGTATTTCTCAACATATTCTTGATGTATCCATTTTAGAGGGGGCAGGGACATTTTGCCCCCCCCCACCCCATAAAATTTACACCACTATGACTTTGTGCCTCTTTTTCTTCTTTTTTTTCCTTCCCTTTTTTGGTTTTATTTGGGTTGCTTTTCCAGGGGGCAAGCACCCCCCCCCCACTGGCTCAGTAAGAACGTGTCTTGGGCGCTGAAGTCAAGCCCAATTCAAAACATGACTAAGCAACTTTGGATTCGAAATTGAGATCCTAGAATATGGTTTTCTCGTAATATACAGCATTCATGGAGCTGAATCTTTATCAGGTTAGTTGTTCAATACCCTTCGTTAGATTTTGAGCACTTTTGTTGCTTCAAATGAACATAATGCACAATCACAAATGATGGACGCTACCTTTAAGCTACAGAAATAAATTTGATATTGGAAAGGCACTGATTAGCACTTTAACATGATACATAAGTGGGGGTTATTCCTCATTGTGCTATGGCAGCTCACGACTATCTCTCTAGCAGACTTTTTCACATATGATTTAACTATACTTCAACAATTTAATTGTTTTTTGTGTTTACCATGTTTCCTCATTTCAAAGATTTCTCCAATTCCCTACTGGCAAAGGGCATTAATGATACCTTAAATGATGGAAAAATGATATGTTTGAATTCTGAACCACTTCTGTTTTTTTCACCCAGAGAATTATTGATTTTCAAACAAACAAATCAAGGAATTTATTTTTACCAATATCACAAATGCAAATGTTGAAGATTGGAAACCAGCATTTGTAAGTGAATTGTCCTTTGTTGGCTGACATGTGGAATCCACACAGCACCATTCAAAGTTCTACGTCGTATGAAATCTATGATGATAAATTCTTTGTTATTTTACCACATTTCATAACGTTACATGTATTTTGTAGGGTGTTTTCTGGACAACCTTCAAAGGAAAGGCCAAAGTGGCTACAATGTCTTCTTGGAATGCCTTGGAGAGATGCATCCTGATTTGTATGAGTTATTAACTGGGCATCAACCTGTAGCTCCAGTCAATCCAAGCAGCAGTGTATGTAGTTACGTCTACAAATGTAAGGCCAAATACTTGTAAATCTGATCTAAAGTGTGAAACCAGTGTGGCTGTACTAGTACTCAGGCTCTCAATACTTGCCAAATCCATTGTTCATTGAGGAATACAAGTTGAACCTGTAGGTGACTGTCATGAATGATACAAGCTCAGGAAGGACAAGATTCCGTTTTAGAGCAGCATATTTTGCCAGTCCCAACCATAGTACCACATTTCTGTGAGAGATAATTTACTTTAGCGTTGGTTCATTGAGAATTTGGTTAACATGAACACTTTTTTGGCCTTGTTACATGTGAATCCATTGCTATCAATTCATGTACAACAAGCATTTGTGAAACCAATGTGTCAATCAGTGAACCCATTCAAATTTTAGAGGTGCTATTAATCATCGCAGTGATAAGGCTTGCTAATCCTACGTTGTACATGCAGAGTCCTCTCCACCAGGCCCGTTGTCAGCCCTGAGCATGGGGGGGGGGGGGCCAAAGTACCAACTAGGTGGGCCCACTACCGTAAAAATACAAAAATACTCACGTATGGCTTTTGCCGTGGGGGGGGGGGGGGGGCCGGCAATTGCTCGCCAAGGGGGGCCCGGCCCCACCAGGCCCCCCCCCCCTGTTGACGACGGGCCTGCACTCCACTAGGAACACACGCTGTTTGCGTCTCGTGCTGCTAGAGGGAGCCTTTGAAAGATGAACAATGGACATTGGCGGCTTTTGTGCCGTCAGAGGGGTTTCATTATTATGATGTCCTTCGTGCCACTAGAGAGTGGCACAATGTTTAATATAATAACTCTTGAAGTCCTTCGTTGGCCCAAAAGCTACCTCAAGTGTATATAAGGGGATATTTTCTCAGCCAGTCATATGTAATCCATTGAACATCCTGATTATCATTCAAGAAAACACAGTGAGAGAAATAGAGGTTAGTTTTCAGAGCCACCACAATTTCAAAAAAGGGATAAACAAATTTCTTTCAGCATGTACAGTCATAACTGTGAACCCAATGACTGATCATGTTCATACTTTGTAATCGGTTAGAATATATCTAATATATATATAGTTAGAATATAAGGCAAAGTCACATTACCTTACCTTTTTTTTTAAATATATATAGTTAGAATATAAGGCAAAGTCACATTACCTTACCTTCTGGGATTACTGGAAGGCCAATAATAACTGACTTCCAAATACAAACAAAAGCCTGAAAATCAAAAGAAATCCAATTTCTTCACAACCAGTCTAAGGATGATGATGAAACCTGGTATGAACAAGAACCCTTGTCCGAAGATGTGGAAATGATGATGTCATCAGATATTGAATTAAAAGCAACTTAACACAGTGGCGCACCCAGGTGGCATGAGTGGCTTGTGCGTAAAGCGCTCGCCTCTCACAAGGTGACCATGGTTCGAATCCTGGTCGCGGATCGCATGTGAGTAGAGTTGTGCGTTGGTTCTCTCCTGTGCCACAAGGGTTTTTCTCCGGGCCCTCCAATTTTCCTCCCTCCAGAAAAATCAAACACTTTCGATCTCAGGCTGTGCTCCGTGGTCATATATGGGTCGATGTGACCGGCAGCCATATGCCCGACCACGTTGTAGCCGCGTCCTTCGCAATTCAGCATACCAGCTGCGGGTAAGGATGATTAGCCTCCCAAATTATTATTTGGCTTGGGGGGGGCTCACAATTTGTTTTTCAAATATTATGTTAATTTTTTTCAAAAAATGTTGCCCAAATTTTTTGACCGCAGAAAAAAGTTGTGTGTGTGTTTTTTTTTTTCTTGGGGGGGGGGGGGCTATTTTGAAGTTGGTGGTGTCACTTACACCCCTATATATCCTATTATACTACTCCAAAATAGGCCACATACATATCACCAAAGTTAAATCGTCAGACTAAAAAAAAAAAAATTCGCTGCTTTTTCACATCTACATACGTTCAAACGATCCCTAAAAGCATGCCGCATTGATGTCAACACTTGGGTGGAATCTGCTGTATGTCGCTCCCAATGGAAGCAGAACATCTACATTGGTACAGCAGCCTCCAAGGCTTCCCATTTCACTTCAGCTGCAGATACACGCCGCTGACATCATGCTCTTCTTCCACCAACCCAAGTCATAGCTGATCCTAACCTGATGTACAAAAGACGTGGGCACGGTTGGCTACTTTGTTTTAATGTGGTAAAATGCTTCCGTTTGCAAGTTACATTCACTTAGTAATGTGCTTACATCAAGTGACTTGGACCCGGGAGATCAGATCATTGCTCAAGGCAATATTACATCATGAACAATGAACACGGTATCAATTTTAGTTCAAAAGTAAATGTTCAAAATATTTTTTTTCAAAATTTGACCTTAAATCGCTTGTTATTTGGTATCTGAGGACGTCATGATGATGTCAAAACTTTTTACAGATGTTTGGACAAGGATTCATATTTGCACCAGGGTTCATCATCATTCTGTGAACCGTTTGGGAAAAAAATTGGTTGGGTTTGATTTTGAGGATTTTGTCTGTATTTTACATTCATGTAACATTGATCTTCCGATAGCCCAAGAGATTAAGGTCAAACAACTTTACATACACAACCAAACATTTAAACCACTTAATTTGTAATCTGATTACAAAGTGTGAACATGATCGATCATTTTGTTCAAGAGTTATAAGTGAAAGAAGTTGGTCTTTTATTAAATTAAAATCTGTTGCAGTTTGATACCTGATGACGTCATCATGACATCACATGTATGCACTCCTCTGTATCAGGATTGATGTTCATTTCAAGTTACAAGTTCATGTTATGAACTGTTTTGAAGAAGAGTTGCAGAGAATTTTTGCCACGAATAGAGAGAATGAACACATTGAATGATTTAAGAACCGTGATTAGTTGTGACCAATCACCCCAAAAAACCAAAGGGTGATAGGAGATCGGCCCCACCTCCCAAAAATCAAGAAATTTGTCATTAAAGTTTCTCAAATGAACTCCTTAGCAGTGCACATGTCTAAAAAAGGAATCAGAAGGAAATTTGGAGTATATGTAACACTTCGTCTTAAGTATATTACTCAATTTTGTTGTCACTATTGTATGTATTGTAGGCTGTATCTCAAACTATGGTCGTGCAACTGGTGACTGGTTTTGTGCTGAAGGGTCATGATCAGAACCTGTTTTTGAGTTGATGTAGACAATACAATAATAAGAATGTGACTTGCTGGTAATTCAGAAAAAAAACAATGAAAGCTTATTTTCTACAGATTATTTTTTTTAATGTTGCAGTTCCTAACAAGGTGGGTGATGTGATTGGAGATTTGACACAAGAAGCTGAAGAACTTCACAGAAACCTCTACTTCTGCAATCAGCTAAGAATTGATCAAGAACGAAAAATTAAGAGTTTGAATGAAGCTCTAGAGATTGCCAGTAAGAAGGCAGGACAGTTTGACAAGCTGAAAAATGCAAAAAGAAGAGTAAGTGTGTGTGTGTCAATTTCTCAAAAATATTCATTTTCTGATATTTACAGTGTAATCGACCTTCATCCCTTAGCACCATTAGCATTTCAAGGGAAGTTTTACGGGAAAGATTGCAAAATCAAGTATTGCAGCAATCAACAAAAACAAATTCAGAAGTTTACTTAATATGGTTTTAATTTAAATTCTGAGTCTTATTCGCATTAAAAAAAAAATGCAAACAGACAGAAAATCAGAAAAGACCAAAAGGAAAATTCAAAAAATGGCTGGAACACACGGACGTGTTCCCAAAATATGTAGAGCAAATTTCATCACAATCAGCCCCATGGTTTTTAAAATATTTTGTTTTAAGTGAATCCCCACTATTTCCGTTATACAAGTCTTACAAAATGTCCTTTCCTGAACATGCTGTTTCACATCAGTGGTGTATCCAGCTTTTGATGTCAGGAGGGCAACCGCACTCGCACATTCCCGCCAAAATATAGACATCTTCCAAATGGGGGCGCTCTTCAAAACTGACCATTATTATATATAATGCTAATATTATGCCAATTTTCACGGCGCATTGTAATGGTTTTGGAACTTGGTTTTCTTTTTTTTGTTCATAATAGAATTCTCTAACAATTTAGCCCCCCCCCCTCCTCTGGATACGGCACTGTTTCACATGCGTTGAAACTCAGGAGATTTCATAATAACCTCTAAAATGAAGCTTAGTGGACATCTTGTTTTTTTTTAACCCTGTTTTTTTTAAGCTTCATGTTTTGGCAAAACACAAAGTGCTAAATTCCATTAAAAGGTGTCCTTTCCTGAGCAAGAGAATATATTCTCAATTGTATTTGTGCATAACATTGTTGGAAAGGATGCATCTCCTTGATTAAAATTGGTGGAAATGTATTGACACTCGCTGTCGGTTTTCTACAGCCATTGTTTCGTTTTAATGCATTTTCCTTTCCCGAACATAATTTTAACGATGCCCCACGAGTGCACAAATATACTTTAACTTCATACAATTTGCATGTTAATTCCATCTCACAAGACTAAACTCCATTATAATCCTAGGAAGCCAGAGGAACAATTAAAAATAGTCCAAAGGTTCGATAGTCCAAAGGTTTGATAGTCGCAGGGCCCATTAGTCCAAAAATAGAATAAGGTTAATTAATCTGAAGGCTCAATAGTCCAAATGGATGATAGGGTGCAATAGTCCGAATCGACAATAAGGTTCAATAGTCCGAATAGATGATAAGGTTCGATAGTCCGAATATACGGTAGGGTTTGACAGTCCAAATTGACAATAAGGTTCGATAGTCCAAATTGACAATAAGGTTCGATAGTCCAAATTGAGAATAAGGTTCAATAGTCCGAATTGACAATAAGGTTCGATAGTCCAAATTGCCAATAAGGTTCGATAGTCCGAATGGACAATACGGTTTGACAGTCTGACACTTAGGACTATCGGACCTTTCTGTTGATTTGGACTATCAGACCTTCTTGTCGATGCTGATTATCGGACCTTATAGTCTTTTTGGGCTATTGAACCTTATTGACAATTCGGAATTAATGAACCTTCGGACTACAGAACCTTATTTTCGTTTTGGACTATTGAAACTTCGGACTGACTAACCTTATTCTAAATTCGGACAATCTAACCTTCGGATAAATGAACCTTCGGACTAATGAACCTTCGGATTACTGAACCTTTGGACTATTGCATCAAATGTTCCAATTAACGAACCTTATTTCATTTTCGGACTAACGAACCCCCTCGTTTTGAAATTTTGTGTATTTGGACTATCGAACCTTCGGACTAAAGAGCCTTCGGACTATCGGACCTTTGTACTATCGGACGGCCCCCTTCCAACCATGTGTATAACTCAATTTCACTTTTTGCGACATAATACCCTTTTTTGTGGAGCCAGTCACTACTGGTGAAATATATTAAATTTAAACAGTCACATTGTATAGTCTACAGTTCAAGGATAATGAAAGGACAGGAAGAAGTAGATCATTAAATCCAATCGCTTTGTTTTCTGCAATGGCATTCAAAGCATGTGGAACCCAGTCAATCCAATAGTGTGTGAAGTATTTTGGTTCTGAAGTGGTTAAAAAAAATGTGAACCTTTTCCCCTGGGTTAAGGACTGCATGGTAGGAGAGGCAGTAGGTAGAAATACAAAACAAACGTTCAATACAAGGCAATTGGTTTGCTTTAGTTTTGAGAATTAGTCGCATGAATATTCCTAGATCATCATTCATCTTGACAGTAATATCCTTTTTAGGATAGTGAAGTATGTTAGTTCGTCATGTGCTTAGTTGATATAAAATAGATGAATTTTGTTCATGTCGAGACTGAAAATCTTGTTAAGTTGTGAATACACCATTAACTTTTCTAGACTAGACAAGTTACACATTGTAATTTTAATACAATTTGTTTTAATTCAATACTGAAGGCAGAGAATAAAGTGAGTGTTTTGGAGGATGACATCAGAACAATACTTGGAAACTCACTACGTCACAAAGAAGAGAAGGACCAGGCCATGGCAAGTTTAAGAGAGGTTTGTTAAACAAATTTTCTATCATTATGATACAATTGTAACTTCCTTTTGACATTTGCTGCTACCGTACAATCGTTGTGAACAGAATGTGTGCATGGGTTAAATAGCTTCTGTGAACGTTTTTATAATTAAAACATTTTCATGGGACTAAAGTTGCATTATAATAATGGAATCCTCTTATTGGTACAATTACTAGCATCTGCAACACACTTTGTTGCACCACACTATGTATGTGATATCTTTGAACATGACAGAAAATCAAGGAAATACACGAGCTTGAGAGACGTTTGCAACAAGCAGAGGATCAAGCAGAGGTACGACGCCAAAAATGGTACCAAACATGCATGGATAAACAACGGCTTAAAGTGGACAAAGAAGAGATGTTACGACAAATGTCCACCATGGAAGAAGAATTAAAACAAGCAAAGAGAAACGAAGTAAGTACTTCATGGATCATATCGTATCTGAGTGATGCCCGTTTGCCATTTCCAGCATTGGTAATATGTTACTAGTATCATGACTTTTGAAGTGATCCTGGTAAATATGATATGGCATTTGGTTTATGGCTTTGAACTATTAGTGCCTCCTGAAAAACAAGACATTGACAAATTGGGATACCGCCAACATTTGTTGGATAGCTCTGTAGGTAGAGCACTGCATTGATAATCTTGAGGGCGCAGGTTCATATCCCGCTCCAGTTATTTTGTTTCACTTGAAAAATAAAAACAGAATATCATTGCAAACCTTGAAGCATTTGAAAAAAATTCTAGCAATTATCCAAAACCTACTTTTGACCAAAAGTAGACAACAAATCGTTCTCTTAACTGGATTCTATTGCTAACACTCGTAGAACTGCACACTGGAATTTTTTTCTGAAACCACCTTCAATGTTTGCTTATTTACTAAATGATAAGAATTTCAGGCGAAATACCATTCATAGAGTATGGTTCCAGTAGGTGCCAAACTTAATTTGAGCAAGGAATTGCTTATTTACTTATCTCTTCATTTCTTTTTTTTTCACTGACAACTTTTTAAAACCTGCAAACAATACAGACTTTACGACTGCGAAGCGCGGCATCCCACAGTTAATATATATATATGAAACATATATGAATATACTTTTAAAATCATTCTTAAGTAACTTTATCCGACTTTTCTAAAGTAACAGTTTTGGTGTCAGGGGTTCAATCTCAACACTTAAATACAAAAATGACACTCGTACACGACATGTTAATTCAAACTCCAGCTAGCTCTCGGTTTAAATGGTCATATGATGTCATCTTAATAAGAACTATAAGTCCGATTGGGTTGGAACTTTGTATGAACATACAGACAGGGAAGTGTTGCTAACAAAAGTTGGGGTGGCGTCATTATGACGTCATCATAAGTCGGTGAAGGGCAAAACCTAATTTGATTTACATTACCCAGACGCAAAATTCCACCGCATGAATAGTTCATGCAGTACCCCCTGCTATGTACATCAGATTCGAACCAGCCAACCGATCCCGTTAGCTCAGTGGTCGAGTGGTAAGGCGTCTGCACTAGAAAGCAGGAGGTCATGGGTTCGAGTCCCACCCGAGTGATTTTTTCCAACTTTCACTCGGGAGGTAACACACTGAGTATACAGTGTTTACAAGTCGGTGAAGGGCAAAACCTAATTTGACATTACCCCGACGCAAAATTCCACCTTACGAATAGTATAGGAAAGTTCACTAGTTGCGGTGATTGTTAAATCAGCTGTCAATCGTGAATTATGTAAAATGAAAGAACAACTTTATTGTTCAACCCCATATTAGGCTATTTGTCCTGTTTTTGTGTAGGATGTTCAGAAGTCTATGAGCTATGCTTCAAACGAATTGCCGATTGACAACCACAGCCAAGCAACAATTAATATCTTGGATGAAGAACTTAAAAACTATAAAGAGAAGTGTGAGGAATTGGCTGGTAGTCTTCTCCAGGCCAGGAATGATCTACATCGCGGTGACACAGAACTTGAAAAGGTATTATCCACAATTCTGATGGTAATTGTATGGCTAGTATTGTATTTCTCAAATCAACAGGTGCTTTGACTTGCCTATTCTGATATTCACGTTATTAATTGTGTTTGAGCAGCAAATCAGTTGCAGAAAATCAGTCTGAAGCAGAGTTGTGGACTTGCATCTGTGACTTCAACTTGAGTCAGACTCAATTGACTGAATGGATTAGATTTGGATTTGAGGAGTCGGGGAGTTCAGGACTGAAGGAATTTCATTTGGATTTCTAAGATTGAAGTATAGTACTTGATACCTTGTGTACAGTTATATATATTTATCTTGTTTTTTTATGACTAATGTATTGGATATATTCTGTAGTGCAAAACTGAAAATGAAGAACTGAAACAGAAGGAAAAGAGTGCTATAAAGATGGCCGAGTTATTCAAGACACAGTATAATGTCACCTGGCAAGAACTCAACAGGGTAAAACAGCAACGTATCAAGGTGAGTTAATCTGAAACCAAAATTAGGATTTTTAAACACTCTGTTTAAGACCGGTTGAAGTTTGGATGCTGATAATTACCCTAAATTATATAATTGTACTAAAAACAACTAAAATGAACTGAATTGAACTAAAATACTGTACAGTGAATGATTTTTTTTTAGGTGGGTTACATTACACGATGTCTTCAAGAGGACAATATCAAATACTTGACTGGTTTAGGTATGATAAACTTTGAAACAAGAGGCAGCACAAATGGGAACTTCACAAGTTTTACACATGAACCTAGTTTCCTTTCTCATGTCATTTCTTGCACATACACCACAACGCTTGAAGGATTTGGCACGTTTTCCCATTGAGGGTATGTCACTCAGCAGGAAAATGGCTTCCTAACAGGCTACCTGGACCAGGAAGACAGGGTGGTCTGCCTCTAGATCGATATGCAGGGATATTTGGTGCATGGGACTTGAATGTTTTGTTCACTAATGCCAATCTTAAATTCAAGTATTTGTCAGTCCTACCCAGTTCATTGTACGCAAGATGAGAGTTCACAAGGCAGACATCTAGCAGGTAGAAGAAGAGTTTCTTGTACCACTTGATGAACTACCTGACTGAGCAGTGAGATGAGGCAAGTTGGTTTTGTGCTGGACGTTGATTTTGTGGCTGTGGAGTTCCTGGAACAGAGATGTTGAACCAGTTGTCTAGGAAAACGGTGTACCCCCTGCCCATGGGCATTGCCAAGTTTTTTCAAGGGTGGGTGGGGGAACATTTGCCAACCCCACCCCATTGACGCCCTTGTGGATGCCCATGTTGTAAAATGTGCATAAAATTGACAGCAATATGGCTTTGTACCTTTTTTTTTAAGCTCTGGCAGGAGCTTCTTCATGTGACTCTGTGGTCAGTCGGTAGGTCTGTCCCTGGCAAATTGACCAAAAATGAGGCCCCAAAGTTCCCCATAAAATACCAAATTTTAATTTTCCAAATTTTCTGGGGGGGGGGCCCTAAGCCCCATGCCCTAAGCCCCATGCCCATGCCGAGTAGATCAAGTCAAGTACGATATTTGTACTTGTGGCGTATCGTTCTTGTCTTGTCCCATGTAGATTCTATACTGCCCTCTGGCGGATATGAAATTCCATGGGATACGATCACGCATGCGCAAAACCAGTAATGAACGCACTGACGCAGACCAGATGTCGGCGAACAAAATTGGGAACAGAAGTGCCATGAATTTAACGGTTTTTCGCTGTAAAACTAAAAAGTCCCTACTCAATGGTGAAGGGTGATATAAAAGTGCAGCCAATGGCACTCAGAAACAAGACACGACAAAAACAGGAAAAGACAATGTCATTTCCCAGGTCGTTTCCCAGTACGGGCAATGTGGCCAAAAAGAATACGCATCTAACTACATGTAAAAAATTGGCGGCAAGCGGGACATCAAAAATAAGTCCCAGCAACATTGAAATCGTTCCAGGTATATCCAGCGGCAACTCCCATGCTTTGTCAGACTCTATATACCTTGATGCCAAATCTGGTGCGCTTCTTGGGATTGAACTGTTTGAACTTCAATCTCACCCTGAACTTCCACAGTGACTCGTCCGTGGATATACGGCTGGAGGGAAGGGAGACCGATTTGAAGTTCTCAGTCAGTTCATTTACCACGGGCTGGACCTTGCAGAGTCGATTACTTTTACCTGCCTGATTATTGTCAGTGAAGTGCAAATAGGTTAGCAAGTCCATGAATCTGTCTCCGGGCATGGTGTTGAGGAAGAATGGAGTCTCAAGTATGGAGTCTCTCATCCAGTACAGTTTCAATCAGGCTGGGGCATCATTCCCATGATGATTATTATGGCCAGGATCATTTCCCACATGTGACTTGGACCTGGCGTTTGACGCTTTGGGTTCTTGGTGGCGTAGTGATTTGTCTCATCGGCGATGTGCACCGCCAGTTCAGGAGGGAAGAACTGTTCGAAGATCTCCACAGGGCTGCTGGTGTCATCTAAATCTGGCACTTAAACTACTCTTGTACCGTGAAAGCCGTATTGAGAAAAGTTCTAAGCGTCCTTCCAACGAATTGATCCAGTAGTCTTGGCTTGCTTGGGACGCTTCACTAATGGTACTTTGCCCATTAGAATTGCTGTCATTACTTCCAATTTCTGAACTTTCTTCAGATTCTGATTCAGAATAGCCTTTCCTCAAACCACGGGTTCTGTATTATATCTACTTCCATTGCCAATACAGTCAGAGTCATGTATGATGGATCACAAAGTGCTGTGTACATGCAGAGGTCAACTCTAAGGTGATGTGCTGGCATCTTTCCTTTTGTGTGTGATTGTGGTGAACTATCAACTATCACTAGCCTTCCGACAGGAACAGTCAGGCTTACTGCTAGTGCCTGGACATTTTAGCCGGTAGTCTTGTGGGGAGCCCTTTTGGGCACAAACTTTAAAACTTGCAGAATCTCTCATGGATATCTCAACAAGTGCAAGACCAATTGTTGGCATTTTTTCTGACCCTTTTTAAGGGCAGGGCCATTTTATTTAAAGTGGGGACTTAGCGCACCAAAAACGATATTGATAATTTCACTTTTCAACTTTACATTTGGACAGCTGTCCCAAGTGCTACATTACGAGCAAACTAGTTCCCAAGAATTGCCTGTGTGATATTTTGGAGCATGTTTCTGTGTTGTTATGGTTGTGGTTTGTTATCAATATAGGCCATTGATGAGCGAGATAAAGCCCAGATGGAAAGCCAAACACACCTTGCTGAGCTGCATCAACAACAAGAGATATTACATGCACAGATACAAAATCTACAACTCATACATCTATGTCAACAATGCTCCATGGCCAACACACAACAGGTTAGTATTGGCATTGCACAGGTTTAAATTCAACATTTGATATAATTGCAGAATAAAACACGATTTTTCCAATCATTTTTCGTTCTGACCGTAACAAATTTTTATATAATTACTGGTGAATTTCTCTTCTTGTCGCATTTACTTTTAAAGATTTTCAAAGCAGCTATCTACGCAGAGACACTAGTAGCACTGAGCGCTGCCATTTTGACAAAAGTTTTTTAATGGCATTTCGTTCCACTTGTATGTCTGATTTCTGTTTGTGTACTAGTTTTTGTTAATTGTAAATGCAATGTTTTAGGGCATTTCTCAAAGTATACAATATGAACGCTGTGCACAAGACATGTTGTGGGACACCTTCTTAACCAATCAAAATACTTTGATTTTCTGGAAGATTTTTTGTGACCTGAAGATAGTATGTGAAGCATATTTATTCAGGAGTGTTTTCTTGAAATGTTTTGTCTTCAATATAGGTTCAGAAATTCTTGGATGCTGAATATACTGATGCTGTATCACCAATCTTTGGAGAAGATGTTTCATCCTCTAACTCAATTGATCTACCTCCCTGTCCAAGACCTAGAGTCTACAACATAGCACGTGATGTGGAGATTACAGATAAAGTGCGTGATCAAGTCTCTAATAAGGATACCTTTCCCGATGAATCCTTTTCCTATACACCACGCCCAGACGAGTCACAGCTTGATGACTCTACCTCCTCATATCCATGGTTTCAGCGCCATGAATCCCACACATTAGGTGATTCAAGAAAAGTTCATCCAGGTTCAATGAAGAGTCCTCACATGCTCAGCTTGTGGAATGGGTAAGTTATAGATTAATAACAAAAACTGCCAAATGTTGGTGTACTCAAATAAGGTAGAATGGAGAGAAAGTCTCTTTCCATAAAAACAGTTGTATCTGACTTTGCATCTGAAATCTTGATGTTTTGTAACATGGAACTGAAACACAAAAGGCTGTGAAAGAAACCAGTTCAGTTTAATTTAATGTTTTAATATTTAAATTGGTTTATTGCTTAAAAATCTTATTGAATTACATGCAATTTACAATAACATTTGAAAATAGAAAACAACTATATATTTTATACAAATATATTTAATAGTTTAGCTGCATATTTCCCTGTGAATGATCATGACTCAAGTATCATACTTTTTGGGTTTTTTTCTAAATTTTCAGCTCTTGTGACAGTGATGATGAAGATCTTGATTGTAAGTCATTCATTCATGTTAATTACAGAAAAATATCTTGAATTATTATTTACATCAGACTTCCAGTGGTAAAAATGAATCAGCGTATTATACGCTTTCGTGAAAAGTACCTGGATGACTGCAATATTATGTCGGTAAAAGTACCCAGATGAGGACAATATTATTTTTGCTATTGTCCTCATCCGGGCATTTTAACAAATTTCGCTGGTTCCCACACAATCAAGAGCATACAAACTCACAGTTGTCAACCAATCAACAGAGCGTAACGCGTGGTTAGGTCGCATGCACTGCGCAGCATGCAGGGTTTACGCACACTGTTGTCCACGGCCATAATGGCAGTTTTGGAGCGACGCGAAAATTGCTTCGGTAAGTGAAGAATTTTTGTGGCGAAATTGGAAAAGTAAAGATACTGTCCTGAAATTTCTTTCTTTCGGATCAAGTCAGCCTGATATACATGGACAACACTTATTTTTCCCTGCAGTGACCTATCAGCCATCAGAAAGCGATAACATGTCCTAAAAAGTCAAATTTAGCAGGGGAAATATTGAAGCATTTACTGAGAAAACACTTGTAATTGTTCAGACCAGTCGCATTGGGTTTGTGCACAGGGTGTCAAGTGATGTCCAGATTAGGGTTAGGGTACTCTTTCCAATAATAATTATAATAATATTGGATGGCTTTTTCTAATACACGAATATATTGCACTCACATTATAGTCTTTGACTCGTGCAATGTATTCTTGTATCTCCCTCAAAGCCATCCAATATGTCATTATTTTGGTCAAACATGAACATGTCAACAATTCTGCTGTTTATAAATAATAAACATTGTGACATCCATGCATGCCCTGCACGGTACCATTATCAAATTGGACACTGTCCTCATTTTCCAGGGCGTAGCATCAAGAGTTTGTAGAAGTTACTATTGTATTTTACAACATTTTGAAAACCATTCTTTGACATTCACATTTAGAAAGACCCCAAGATTTAGAAAGAACTTCAAAACAGTCTATTAACAACTGCGATACTGTGGTAAAATAACCTGAAATAAATGTGACTGTTTCTTTGATGGATCATGATCACTGAGGAGTATCAATTCTGTGGTAATTCTGGTTGGATGCCAGTGATTGTGAGACTTGTGGGATTTGATGGCATCTTTCATCATCTAACCAGCCATCTAACACCTGTTTCAGACACGTGATCCAGAGTTGCACTTTGATGCATGAAAACTTTGATGTTTGAAATAGTTAAGAGGGACTGTGTCAAAAGATTGACTCAGTGTTGCAGTTTTGTGGAAGGATCCTGTAGAGTCTGGAGAATGAAAAATCAATGCATAAAGATTGTCTACAATCTGAAACAAAAGTCTATTTGGGTCAGTCGGAGTTGATCTTAATACTGTTTGGTTTGGCATGACTCTGAAATGTCTGTCTAAAACAAGTATTAGGGATATATCATCATGTATGACCACCCCTCTATTATCTTGTGTTTTACACCCGATCAATTCTTTTTTTTTACATATTGTAGCTGTATCCAAGCCATTAATATGTGGTTCCTGCCAATTTAGTATTCACAGCAATGATATAAACTTGCATACTGCAGCCTGACACAACTAATATTACTAATAATATCTTATTATTATAAGTAATTATTTTAATAATTTCCAATCAGAGACCAGCTTTAGAAACCCAGGTCATGATAGCACTTTGGGTTCACTTGTTTAGTACTAATAAATATGGACCCATGCATGTTCTCAGTTCGTACTGAAAGCTTTGAAAAACTCAATGGGGAGTTGTCAGGCTTCCGTGCAATGAAGTGCTTTTTTTTTTTAACTGACAAACAGACAAGTGATTGTTTATTTTCTTATCATGGTTGTGTTATACATGTAATTTATGCGATATAAACATTTCAGAAATGCATTGATATCCCATTTTTGTCACCCACCTGTCATACTAGCTGATGACCCGGATAGTATTGACAGTGGTGATGAACAAACAAACACAGGCAGAGTTGGAAAGCTCACTTCAAATCCCTATCGGCGATCTCAGTCATGGGACAATCTTCTGTACAACACAGCAACATCAGATACCATGCAAGATACATGTGAACCACCATCCAAACACCAATCAACAAGGTATCATTGTCAGAACATGACACTCAATGTAGGCTTACTAAAGTGAACACAAAATTTTCACTTTAGTAAGCCTACATGACCTTTTGTTCTTTTGAAAAGACTTATCCTCACCCACAGATTCTGTTTCTTGATTTTCTTGGCTGAGAACATGTCTCATGGTATTTGGTATTTTAACTATTGAACGTGCATTCCCTCAAAGACTTACAGCAGCCTTGGTCTGAAAAGTACCATAGGCAAAACTCTATTTTATTATATCTGTGTATGTACAGACATGCGCATTGTTTGTACATAGTTTTATAAATTGCCACTTTTATAATTTTTTTCAGGGTTTCGGTTTGAATAATCAGATGAAATTGTGCAAAATCGGGGAGTAAAGTGTTCTGGTGTTATAAAACAAATATTGACTTCTTTAACTCACTTCATCATTAATGAATGGAGTGCTATCTTTCATCAGCGTCACCATGGGAAAATTCAATCAAAGCAGTCAAAGTTTGTATACTTTTTTTTCAATTTTGTGGACTTACAGTCTTACACCCAAACCTTTGCATACACATAGTTAGAGACATGATGATTCATTATACATATGTTGACTTAATATAATAATAATGATAATAACAGGTTCTTATATAGCGCTTTTAACTAAGATCAAAGCGCTTTACATTATTATTACCCCTGATCATTGGGCCAATTAAACATTCCAAATACCATCTCAGCTCCCTGGGGAGTATACAGCTCGATGCTGCCTGTTAGGCGCAAGGAAGCTAATTCAATCACAATAACCATCACTGCCCTCACAGGTACCCATTTACTCCTGGGTGGGGAGAAGCAATGAGTGACAAAGGGCCTTGCCCAAGGGCACACGCACCATAACCCCAGGCTGGACTCGAACCCACAACTGGCAGAATTACTCGCAGACCATGAATTCAATGCCCCAGACCACGAAACCATGGCACTCATAAGGAGACTTATGATGTGAGATTTATGTGGATGGTTCACATTATCGACAAGGGGGCTACTTTATAGTCCACATAATGTTAAGCATGATACTGTATTTTGATATAGCAAAGCCGTTGATTTTGTTTTCCATGACATGCAAGATCAGAAATGATTCACATTATTATACCACAGAACTGAGTCACATGTGATGAATATCATCAGTTGTGATGGATTGTTGTCTTAGTAACCGGTGTACGGATCAAGCAAGTTTCATGCATTTTTAAGTTTACTTCAGCCGAAGAATTTAGAAAAGGAGAAAACCAACAAAATATGTTTCCAACCATTTGTTCACTTGCAGCGCATATGGAAGTGATGATAAAGATCTCAAGAGTAAGTCATTCAGAATTATTTACATATTCTGTAGCCAGTTCTGTAGTTCATGCTGTGGGGTCCACTTTGCCAGCCATTATTGTCACTATTTACAAGTTGCATTGTAGGCCTCTTGATCTTTCACTCACCGGCAATTTGGGAAGTATGCAATCTTGCAGATAGTTTCAACCATGAGATACGTTCCCTGTAAAAGGGAAAATCATTATGTTCAAATGGTTGAATTTGTGTGACATCATCATATCTCAAATTACAAGTGATTTGGGGTAAAATTTGATAAAAACTTTGAATTATAACTTTTGAACTGAATTGAGTGCCGTTTTCATTTCTATGTGTGAGGCGGTAGATATTGCCTTGGGCAACATTGTTGAGTCCCAGGCACAAAACCCCTTGACATTACTTCCGATGTTACCAGAAGTTCCATGAGAAATTAACATAACTCGAAAACGAAAGCATTTTACTACAATCAAAACAAATTATTCCAATGTTCAGTGGTGGACGCTAAACCCAAAAGAATTCATGATGACGTGATCACTCAAAGAGGCTCCCTCTAGCTGGCGGTAGCTGGACGTAAAACAAAATGGATGTTGCTCAGGTTGCCCACAAACACTGACAAATTAATTTGCAAAGTTTCCAAATGATGACGTTATCAGACTGGAAGTTAATCTAGAGAGAATTTGAAATTGATAATTTTTTTTCAAATCTTGTTCAAATCCACCATTCAGAGTCCAATAGCAGTGATTGTGGTAAAAATGCTGACATCAACAACTGTTGATGTTAGGCATCCAAATGCTGGAAGTTAATTGTCAATCAATACATATAAATAAACAATCGTGTAATTCAAAGAAAAATTTCCTTTCGCTGTCTTAGATCAAATGATAATGCTTATTAACTGATAAATTAATCTGAGTTTCATATTTTAATTTTTGATACTTTAATTGTGGCATACATAACTGAACTAAAACAACGCACAGCCAAATAGTGTCGCATCCCGTCACCCTGCGTTTGTCACACACACACACCAAAAACAACAAAAGCAAAGCCTCTAGTTTTATGTATAACCATGGTTTCATATGTTGTAACTTCTTTTTAGAAACACAAAAGCCCACTTCAAATCCCTATCGGCGATCTCAGTCATGGGACAATCTTCTGTACAACACAGCAACATCAGATACCATGCAAGATACATGTGAACCACCATCCAAACACCAACCAACAAGGTATCATTGTCAGAACATGACACTCAATGTAGGCATACCTCCCCACATGCAATTTTTATTCAGTTACTGTTTTTCATCTATTCGTCTTTTCAAAGAGACCTAAACTTTGTCCCCTTTACATATATGGATACTTTGATCATTACTCTTCATTTTATTGGCTGCTGTACTTTTCCACTATTCATTGGCTGTTCCAGCACATCAGCTCAAACAGCTGTTATCATTCAAGATTTTTTTTTACTTTTTCAAAATAGTTGCAGGATATCCTGTGTTTTGCTGTGATATGTATTTTTTCCTTGCACTCCGAAATCCCACAGACTTTGCACATATTTTAGTCGCAGTGATGCATTGGATATGCAAATGAAACCTGGCACAAAGATCCCATATTCATGAATACCCGGGCAGTTTTCCCATTCCTACGGGTCCTGAGCCTGTCACACAGGTGGTTTTAAACCACATTGGTAGTTTCAAACCATCATTTATAAATACCTAAGACAGTTTACCCATTCCCATTGGCCGAAAGCCCGTCACGTGGCCAGTCTTAAACGGATGATTAAGACATGGCTGGCTGGTCTGAAACACGTTTCCAGTGTCACATGAATTTTGGACTCCTGTGAAATTAAGTGCCTTTTACTGTTTTATTGGTTGAATGTTCACAATCCTCACGTAGGCATGCCCAATTAACCTATCGCGGTAGAACCGCGTCAACCCAGCCTGTGAAATAATGTGCAATTACATTTATACAAATAGACGTGGAATGCGTACAATCTGAGACAAACAAAACTTAACATACAAAATTCCATTGGGTTGTCTAAGGGGCGTGGCTAACTCGCAAATGGTGATAGGTCAATACTACCAGTGAGTCAGTATTGCATTGTCCAAATTCATAACGCACTCACCACAGCTGTATCTGCGCATCATCGCGCAGTACGCGCAAATCCATAAAAGGAGTTGTTTACGTCTTACTCACGAGCTGGACATTTCATTATATAGCTAAACAGGTGTTTCGAAAACAAAAAATAAAATTGTTGAACAAAATCGTTTAGTAATTTTAATTTTTGACTTGTTTTGACATTGGGACCGAAGAGTTTTGATTTTGTGACCGAAAAGGTTTTTTATGAATGGGAATAAATATGTGCTTGGTCGGTATTAAAGGGAAGATACAACATTTGCAAACATCAAAAAACGAAATTATCACGAAATACCTTACTGAATTGTTAGGGATTGACAGTCTAAAGCATCCTGTAAAATCGCGGCTCCTGGTGTGCTGACATTTTCAAGAAAAACTGTATTTTTCCAACGCTGGTCGGCCGACCAGCGTTGGAAAAAAAACTGGCTTTTTTCAAAAACAGCTCCTTTTTTTTCATATTTAGTTATTCCGCATTTTCTTCGCAATAGATTACACACCTGTAAAGGGGTACAAACCTGCTAGAGTGATTCTTTGACATTACAATTCCCCAAAGTCTTTACGTTTCTCCGTTTCATCTTAAGTGGGGTCGGGGAACCAGACTACAAGAAAATTATTGGTTTTCTTGGTATTTCCAGCATAAACAAGCCCAAAACGTGAAACAAGTCAGTTTAACAATATTTGCTATAACATACTAATCCTCCAAATCCATTTATTTCTGAAAATTGCAGCAAAAGCAAATGTTGTACATTCCCTTTAACACTATATTTAAGACTGGTTAAAGTCTGGAATGCTGATAATTACGCTCAGCGTCGTCTCAGGTAATTATCAGCATTCCAGACTCCAACCTGTCTTAAGTATATAGTGTTTAACACCTCCCAAGCACACATCTATTCCCTTATTTTAACACTGCCGAGAAGTGTTTAAAACCAGCCAGTAATAAAGGTGGCCCCTGAATCAACACAATACATTTTCGCTTTTGTATTTGTATTAATTTGTAACGAAGCAGTCAATAATAGATTTTTCAAAGTTGGTAGGTTTTCAAGTTTTGGAAATTAAGAATTAAATAAAGCAGTTTACTTCCGACCGTTTTTATTTAAAACAATTTTTAAATGGAGGAACATGTTGACACTTTACGAAGCAGAATAATAGATTTTTCAAAGTTGGTTATTCCGCATTTTCTTCGCAATAGATTACACACCTGTGAAGGAGTACAAACCTGCTAGAGTGATTCTTTGACCTTACAATTCCCCAAAGTCTTTATGTTTCTCCATTTCATCTTAAGTGGGGTCGGGGAACCAGACTACAAGAAAATTATTGGTTTTCTTGGTTTTTCCAGCATAAACAAGCCCAAATCTCAAAGATTTTGAGAGTAGTACAGTAGTACTATTCTCAAAATGGCTACGGACTTGGTTCAAAGCATCAAAGATTGACATAAAAAAGCTTGGTTAATTCTGTCTGGTATTTCTTACTGTTGGTTGGTACAAGTACAATCCTCACACTTGTTTAGTTGGCTTTTCTGCAACTTTGTTTTTTTGTTCACTTTTTTTTCTTGTTTGGCTTTTGCACAATCTGCGGAAAAGCCGTTACTTTTCTTCTGTTTTTTGTGTGTCTTTTTCTCCCTTGTTCTTCTATCCCAAATCCCATAGACTTTATGTACTTGTTTCATTTTTGGGGTCAGTTTTGACAATAAACAGACTTGATCTTCATGAAACTTGGTATACACTAAGACCCCATAGTAAAGTTGTGCATGGACAAGTGACGTCATGATGACGTCATCACGTGACATGTGACGTCATCTTAAAGGTGCATTTTTCAACGGCCTATATCAACAGGAGTGCAAGGCCGATTGGGTTGAAACTTTGTATGTTCAAATACTGGGATGTGTTATAGATGAAAATTGGAGTGACATGTTAAATTTTTTTTATATGTCATTTTTTTCATCTCATCTGCATATCTCACGAACAAACATGTTACATTCAAAATTCTTCTTGTATTAAATTTGGTAGGTCATAGATATGTGCACAAAACTTCGAAAAATGTGTGACTTCATCATGACGTTATCAAAAATGTGATTTTCTTTTTTCTAATTGCAAAATTTGACATGAAATGCAATAAATATATTGAATCAAATTGACTTCAAACTAGGCCAGACTATAGGACCCTCAGCCAAAGGTGGTCTTAACCAAGTGACATCATGATGACGTCATCATGGGTCATGTGACGTCATCTTAAAGGTACAAAGTTTAAAGTTTTGTATCTAGAGATCTACAAGGCCAATTGGGTTGAAACTTTGTAAATACATAGTCAGGTATGTGTTATCGATGAAAATTAACATGACAGCATTATGACATCATCATGTGAATTTTCATTGATTTTAAATTTTTTTCATATTATCTGCATATCTAACGAAAAATGCTAAATTCTTTTTGCAAGAGGTTTGGAAGGTAAAAGATATGCCCAAAATTTGGAGAAATGTGTGACATCCTCGTGATGTCATTAAAAATGCGATAAAAAAAACATGGAATGTTGGATTGTCTGAAAACTTTGTGGGTAGATTTTGTAAATAGTATGCATAATATGGAATGTCATGATGACATCAATACATTTTTTAACAAATTATTAATAAGATTCTTTTTTTTAACTTAAAGAAGTGTTCCATGTTTCAATTTTGATTTTTCTTTTCAGTGTTTTGAATAATGTTGAAATGAAATAAATCCGCGCCTGACAAAGTAGGGTCTCAAGACATGTGGATCGCACAGGTACACAGCGTATTCCAATTTCTGAAAAAAAGTTTTAGAGGCATTTTTGGGTTAGGGGGTTTGTTGCAAAATGAAGCAGAACATGAAGAGGAATCAAGGTCAAAAATCGACTTTTATAAAATGTTTTCAGAGCAAGTGGCAGCACTTTCCAACATGTCATTTCTTAACTACAGGATTGTCTTCATAGTGAATGTAAAGCAAGCATGGGTGTGTAGGGATGTTGTGTCACTAGTTGTTCATTTGTTGATAGTTGATCTCACGCAAATTGATCTCACGCAAAGTGGGTTGAAATTGACGTGACATCATGATGACATCATGTGATTTTTTATAAATATTTTTAACTTGTGAATCTTGTCAGCATATCTCATGAACAAAACATGGTGAATTCAGATTCTTTATGTGGTAGCTTTGGTAGTTCATAGATATATACACCAAAATTGTGGCATCCTTATGACATCATCAAGAAACTTGATGACACAAAAAGAAAATACTAGTATGCAAAATGACATCAATTTTTTTTAACACAGTTTACATATATTTAAATGTATGTCTATATACAAAATTGGACATTATCTAATTTGACATTAATCTTGAAGTGTGCCCTGTCTATAATTCTAATGGTTTAAGTAACCTTTTTATTGAAGTTATTTTCTAAAATGTATTTTATCAAAGTGTTTGCTTAA
The DNA here is from genome assembly GCA_029964075.1 of Patiria pectinifera. Taxonomy (NCBI): domain Eukaryota; kingdom Metazoa; phylum Echinodermata; class Asteroidea; order Valvatida; family Asterinidae; genus Patiria; species Patiria pectinifera. The sequence goes on from CM057146.1 coordinate 16,703,115, forward strand.
CTACTGCCTGCCTGCTGACTCTAATGAAACAAATGTGGTTTTTAAGCTATGCTGGCATTGGACTGTTTTTGTGTGTGCAAAACTCACCAAGATGGTGTTAACTCATTTAAGTCTTGTGCAACCAGCTCACTTACCAGCTTGAGTCGAGTAGTTACTTTGACTTGCCAAACTTTGTCCAATAATAGTGAACAGGTCAATTGTCCCAAGATGAGCAGTCCAGTGTGGACAGTATGAGTCGGTAATACAGAAACGAAAAGCTGTACATGTGGGCATGATGTGCAGGTTACACTAAACAGGCACCCTGCATTGTGCATGATTTACGGTGTTCAGGTTACACTAAACAGGCACCCTGCATTGTGCATGATTTACGGTGTTCAGGTTACACTAAACAGGCACCCTGCATTGTGCATGATTCACAGTGTGCAGGTTACACTAAACAGGCACCCTGCATTGTGCATGATTAACGGTGTTCAGGTTACACTAAACAGGCACCCTGCATTGGGCATGATTTACGGTGTTCAGGTTACACTAAACAGGCACCCTGCATTGTGCATAATTTACGGTGTTCAGGATACACTAAACAGGCACCCTGCATTGTGCATGATTTACGGTGTTCAGGATACACTAAACAGGCACCCTGCATTGTGCATAATTTACGGTGTTCAGGATACACTAAACAGGCACCCTGCATTGTGCATAATTTACGGTGTTCAGGTTACACTAAACAGGCACCCGGCATTGGGCATAATTTCTACGGCTGTCATCTTACTCCTTCCATTTTTTGATAAAAGTCATCCTAGCTTTTATGGACACTGTTGGACATTAAAGTATACTTTGTAATATGGCATTAGTAAACAGCTATTCATGTCATACTTTACGACAAATAAGAGTGACAGCTTATCGCACAGATATGTTTATTCCCAGATCGGTTACTTAAGCCACAATCTTGGTCAAATTTTCATGAGTCCAAAATCCAAGTGTGGACACTGGTAAGATTTTACCAATGTGGATTTCATTATCATATAGGTAAAATACCACACACACAAATTAGTCCAATGCCAACATGGCTTTAGATTCTCCTTATAAATATTGGAGATCACTCGGATCTTTTTTCCTTTTTTGTTGTTGTAGATATGTCATCTAGGATCTGAGAATCCATCAACCGTCGGCTTGGATGCTGCAAATTTGTCGCCTAAACCTTTAAATCATACAAGCGCCGATAAATGTTGAGCTGTTTTTCCAGCTTTACTGCAGTAATGGACTGATCCCTGAATGCTTGCACCATGGTGTTCAACAAATAACCGACATGACTAGTGTCCAAGACGTGTGCACAAAAATCTGACGTGAAACCTATTAACAGTGGTAGCAGCTTGTAAATGAATGCTTTGACTTATTGTTATCAAGCACCCAAATGATCTGGATGAGCATCCATCATCTCTTGATCTTTTGATATGTTTAACTTAGAATATACCTGGTGATAAAAGATTTTCTAAGCGTTTTAATTGAGCAACTAAAAATCTGAATGTTATTTATTATATTTTTGTATTTTTCTCTCTTTAAAGAAACAAATTAGTAAACCATTGCATGGTAAAGCAAAGATCCAACTGGACACAGTTAAAATCAGTAATGATTCTGTAAAGAAAGCACAAAGTAAACTTGGTGTGATCAACGGACCACAATCTGTATATTGGTCACACCAAACATTGTCTTGGAAGTTGGTGTCTGCTTCAAAAGAACATCTGCAGTTCAATCTGAGACAGGCCTATAGATTGATCTAGTGATCGCATTTGTCTTGCCGCAACCATGTGTTCTTAATTTGACAACCCCAGTGGGGTACTGAATGTGCGCATACTGCCTGTGCACAAACATGATGCACATGGCTTCTCATTGTGGTTGTCAGCCCACATACTCCAATGATGACATGTACATCGTCGCTTTACTCACGAAGTATTAACAAAACCTCAAAATTCGACAAAAGTTCATCCCAAGACATTTTCGACTACTTCGCAGTAACAGAATTCGGAAATGTTTGCATTGTCCGATAGATTATGATTTGCTCTTTGCTAATTCATAGTTGTTTGTTAAAAATAGTTCTTAATTAAACAGTAATTCATTAATACAACTTTTTTGCACTGGAGAACTTGGTGAGAACATCAGTACTTTGGGTCCCATATTTTCCCCATTACTTTGTACACAGTTTTTGTCATTTCGTGGGAACATGAAACGCAGAGGCCGTACTTATTTGTACTTTTGTTGACGCAACAAACTTGTTACATTTACGCGTCATAAGACAGTTGAGCGCGCGCGTCTGTTCTTTTTCAACATCGTTCGTGCGCACGTGTAGCCTATGCTCCCAACCTGACGTGTGTAGACCAATGTATAATTTCTCCGGCCCTGCTCATGAGGCGACTTTTTGTCACTTTGTGAGAACAATTTACACTTTTTTACACTTCGTAAAAACGAAAAATGCGGATTTCAGGCTTTTTGTCAATTGTTTGTTTACAATAATCAAGAAAGTAAACAATATTTCGCTTTGAAACTTGGTCAACTATTGTAGACAACTATAATAAGGCTAGTAAAACTCTAATTCGAATAATGATTGATTTTCGAGGTTTTTGACACTTCGTGGGCAAAGTGACGACATGTTTCTCTTTGATGAATGCAAAGATTCAAGCTGGCTATGTGCTTTGTGGACAGACTCTAATAATAGATTGGTAGTGTTCCAGTTGCCAAAAAACACTTAAAGTGTCTGGAAAAGCTTGTATATCCTCTTTGGTGAGCACTGGTTGAGTTACTGTATAACTGATTTAATAATTTTAAGTACTTTACATATTTTATTTATCATATGCATATATATATATTTAACAATGCTACAAGGCAACTTGTCTTTAGATAATGTATATATATTTACACATGATGCATATGGCTTTAGTATTTTATTTTCCTTTCATTTTAAGAAGGAGTATGTATGATGAGCTAATTCCATGATTTGGGGGATTCTGATCTGAATCCAGATAGAGTTGCTTTTACTTTGGGCTGCATTGTAACAGACAAGCTTCAGTTGACACTCCAAGTCTTGCATGTATTAGGGGAATGCTTTTTACCAGGTATGCATGAGAAAAGGAATCAAGTGAGTCATCATTTACAAAAAGAAGAGACAGTTGTTTTAGAGACATCAAGTTTTGACATTTTTAACCTTTTATTTTGCTTTCCTTTCATTGATAAAACATTGTTTGAATTTTGTGTGGGACATAGACATAACCGATTGTTAATTTTGTATGAAAACAATTATGAGAATGGCCTGAATGCAACATGTAAAGTTCCCAACGGCGCAATTGAAATGCACTCTCATGCCATATGCCTATTTGTCCATTTGTATGTGCATAAACATTTGTTGAAAACATGTATTTTCAGTTAAACACATCTTATGGTGGTGCTTCCAAAGAATATATATTTTTGTGCAAGCAGTCCCTACCTGTAAAGAATATTGTTGAATTATTTTGGTACATACCAACATTGATATAATTAATAGGAACCCTATTATCTATTTATATATATATATTTTTAAATTTGTGCACTGTTAGACTTCTTATGGCTTTTTTATAGGCATTTATGAATGGGAATAGTATACGTGTAGTGTGATGGAGCAGTTAGAATGTGATGTTTGAAACCGGTTAGGGTCCTCGTCTTTTGCCTGGGCCATTATTGGAAACCGGATCTCTAACCGGTATTAATCAGGGGTGTGAAATCTCAGCGTTAAAGCTGATTTCAGCTTTTTTTATTTTGGATTTCAGCTTTTTTCCCCTTACTTGCTGTGTACAAACGTATAAGAGATTTCCAGTTCAGTTTTTTTACACCTTTTTCAGCTGTTTTCAGCTTTTTTTATCAGTGGCCACTCACACCCCTGATTAATACCACACAGTTTTTACTGCTCCATCCCACCATTTAAATCGCCTTATTATAGCAAAGTACGATTGGTACCAAAACATACACAGAACACTTGGAAACTATAAAATTAAACTTCACACTGAAAACACTAAAAGAAGAATGATGGTGATTTTTTTCTTTTTCCTTTTAAAACGATTTATACACAGTGACTGGGTGCACAATTGAACATACTGAACAATTGATTGATTTTTAAGGTCATTATATGGAGTATAAAATGTACAATTCTGCATTCCAGTGTTTTTCAATAAAATTATGACTTGTTTCTTGGAAAACGATTTTTGTTAGCAACTGTCCAATTACAAAAGTAATGCAGGCAATGTCATGTTGAAATTGGACAACAAACCACATGAAAACACTAACGGTGGTTTAAAATGGACCAACTAAAACCAATCTTATAAAAAGTTATATGCATAATTTCAACATAAGACAATAATTTCAACATAAGACAATATGAAGAATCAAAATTTACTGATAAAACGACTGTTTTTAAGAATCAGATTAGTGTATTTGAAACTTTTATAAAGTACAAACAACAGAAGACTTACAAAAAATTAAAGTGCTGCTGTCAAAATTGCAGCTGTAGTGGACCTGTGTAACGCTGGTCTGACTATGTGAACTTGGGCTGTCTCACTGATCATGTGAATCGGCCTACATCTGGGTAGCAGACAGTCAGCATCACTACAGTCCACTCTCGTTAGTACAAACTGGGCCGGACCGGACCTAGCCAAAATTTTGGCAAAGATAGTAGTAGGCAAAGATGTACATGGTGCGCAAGACTAGGCAAGACTTTAAAGCTGTGATGAATGGCAAAAACAGATAGAAAAGTGCTGAGCCAACACGTTTATAACAACTGTACACAGGTAGTGACTATTATTACACTTGATAAATAATTGAGTGTGAAAATAAGCCCTACACTCTAGTTTGCAATGACGTGGTTGCTAACTAAATGCTTGCCCACTACAATGGTGGCCAATCACCGGGAAACTTTGACATCATACAATTGTAACTTGTTGTATGGATTGTGACAGCTATAAATCATGGCGCGATTAGCCGCGGTAGGCTGGTCCTGAATAGTTGACTAGAGTAGTCCAACCATCGTCGACTAGCCAGAGTTTGGGCTAACTTTAGTCCAACTATGGTTAACAATAGTTCTTGTGCGAACTTGCTCTGGGTTTACCTGTCACGAGGGCCTTCTGAAGTTGATTTGGCCTGGTCACTATTGGTATTTCAAAGAATTGAATGTCACAAATTATTTGTTTGTATGTCTGTGCATGTGTGCTATAACCAACACTTGTGCAATCAGCCATTCTTAGGGTCTTCACTTTGAACAAATGAATGAACGAAAAATACCATGCTACTGCTAGGAAATTAAAGCAAACAAAATTAAAGTATGTTTTCAGTACTCTGCAAAAGCCTATGAATGCTTCATTTTGAATGAATAAATCTATTCATACAGTACCGTAAATAATGTACCCTTTGAATTCCAGAGAGTTAGCTAGAGGATTACATGTATGTCAATTTTGTATTACAAGCATTCTGATGGCATGGATGGTAAAGAAACATCGACCAAAAAAGGAAGTTGCTGCGGAAGAAATCTGAATCAAATTTGATTGCAGATGAAACAATCAAAGTAAAGTTTCCATTTTTTGAAAGTCTTACGAGAGCACACACATTTTATCACATTAAATCAGACAAGAAACCATCCATTTTTAATCCTTTTATGTATACAAAGTTGGACGAACAGTCTTGTCCCAATTTTCCTCCCATCTTTCTGACTGGAATTGTTGCAAATTTTTCCTGAAATTTTGAAGGCATTGCTGGTCCTGTGGAAAACCTCCAAGCAATTCCTGAAAGAAAGAAAAAGAGTAGCAGATACATTGTATTTCTGGAACTGATCTACGTTATCATAATGAACCACTCCATGAACTCAAAGGTCAATCACAACAATCTTGTCATTTTAAACTGAAAGTAAAGCACTTAGAGCAAACTTCCAGCTGCTTGTCAATGCCCTGTAATTGATATCTTTCCAGGGTTTGTTAGCAAGTCAGTTCTATCTAGCAAAATGGGTATGATGAATATCAAGATTTGGGAGGAAGTCTTATCTCTTGTCCAAATAAGGCAAGGGCGGATCCAGAACACATTTATTTTTTTGGTCTTCCAAGTTCCAAACAATTTGTTGGTTCCCAAAAAGTGGGTCCCAAAAATTACAGCGAGGGGTGCAGGGCCCGCTTAAGGGCCCCCAATTTTTTTTGTATTCTTGATGCTCTGAAAAGATGGTGGTGTGCGCAGTGCATGCCTTCATTGCAAAAACAAAAATGTTGGTTCGTTTTTCTTTGGGGGGGGGGGATGGACCCCGTTGGCCCCCCCCCCCCCATCCACCCTTGAAATAAGGGTCAGAATGATTTCATTTTTGCAAAGAAACCAGAGGCATCCCTGAAGCGTGGTGCAATCTGGGTAATGTCATTAAGTCCTGAAACATGTCAACATTTCCTGGAGTTGAATTTCATATTCCAGGGAAACAAAGAAAGGGTAACTGCAAACACAAGCCAACAAATCAGTGTTCCTACAAGTACATGTGTGTACATATAGATAAGTCTTGATTTAAGATATTTCTGCTTAGTCAATACAATCCCAACAAAAAGAGCCAGTAGACTTAAAATTAAACAGAAAGAACCCACTTTATCACATACATGTAGATGGTGATTCTTTTTGCCTTTCACTAATATCAAAACCTTATAAATTTAAAATAAAAAGATCTCTTACTTGAAGCTGTGTTGCCAACTGCCCAGCACTATCGAACACCAAACCATTTTCCTTGTGTTTCACTAACTCACCAATGCTGTTTTCAAAAATAAACATAATGGATATAATGATAACTAGAGATTCGCGTCTGTCGAGTTACAATTGTAGGGTGATCGGGCTATAAACAACTATTTCAATCATTGGACATTGCCCAGTTAATATTGTTTTGTCAGAACAGGATCACGAAATTCAGCCTCTGGAGTAGAACTACAATGAATTTGATTTCATAAAAATAAAGGATCTGTTGGGTTATGATAAATTTCAGTATACATTTTACAAACATGTTTACATTATTTCTGGTTTGATGAAACCATCAGTCAAAATGTGCAAACTGAATGCTGATTCAGTTCAGAGAGGATAAATGTTCACCATGAAGTAAAAAGAACGTTTGAAAACATGAAAATTCTGGTTTGATGACGTCACATCATTTGGAAGACTAAGGTTAACCAGGGCTTGCAAAATCGGCTGCCTGATGTCCCGGGACAACCAAAATTTTGTCGGACGACCAAAAGTTCCAGGTTGCCAGCCTGACAGCCAACCACTTTTTTTCACTCATACTCACACATTTGCACACTTTATTTGAGTCCATGGGATTTTCGAACATTCCAGAATCCCATACATGTGCACAGTGTCGAACTATAATCGCATCGACATTTTGTACTAAGCTGCTGCGCTATCGCCATTTGATGTTGGTAATCTATGCATAAAACAATAACGGGTACCAGCCAAAACAGAACAGTGGTCAACCTGAGTATGTAAACACCGGCAATTGTGGACCACCCCCTCTAAGCACATTTTCGCTTATATCATCGCAACGTATTCTTTTGGCTATTTTGTACCTTGTTGCATATCAACACAAATTCCCAAAATGTTATGAATTGTTTGTCTTCTTAGTCAGGTACACTACATGGAAGCTAGTAAAAATTCACACAATTTGTTTACGATGTGTTCCCTAATGGATGGTACATGCACAGTAGCTAAAGGTAATAGCAAGCAGATATGTGACTGATTTATAGCAAATAATAATACTTGAGTGAAGAATTATGCACAATACATTATAGTTGGCAAAACTCTGCACACAACAGACATACTGAAATCTGCATCCTTGCAGAGTGTTTTCTTTGTTATGTACCAAAGTTTTCGAGTTTGAAAGTGTACTTTCAAAATGCTCCTATTTTAACCAGAAATAATTTCCTGGGTTGAAATTCGGACTTAATATCCCTAACATAAGGCCAAAAAAAAAAAATACTTCTGCTTCCGGTTACCCGACCGACCTTATTTTTAGGCTGCGACCCTAAAAATTGTATCGGCAATTCCAAAAAAAATAAATAATAATGATTGAATAAATAAAAATAAAAGCTTGTTGTCTTTTCTGTCTTCACAAAATACCTCTCAACAACCCATTTGCGTAAAAAAATGCTTGTATTTATTTGTTTTCTTACTTGCATTCGCAATTTTTTTCAAAAGAAACCAAATTCGCTTCACGATCTGTCATCATACATGTACCTCGCAATTCGATGTCATGGTGACTATAATAACGTGCGTAGACCTTGCTCAATGCAGTGACGACTGGTTCCCGCCGCGCCGCGCAGGGGCCAATTCAGAAGACATGATGAAAGTGCCGTAACCAGTCTGTCATGGCTATGCGATCGCTAGCGCTAGCATGGCTATACATTAGGCACAAGCACTGTCAACTGGTCGGATTCGATATCGTAAAAATGCCAAGAAAACACCAATGGAGAAAGAACATTTTTTGCAAGTTAATTCACAGAATTGATCTATCTTGTCTGTGTATGTATTTTCCGTGTTCAAGAGTTCATTTTGAGATCGCACTTCTCGTATTTGGAGTGATACATGCAGCGTGTTTCCCGAAATTTTCGATCGTAAAACGAGGTCTGTTGGCCGCGGGCCACACATGCACAGTGCATCACACACTTCGGAGTTTTGGCCAGCTTCCCGTCTTGACTAGCGTTGTGCATATGATGCGAACGGCCTGAATTTTCCATTATTTTTTAAGAATTATCGAACGTAAATATATTGACAATAATTAAGGTAGGTTTTATTCACTTTTCGTGGCCATTTTGTGTATAGCTTTCGTAGTGCAATGGAAATAGTTCAGGCTAAAACTTCGCATATTATTGAATACCCCATTCAATCTGCATAAAAAAATTGGCCAAAAAAATGTAATCGGAAGCAGAACTATTTTTTTTTTTTCGGCCTGAAATACTTCAATTTGCGACGGATCAACACTCCTTGGAAATTCCTAGTTTTTGAGTAAAATCCATATATCTATTTTGTGATAACCTTGTTTAGACGTATTTACTAATAGAAATTACGGTGGAGACGTATACAATCTTTTCTTCCCTTTTGTGCATATGTCTCCACAGGGTACCGTGCAATGGTAAGAATAATTTCATGAGGTGACAGATGGAATGGAACATTTCATCTTTCACTGAATGAAAGTATTCTTTCGACTGCACGAATGTAAAACATTCATTATTTGTTTCATACAACACCTGAATAAATCCTCGTCATCTGATTGGTAAGTAGTGTGACCGTGGAATGGAACTTCTATTTTTGCAGTGCGGCCGGTCTAATCAGATGACAGGGATTGTTTCAGGCACGCAATCCTTTTGAACTCTCTAATGTTAAGATATGACAGATGATGTAACATACCACTGAAAGTTGACTGCACATACAGGAAGTCCAGAGCCAAACATGTCTACAACTTTCATTGGTAGATCAAGGCCACTTGATGATGTATGAAGACATACCCCAAGGTCAGATGAACCTAGCCAGTCATAATGAATTGAGATCAAACATGTCATCCCTAGCTCTTCGTCAAGGTTACCAATCAAGTTGAATAACTAAGCACTTTAACATGGAATGACCGTCCCGCCCCAATTATAAAAACTGCAAATTTAAATCAGTTGATATTCAATGTCTCATGAAAAGGCTCATGTCATGGACTAACAGCTTTGTCTTATTAAACAGTGAATCAGGCAACACAGACACACTGCTAAATTATGGATTTGTTAATTTCTATAATTGTGTTTCTAATCCTGCTGACTTACCCAGCAACAATGGATAATCTTCCGCGGTAAGCCATGGTGTACAGAACTTGACAGACTTCAATGACATGCCTCTAATGATATCTTGATAATGCTGCTTCTGCTGTCCTTTGCCAGTGATAACGCACACTATGTGGGGTAAGTTCTTACCATCCTGATATGCCTTGTCAAATTCTTGGAAAGAAATCACAACACAAAAAGCCCTAAACAACTTGATACGTGTATTAAGCAAACACATTTTCTAAATGTCCTTTCAAACCTGGCTAACCAAAATCCTAAAAAATAAAAAAAATGCAAATTGGGATGACCACCCCAATAAAATGTTCGAAAGCCAAACAATTCAGAAGCATCATGGACTCTAAAACAGCATCTATAAGGTACATCTGCATGCACAAGATTCCTGTTACAGTATTCCAAGAGGGACAGAACTTACACGAACATTAAACACAACAGTGCATAGTTGCATACACATAATGCACAGAATGTACAGTCGACTCCCATTATTACGAAAACTGCTGGACCCGGTCAAAATGTTCGTTATATATATCCGAATTTTGTATTATCCGATGCAATAGATTTCAACCCATTGTTCACTTTTGTGTTAGCTCTATGAACGTGCATGATGTTCACGTGCGTAATCAAAATGAATAGAACATAGTGTTGGGTGTGTAGAACTATCAAACAAAATAAAAAGGGTTTGTGAAAATATGTAAAATGTATGGTACACATATTCTGATTGTGATATGTAAATTTGAAAAAAAAAAACGAAAAAATAAATTTATGAAAACCTCGAGGGTTGAAGACGGAGTCAACGTATCGACCGCCGGCGGAAGTGTGACCCTTAAATCAACCAGACCGTATTGTTCAGCGTAAGTAAACTCTTCTGATTTTTAATCCAGCAAAAATTAAGTCCGAGAGACCTCCAGACCTTGGTTCATTTCTTCATGTAATTTCCACGTGTTGATCCAAATGCATGTTTTCACAAGCCTTTGTTGGTAACCGCAGCGCGTGATTAGTGAACATACCACGGTGTCGGCAAGATTAAATAACTGACTAAACCCATTCATGACCGTAATTATGCTGCTTTCAGATTAGGTCTGAAAGAAAAAAAAAGCTGTGAAGTACAGCTTTTGTGGTTTCAATTTTTATGCCCCGCAGCGAAGCTGAAGGGGCATACTGTTTCCGCCTTGTCCTTCCGTGGGTGGGTGGGTGGGTGTGTGTGTCCGGACAAATCTTGTCAGCGCGATAACTTGAGAAATACTTAACATATGAACTTCAAATTTGGTTTGTGGATTGTTCTTGGTAATCCTAAGAAGCCTATTGCATTTCGGGCCGAAAGATCAAGGGTCAAGGTCACAGTGGCTAAAACAAAAGTAATTTTGTCAGCGCAATAACTTGAGAAATACTTTACATGTGAACTTCAAATTTGGTTTGTGGATTGTTCTTGGTAATCCTAGGAAGCCTATTACATTTGGGGCCGAAATGTTGAGGGTCAAGGTCACAGTGTCTAAAACAATAGAAATCTTGTATTTATTCTGAGATCATAGGGATTAGGCCTAATTCATATAAAACCTACAGAAAACACTAATGATGTCAGTGAACTTTCCATGTGACCCAAGTACATGTACATGTCAGTTGATGTTAAAAGAGTGGTGTTATGTCATGGGAACAGTCACGGTTGCGAAGCATTTGTGTTTGTAAACACACCTGATTTGTTTCGTAATAAATGGGTCGCTAACAATGCTTTCTACACAACGGGGTCGCCAAAACCTTTCGTTGTAACATTAATTTTGTACTGTCTGATTCTGTCTTAAGCGAATTTCTCCCCATAGAAATGTGCACAATTTTGCCGGGACCTAAGATACATGTATGTATTTGTTATAACCGGAATTTTGTCCTAACCATTTCGTAATAACAGGAGCCGACTGTACATTTACTCTGTACACCGGCACCATGGACACCAATTTTCTAAATTTGAAAACTTCCCAGTGGTGGGCTGGGGCAACAAAAACCAACATCACGCAATCTCACTGAAATTTTGAAGGGCTTAAAGGGAAGATACAACATTTGCAAACATCAAAAAACAAAATGATCAATTTATCACGAAATACATTACTGAATTGTTAGGGATTGACAGTCTAAAGCATCCTGTAAAATCGTGGCTCCTGGTGTGCTGACACATTCAAGAAAAACTGTATTTTTCCAACGCTGGTCGGCCGACCAGCGTTGGAAAACACTGGCTTTTTCAAAAACTGTTTTCATATTTAGTCATTCCGCATTTTCTTTGCAATAGATTACACACCTGTGAAGGGGTACAAACCTGCTAGAGTGATTCTTTGACCTTACAATTCCTTACAATTCCCCAAAGTCTTTATGTTTCTCCGTTTCATCTTATAAGTGGGGTCGGGGAACCAGACTACAAAAAAATGATTGGTTTTCTTGGTTTTTCCAGCATAAACAAGCCCAAAACATGGAACAAGTCAGTTGAACAATATTTGCTATAACATACTAATCCTCCAAATCCATTTATTTCTGAAAATTGCAGCAAAAGCAAATGTTGTACATTCCCTTTAAGTTGGCCTTTGTATGTGAACACAACTGAAATGTACAGAAGTATGCACACACAGAAAAATTGGGAAAAACACTTTCTCCAACAGCCTACATTTTTTTTAAATCAAGAGAAACATTATATTTCCAAATCAATCAGACACTCTGACATCTGTTTGGAAATGATAATTGCAAACGTATTAGACTGCAAGTAAATTGATTAAACTAAATCCCACACCGTTATTTGTAAGTAAAAACTTGCAATTCATTTCACTGTAACACACTTATCATTAACTCACCCTGTAATGCATTCAGCAAGATTGAGATATCTTCATCTGCTGTCCAACTGGTACTGCTTACAATCAAGGCAGGACGGTTCCCATTCCTCACTATCTCTCCTGATGAGGTCCGTTCTGTGAAGGCTGTGGCATTTGATATACTCTCAGCTGAATTAAATACCGGATAATCTTCAGCTAATCGTGTGAACAGCTGAAATGGAACGAGTAAAATCAAATGACCTTATACTTTTGATAATACAAAAATAAATACTGCAAATACACAATCTTGTTTAAATAAGTGAAACTATTGGCTGCTATGAGCTTCGTGCACAAGTACCCCCTCACTGGCAAGAAAGGGAGAATTGGGGGAGACCATTGGGTGAGACATTCAAAGGAATTGCCTTATGCACATTCAGAGTAATATATGTCTTGCTGACTTCTCGCTATACGAACCAGTATGTGCACGCGGTGTGTCCCGTCCATGGGGCTCTCAAAAGTGGTAAAAACGCGCCCCCTCTTATTTGCGCATGGAGCCCACATTAAAAAATAATTTGTAGTAAAAAAATACCAGGTAAGGCCAAAAAAAAAAAAGTCTGTCTGGGGTGTGGCCCCCAAAACTTGGTTTTTTTTTTTTTTTTTTTTTTTTAATGTCAAATGTCTGATGACTGCTGCAAATGCCCGACTAGTGCAAATATATGGATATGGGAAGGCAGGCCAAATCTTATTCTCGATCATAGCCCCATCTAAAAAAAAAAAACGTTAAAATTGTGCAGCAGCAGAATTCCAGTCAAACCAGTGAGTTTGGCGTTTGTTTCATCACATCATTAAAAAAAAAAACTTTCATTTTTTGCCGCAGCCGATGGCTACGGCGACGCGCACGCATACCAGAAACCGGAGACTTTTTTGGGGGGGCCTAATCATAACAACCACACTATTATTAAGAAGAGGCATTCATTGATTTAAAAAAAATCAAATCATCGCATTTCATGACAGCATTTCATGACTAAGATCTCTAAAAGGAGTTCACAGTTTGCTCAAAAACAGTTTACAAAATATTAAAAACAGTTAACAGTTTGCTGTGCTGGTTCTCTAAGACAAAATATAATATAAATAAGTAGCGGACACATTGGCTATTGATTACATATATTTCTGTTTTTAGTCTAGAATAAAAGAGTGAGTTGCACCAAATTTCCTTTACCTCATGTTGAGATTCTAAGGGTGTTTCCTTGAAGACTTTTGGAGGTCTGTCATAGAGAGTTATGGGTTTCTTGAGTCCAAATCTCTTGGTCAGATCATCTTTCATAGCATTGGTAACACACAGATGTCCATCACCCCACTTAGCAAACACACCTTCAAACCTGAACAAATGCAGAATGTGTTACAATTGTGGGTTGTCATTTTTTTTTGGTATGAGTGCACACTCTTACGTACATCTTTTGTTGAAAATGGTCCTCGAAAAGTGTGTGTGCTTAGTCTATGGGAGAGTGTTGTATTATGGGGACAAAGGGAAACACAATGCCTAGTCCTCGGATATAATGGTAAAATGCAACTGTGTGTGTGCTCATAAGTGTGAGCGTTGTGTGGGCTTGTCCACGTCCACACTAGGCTTCCCCTCTCTGAAAACAGTTTTAGAGGCATTTTGGAATTAGGGTTATCTGTTTCAAAATAAAGAGGAACACTCAGGGAAATCATGATAAAAAGAATGGGTCGAAAGAGTATCCACAGTGAGATTAAACTAAGTTGTTTTTCTTTGTTTTTTTCTTAACTACACAAAGACAAAAGAATGTCCACAGTAGGTAGGTAAAGTAGGCCTGTACATAGAAAACACAATAGAACAATAGAGCCCACAAGGAAGTCTTGAGAAATCTATCTGTCCAATGAGGGAAACTCTTTGGAGTTTGAGATTTCAATAGGAACAAAGGAGAACAAAATAAGGCAAACAAAGGTCTTCCCACAAGTATATGTATGTAAGGCAGCTCTTTACCAGAGCTACCTTATGGGGTGCTCACACAAAGGGAACGATTGTACCCCACAAGTTGGCCTTTGTAAAACGGTACCCCAGAAGGGAAATTCTAAAGACGAGGGATAAAGGAAGAACAATGCAAGTACCCCATAAACCCCATCCTCGTGTGTCTCGGGTGACAGTCGTGGAGAATTTCAACTGTCCCTACAGTGTCTTTGGACTCCATAGAAGTCATATCTTTTTAACCAAAGGTTCATAACAGCGCCCTCTTGCAACAATTCTTTCTTTAAAGAAGCATATATTTTTGTCTTCAATATACTGAAGATTATGTTGATGAAATTTCTCACTGATGACGTATTAAACCTGAAACTGTGCAAGTTCTAAAAGTTGGTATTAAATCTTAATGTTGCAAATGGTAGATGAAGATGTGGTGAAAAACTTAAGAAGTTTTAAAACCCAAACATCCTCACTGATGTATATCAAAAACTTTGGTGATGCCATTCCCCTCTGCCAACAATTTGAAATAAGGCCATGTGATTCTATATTAAAATCATAAAGTTGCAGAAAACGGCTCAGAAACATATTGTAGCTGACCCTCAGGACTTGAATATAAAGGGTCTGTTTTTGACCAAATTTCTTTTACCACCTCACACCCACCAGCAACCAAGGGGAAACACTGCCTGGTTGCCTTACACTATAGACACACACAGCACATCATCACGGGGTAGAAACAGCTCAAATATTAAACAAAAATTAACTGTACTTTTTTCTTCTTTTTGTTTCCCCCAAATTCCAAACAAATTTGTACACATTTCCTCCTAACATGCCTAAGAGCACTTTGGTTTTTCTTAAGAAATGCTTGGTGTTTCACTGTATTGTGAATTGCTTTGATTTAGACTGATTTATTTTGGATTACTTTGTATGTAGGACTTTGATTACTCACCATTTGGTGATTCTAACCAGCATATGATCCTCTCCCAGTGTCAGACCAAGTATAGTGAAGCCATAGTTGTGCCAGTCAATCATGAACTTACTGCCATACAATCGACTACACAGCCAAGCTACTGCTAACGTCGGGATGGCTGGTGGATTCTGCCAAGAATAAAGAACATCAACCATGGCTATGTTTGTGTATTTCTTTGATAGTAGAGACCCTGACTAGTTCAGCAATAAAAATTACACAGAATCACTTTGGGGCTTCATGTCCGAAAGACGTCATCAAAATGACCACACTCTTGCAATTAACTGTGACCAAACCCAACAAAACGAGGCATAAGTCGTCACAGTTACTTAGTGCACTTCCAGCATCGTAACAGAATCTAAAAATTTAATAAAAACTGACATTCATTTTGCTCACAATCATGATTGCTTTATATTAGATTATCAGGCCCGTTCACGCATCAAAATCAATAGTTCAATTTATCATTTTTAAATCATATGAAACCCCAGTGTGAAAAAAATGCTTAAAAGACATTTTGTATCTTTTAGTGCGAGATTCTGTTAAGAGGCCTGTAATGCAATAGTAGCTCTGGTGACTTGCGCCTCATTTCTTTGGGGTGGGTCACAATTAATTGCACTAATGCAATTATTCTGATGACCTCATTTGAACATGTTCCCCCAAAGTGATTCCGGGTAATTTTTATTTCTGAACTACTCAGGGTCCCAACTTTCAAAAAATACCAATATTAGCTGGTAGTACCCTAGTTGCAATTCACCCAAAGTGTTTGGTTTAATCTACTCGCCTATATAATGAGGCAGCTATGATGAGCAGTTTTGGGAGTTGCAGTGGAGTACATACATACTAACAGGAGTTGATTGATCCTACCATTAACCATAACTACCTAGCATGATTTACAAGGAGCCATACCCATCCTGGCAAATTCCAACACCATATGGGAAACTGCACACACATATTTCTGACTTTGATTTCTGGAGGTGTGCCAACCCAATGTAAAAGACTGTCAGTTTAGGGGTACTCTACCCATCCTGACAGATTCCAACAAAACATACTGTTGGGTTTGATGGGTTGAGTTCTGTTAGGGTTAATCTGTCATAGCGGTTGGTTGGTTCCTTTCTCAATGGGAGACTTATTCAGACGTTGGTAGCAGTGGTCCTTCTTCAATTGTTTACGTCATGTTTAAGCTAAAGCGCGCATGCTCAATATGACGCAAACAATGGAAAAAGCAGTGTTGTAGTTGAGTATTTTTTTCCGAGTACCGAGTACTGCCGAGTACTTAGGTTGCCGAGTACAAGAACGGGTCTCTGAGTACGAGTACTTGTACTTCTGAGTACGAGTACGAGTACGAGTACGAGTACAAGTACGAGTACAAGTACTCACATTTCTGAATACGGCCATACGGCAAATGGTTCATTGTGCGTAATTGGCCCAGGCCCTGTCAGACCGTACAGACCCACTCACGGCTAGCTGTTGAATGTGTTTGTCCGGATGTGCACAGAGGAAAATCATGTATGTTTGCTGCCACCAACGTCGCAAATGTCTCCCATTTCACAAATGTCCCAAAAAATCATGGTGGATATTATACAAATATTGAGTGGCCCAGAGTGAAATGGGAGGAATATCATCGCAAGGTAAAATCTGGACTTTTCCATTTCACAAGGTGAAGCCGGGTGAACTGGAAAAGTCCAGATTTTACCGAGCGATGGGGTGTAGGGGGCTCTGGGGAGAAGTAGTACGTCTGGTTGTCTTCCACGCTGCACTCTATGAGTGGGTCGGCATCATTGGTCCTCACCCATCCCCTAAATCTCTCACGTGTTGGCTTCAAGCGCCACACCCTGGTAAACCGCTTCAGCTGGCGGACTAAACCATGTGAGGGGGTGGTGTTAACATGACACCACTGGGCAAAGGACCTCCACGAAGATGGTCACCGGCCAGGGCGGAAGAGTTCCCAGACGAACTTTAACGGCCACATGTTAGTGACCAAGGCGAGCCACCTAGTTGGAGGACATTGGCTGTGGTCAGGCCTGGAGAGGGTTGGGCACCACCAGGTGACACCTACCCTAGACATACCTCATGAAGATGATAATCAGCAATCAACCCATACCGGATCGGTCGTCGCCCGGGTTACCAAGGGCCGCGCCTCCGGCTGTGCATCAGGGCCGAGGTGGAAAGTATGCGACTGGTGCATGGAACAACAGGATTCGTGCCAGAAATAGCATCACTATTGGCACTTGGAATGTGAGAACATTGAGAGCAGCAGGCAAGCTAGAAGAACTCACTCACGAAATGAACAGATACCGCTGGAACATTCTTGGACTCTGTGAAGTACGATGGAAAAACATTGGGGAAACATCCACACTGGAAGACCACAAGCTGTACTTCAGTGGCAGAGAGGATAAAGATGCTCACGGCGTTGGGCTTCTTGTTCACAAGGACGTTGTGAATACAGTCATGGGGTGTCGGCCAGTCTCTAGCCAACTCATCACCATCCACCTCAGGGCAACTCCATTCAACATCACCATCATCCAGGCATACGTCCAAACGGCTGGTTACAATGATGAGGAGGTGAAAGACTTTTATGACCAGCTACAAGAAGTCTTGGATCAAACCCGAAGAAAGACATTCTGGTTGTACAAGGCGACTGGAATGCCAAGGTAGGAATGGATGCTTACAAGAATTGGAGAGGCACATGTGGTCAATATTGCAATGCAGAGACCAACGAGAGAGGATTGAGACTCCTGGAATTTGCCACATACAACGATCTTGTGATGACGAATACATTTGGCCATCATAAAGCATCTAGAAGATGGACATGGCACAGCCCAAGCGGAGACCACCACAACCAGATCGACTACATCATAGTAAAGAGATGCTTCCAAACAAGTGTGAACATGGCCAACACACAAAGCTTCCCAGGAGCGGATATAGGAAGTGACCACGATCTGGTGTTGATGACCTTCCAGCTCCACCTAAAGAAGGTCAACAAGCAGAGCAACACAAGGATGAAGTTTGACCTTGAGAAACTGAAGGACCCAGCAGTAGCAGAAGCCTTCCAAGCAATGAATGGAGGGAAATTTGCACCACTCATCATCCTTGATGCTGATGCTGATGTGGATGACACAGACTTGGATGCATTCATCGACACCTTCAACACAGCGGTGACCGAGACAGCCTGTGAGATCCTTGGCAAACATCACCCGGTCTAGAAACTATGGGTCACAGCTGATATCCTAGATCTGTGTGATAGAAGGAGAGAGCTAAAGAAAAAGATAAACGAAGTAGAAGGGGCACAGCAGTACAAAGCTGTTAATCAGGAAGTCAAAAAGGGCATGAAGAAAGCAAAAGAGAATTGGATAGAAGAACAGTGCAAAGACATTGAGGAAAACCTACAAAAGAACAATAGTAAGAAAGCTTACCAAATTGTGAAACACCTGACAAACACAAAGCAAGGGCGAGTTACCACCATACAGGATAAAGCAGGAAACTGTCTTACAGAAGAACAGGAGATTCTAAAGAGATGGACAGAATACTGCTCAGAGCTGTTCACCCACAGAGCCACAGGTGACCCAGAGGTACTGAATGTCCCTCCAGCAACGAACACCAACAACTACCCCATCCTTCATGAAGAAGTGGAGGCAGTGGTGAAATCACTGAAAAAAGGAAAGTCGGCAGGAGTGGACAACATTCCAGCAGAGCTGGTTCAGGCAGGTGGAGAGGCCGTAATTACTGCCCTAACAACTATCTGCAACAAGATCTGGCAGACAGGAGAATGGCCGACACCATGGTCTCAGTCATTGATCATTACCCTCCCCAACAAAGTCAATTTACAACAGAGTCAAAACTACCGCACAATCAGCATTATAAGTCATCCAAGCAAAGTCATGTTGAAAGTCTTGCTAAACAGACTAAAGCCGCAAGCAGAAGAGATCGTTGCCAAGGAGCAGGCAGGCCTCCGAGCAGGGCGCAGCACAACGGAACAGATACTCAACCTCAGGATGCTGTGCGAGAGATGTCTACAACACCAGCAAAACCTCTACCACGTATTTGTGGATTTCAAGAAAGCATTTGACAGGGTGTAGCATGCAGCCTTATGGGCAACCATGAGGTTGTACAACATCAGTGCCAACTTGATCAGGGTAATAGAGCACCTCTATGACAAGGCCACCAATGCAGTATACTTCAACGGCAGCACAGGGGACTGGTTCAGGACGACAGTTGGAGTCAGGCAAGGTTGTCTACTATCGCCCACACTCTTCAACATCTTTCTGGAGAGAATCATGACGGACGCACTGGAAGACCATGAAGGTACAGTCAGCTTCGGAGGCAGGACTGTCACCAACTTGTGTTTCGCCGACGATATCTATGGCCTAGCTGGAGAAGAACAGGAGCTTGCCAAACTAGTGGAAGGCCTTGACAAAACATCCTCATCCTATGGCATGGAAATCAGTGCAGAGAAGACCAACTCATGACCAACAGTATCAACGGCATCACCACTGACATCACGGTCAACGGCAGGAAGCTTGACACTGTCCAAAGCTTCAAGTACCTGGGATCTGTTGTGAGAGATCCAGGGTCTAAACCAGAAATATGCTCCAGGATCGCGCGGACAACAGCAGCGCCGACAAAATTGAAGCCCATTTGGAATGACCGGAACATCATGCTCAGCTCAAAAATCAGATTGATGCGCACGTTGGTCATATCCGTCTTCCTCTACGCCTGTGAGACTTGGACTCTAAGAGCCGACCTAGAGATGAGAATACAGGCCACAGAAATGAGATGCTACAGAAAGATCCTTGGCATCTCCTACAAAGATCACATCACCAACGAGGAGGTACGGACTAGAATCAGGCAAGTCACTGGATCCTACGAAGATCTCCTGACCACAGTGAAAAAGCGGTAACTGAAGTGGTATGGGCACATTTCACGATCATCAGGACTTGCTAAGACGATCCTGCAAGGCACTGTACAAGAAGGAAGAAAGAGAGGCAGGCAGAGAAAGAGGTGGGAGGACAACATCTCGGAGTGGACAGGCCTGACGCTGAGTGACTCCCTGAGAAAGTCTGAGGATCGAGATGGATGGAGAAAGCTGGTTGACAGGTCTTCAAGGGGTGCCCCCACGGTCAGAAGACTACGGGATAGGTAACAGGTAATATTCCTCCCATTTCACAATTTAAAGCCATTCAATATTTGTATTATATAACTGACATATAGATCCTTGTCGTTTGAAATATTTGAACTTTTATTTCAATACAAAATTGGTGGAAAATGTATTTCTTTGCACACAAATACCGCGTCATTTCCCATTCCCCATGGGTGAATGGGACTTTTTCAGCCCCGGTGTGAATGGGAGTAATAACGAATGTCACGTGATGTGAGTTCCACCAATCAAATGACAAGGATCTGTATGTCGGTTATATAAAAAGCAATCTGAGATGGTTAGGGTAAATGGCCTATGACTGGTCTTATGTTGAAAATGAGGCCACTAAATGTTACTGGTTACAATGACTTGTATTATGTGTAGGTTTACCTGGACTAACACATGGGAGGGCCATTGCAGCTGAACAAGCATGACCCAAACAAGCTGCATTGATTGCCAAATCACCTTGAACACATATCTCAAGAGTCTTGGGATTACTGTCAAAATAAGAAATGATGAAAAGTCAAGACATTACAAGGAGATTTCACTAAAATCTAAGCGATGGTGCAGCTCCACATACACCACTATTTCAATAAACATTGTGACAATATTTTACAAATGTTACGTAGTGTGTAAATCAGCAACTGACACAATGTACACAAACAAAATGGTTCAACATTCAATGGCATTTTTCACTATTGGAAATAGACAAGGCAAAAAAATAAGTGTAACAAATCGTTTTTTCAACAGCTTCCCATAAATGAAAGACATCAGCCAATTTTCTATGACCAAGACCTTTGAAAAATACAACTAATTTTGGCAATACCAGAATTTCAGAGGTTAACCAATGTCTTAAAAAGTGATTCCAAATCATTCCATCAATGCATTACAAAAAGGAAAATATTACATGTACTGGTATTAGAACAAAAGTATTTTTGTAGTGCACGTATTATGTAGGAATTGAAGTGAAATAAACTTGAATAAGGCCAAGTAAAAAATAACAGCAGTTGATCGTCCGGGTTTTTCAAAAAGAGGAGGATGAGCACCTTTTTATTATTTTACTTGTTGATTTTACTAGTTGATGGCCACAAAACCTTCTTAATGTGCTTATTGAACATAAGTCAAGCTATTAGAAGCAACTTCTGAAACATCTTTAAAAAAATGTTATGCCTGTCTGAAATTAATAAAATAAAAACAAAATTGATGCAGCCTCAAAAAAGGAAGCAAGCGGGGAGGATCAACTGGTATTTTGTTTTACTTGGCCTAATATCTACATTTTTAACACTTTACATGAATGTTAAGGCACCCACTTACTAGACGGAAGATTTGGTGGGTCGGACATCAGATGCAGCTTGATTTTATCATTTCTCAGAAGATCCTCATGAGGCTTTGAACCTGCATATAAACAGTCTTAGGTTTAAGAAAACGTTGATTTTAGGACATACATGTAGGTTACAGGGGGTATTTTCGACCTGACTGACTAGGGTTGATTATATGCTGCAAAGTACATGTACATGTTGTGTGGGTGCGTGGTCATTATTTTTGTAGTTTATTTATACTTTAGTCAAACTTTTTTGCCATTTTGAAGGTTGATAATTGACACAATTTTCACATTTTCAAGTACTTTTAATTATTTGCCCCCAACAAAAAACATTTTCCACACTTGAATCTGGAACTCTCCATTATTACAGTATGATTATTTTTTTGCGCAAGCGCGCCTGGCCGGCTGGGGGGGGCGGCGGCCCCGTTCTCCCACATACAAGCGTGCGTATCTGCCCGATACGCCCGACAAAAAAATGCCGATCACATTTTTAATATTTCAAAATCTTGACAAAAATCCTGTTTGTCCGATGCATGTGTGATCAAAATGCACACAATGGCGTGTTCTGTCGACCACCAGCAGTTAGCTAACATACTTTCTGTGTGTGTTTTTAATTAAAATGATGAGATTGCAAGCTCGAACTTGTGGGGAAACTGCGTGGAGTGTTGTGCAGTTTTGCTGCCAGGCACCGTGGCCCGGAGCGTGAGTGGGGCGTCGGCGCGGCAGGCGGCCGGGCGGTGTGCCATGTTGCGTGATGCAGCTGCCGTGATGTATGTTAAGTGGAATCACGAAATAATATTTAATTTATATAGGTTTTAAGGAGTTGAGTTCTGATTATGAGTGATGATAATTTTCGTTTGAAAAATGAAAAAAATCAAAATAAAAAATAAACAATTAAACTTGCTGCCATGATTCCTTGATCTATGATCCATTAATCAGCACCCCACCCCAAAAAAAATAAAAATTTTTTTTGACCTACTGACACTTTTTTGAAAGGCATGAAGCATGAAAAAAAAGTTTTTTTTTTCTCCACCTTAATTAATTTCTTTGAAACATGTAAACTAACTTTTCTTAGGAAGCAATGAAACACAGGTTGTTGTGTGTTTTTTTTTTTTTTTTTTTTTTATTTTTTTTTTTTTTTAAAAAAATATTAATAAAACACAAGATCTCCTCTGAATTTCAGACAAAATCTTATCTATAAAGACCCCCCCCTTTGCTCTAAAAAAAAAACCAGAGCTTAAAAAAAAAACATTTTTTTTTGTTTGAATCACAGCAATCAAATCCCCCCCATTTGAAAAAAATCCTGTGGTGAACCCCTGGCAGACGATACAAATTAATTTGGATTGAAATGTATCTTCATGCTTGAAATAGTGGTTTTATACAATTTTTTGAAGAAAGAACGCATGATGGCACTGAAGAAAAAAAAAAAAAAAAAAAAAAAAATAAAATTATTTCCCTACCTACCTACCTGGATTTTTTTCAGGCCGTTACCGTAAACACACCATTTTTTTGTTTGGCCTTAGAAGCATACTCACCCTCTTTATACTTATAGCAATAGAAAAGAAGTCCCACATTTTTCAGACGTCTATTTTTCGTGTAATTTTGTGTAAGAGTTTAGATATGCAAACGTGTGCAAACGAACCTGAAAATTAGCAAAAGACTAACAGCGTTGAAAGCAAGTTCACATCTTCTTCCACTTCCAAATTATAAGGCACTTCTGGTTTGGACCAGAAGGAAGGGTAACATGATTTGGCACACATGAGATAAAATGAAGATCCTGGATTATTCTATCAATTCCCAAAAAATTCAAGATCAGGTCTCTCACGGTTGATTTTCTATTGATTTTCAAAGATTAAATCTACTAATATTTAACGTGACATCATGTGACCCATGATGGCTTAATCATGACATCACTCTTCGGGACACGTCTATGCTACATACAGTGGAACACCGCTATATCAAACATTCGGCTATACCGAACATCATCCTTGGCTCCCGGTTTTAATGTACAAAATGTACCGAACATTGTTGTTGAACAAAGTCAACAGATTAACACACAAAAAATAGTTACATCGTGTTTGAATGTCGGAAGAGCGATAGATGGCTATAACTTCACCAAGGAATAGAAGGGAAAACCACCCGTTGCTAAAGTTTCGTGACGACGCCTCGGGAAATGCCACTTCACTATTGGTCAAAAGAGGGTACCAGCGATTCAAAATCGCTATGCCGAACGATCATTATTACGAACACTTATGTGGATCCAAGACAATATCGCGTCGTTCAAACATTAACACGAGTCGGAAATTAAACGTGGTCACGATCGTGAGGGGAGCTCTCGGAATTGAACGGGAAATTTCACTTTTCATGCAGATCGTAAGTAAACTTCAGTACAACCATCTTAATCATCGATGTCTACTTGTGCCTCAGGTGGCGTATCAAGTAATTTGTAGGCCATTTTGAGAGTGAAATCTGATGTTTTTGTAGGGCAATGTTGGGTTTTTGGGTCAAGGACAAAATTGTGTTGCTCGGCATATATACAGATTAGCTTGGACCCTTCTATCGCCAGACCATGTCCGAATGTTAAAAAGGCTATAAGTTGTGTCCAAGTTACTCGGACAAGGGTAATCCCATCGTAACCTACTCCTAGAACTTACCTCTACTGAGTGGAGCGTTGAACTGTTTGTACGGAGGGTACCGTAGTTCAACGCTCCACTCAGTAGAGCTACCTAGAACTATGCTCCGCGAAGCATCATAGTTCTAGGACTTAGGATCGCAACCCTGAAGGACTGTGTAGGACAAATGAAGGACTGTAGCTTTAATCACCCAAAAACTTCCAAGTTGTTTTATATATATCCCAATTGGAAAAGAATGTTGCAATCTGACGCGACTTCAGGGGTTGTGTACAAAGTCTATGGAGAGTGAAGAGAATTTTCAAAGTATTTCCTAACAAAATTGGAAATGTTTCTCAGTCCCAGATTCCTGTCTCTGCATAGCCCCATAAATGTGGCCAATTTACTGGACTACCACCGTAAACGTAGCTAGGCCACACATCCACATGTATAAAAACGTGTCGCACTTTGTCAAATTTGGATTTTCACATTTAGGCTTAGTTTGTAGGGTTTTTTTTGCTTTAGAAGCATACTCACCCTCTTTATAGGCTAATCAGAAAGTGCTGTCTTTTTCAGATGTCTAATTTTTGTGAAATTTCATGTTGAAATTTTAATACGCAAACGTGTGCAAAGGAATCTGAAAATTTCACAAAAAATAGACATCTGAAAAAGGCAGCACTTTCTGATTAGCCTATAAAGAGGGTGAGTATGCTTCTAAAGCAAAAAAACCCTACAAACTAAGCTTAAATGTGAAAATCCAAATTTGGCAAAGTGCGACACGTTTTTGTACATGTGGATGTGTGGCCTATATATGTTTATGTAGTCCAGTAAATAGGTCACGTTTATGGGGCTGTTGTGCCCATTCTTGAAAATCACGCATTCTCGAAAATGAGCGCGCATTCTGAAGAATGAGCGCCCATTCTTGCTTTTTCTGCCCAAAGAACTTTGTTTAGGCTAGACAAGTTACAAGTCCTGCATGTACATATGCGTGCCACGAAAAAAACTCATATGCGTGGCGTACTAAAAAAACGATGTCCAGAAGCTGCCAAATTTAAATGGGTAGAAATTAGCACTGGATGATGTCGCAGTATATTTCATTCTCATTCTTCACATTCTTCATTCTCCGTTTTTCGCTTTTATTATCCCAAAATCAGAATTAGACTTGCCAGCAAGCGCAGGTGTTTTGGCATCATCGACAAGACCGTTATCTTGTCGTGCATTCTCAAGAATGCGCTCAATCTGGAAGAGTTATTTTGGATCAGTGCACATTCTCGAGAATGCGCCTGCTCATTTTCGAGAATGCGTGATTTTCAAGAATGGGCACAACAGGGCTAGTCTCTGCAATGACTGACCTGGCTTCATTGAGATGATATGTAAAAGAAAAAAAAACAGCATCAGGTTGCAACATTCTTTCCCCAGATTGGCTCAAGAGCTAAATTTACCTCCATAACCAACCATCTCCACATCAAAATTGACTGCAGCCAAGGAAAGGGCGTGGTATTGCATACGGGGACTCCTTCCGATGTCACCAAGCACAATGATGCATGCTCTTGACCCACATCGCGCCTTACGGTAACCCAAACCCATTAGAAAAAAGCAAATCGTCACAGCCATTACAGAGTATAAACCCTGAAAATACAGGTAAACCTCCATAAATACTATGAGGCTACCCTGCGTTAACAGATCGGTGTTTGGAGAGGAAAAGAGTGCCATTTTTCAGCAGGAATGTTGCGTGCGCCCTTCGATTAACGCATGCAATGTTTCAAACGATATTTTCGCTATAGGGTGACCGTAACGTCATGGCCAAATTCTGCTAAATGCAATTCAAAAATCTGTCAGAATCATCAAAAATCTGACAAAATCCCTAGAATTACTCGAAATACACAAAAAACACAAACAATTACATGCAGATGTTGTAGTATTGCCATCATTTGGGTTCAAATTACATTATAAACAATCTATAGTCACATAAAGATGTTATGAAATTGAGTAAATTTCAGGCAAAACGCGGTAATTTTTTGTGAACCTCAGCACCTACACTAGCCAACCTGTCCATGCAAGGGTTTGTTTGAAAAGATTGAAGCTGTTTTAAACAAATGTACCATTTGTGACCAGCTCCACAAAAAAGGGTATTATGTCGCAAAAAAAGTGAAATTGAGTTATATACATGGATGGAAAAGCCCGGAATGTAAGCTTTCAATTGGTATATAATTCAGCTTCATAGTACCCGGGCCGTTCTGGAGATATGACGTATTTGCATATTAATTAATGTACTTCCTTGGAGTTCAAATTACACAACTGAGGAAAAAGGCTTTGAAATAGCTGACTTTGTTGTAGAACAAAAGAACGATGCACACAAAATTGTTGTTTTTCCCACTTTGTTCATCAAAACAACATTTCTGTGCATGAAACCTGAAGCTGTGGGTCTGTAGAGATGTCATGCATTCATATCAAATAATGAAAATCCCATTTTGACGAAATTGTCACCCGCTCAATGTTGAGTGGGCCATTACACAATAATGCTCAGCGTGACTTTTCGTAGAGCGGGTCACATTTTTGCTATTTGCTATGTTTTTCTGTCAAATATCCATTTTTGAAGAATTCTGCCAGAAAACTGCCAAAAAATCCATTCTGTCAAATTTTCTGTCAAGATCGTTTTTTAACAAAAAAATCTGTCAAAATTAGCCGAAAATCGGCTAACACGGTCACCCCAGCTGTGTCGTAGTCGGGTGCCTGGCGCGGCCGGCTCAACCATACCACTGATCTCCACTGGATGCCGCGCTTTGCGCGGCACCTGCTAGATGGGTGGAGTTGATGTTTTGTATCGTTTATATCTAGTCGTGTTCCCTAACGTGGCGCTCTTCGAAGCTTATCCAACTTTCCTCGTGTACAGTGGCGTCACCAGACTTTTCAGTCGGGGGGGGGGGGGGGGGCACAGGGGGGCACCAGCATTTGATAGGGGGCAGGTGGGTGGGAGGATCGCCCCGTGGGGGGGGGGGGGTAAGGCCCCCCCCCTTTGGAAAAAATTTTCGCATACGGAGGATGGGCTAGATGCAAAATGGTGCCCTCATTTGAAAACATGACTGTGCTTCTTTGTCCTTATGAAAAAAAGCAACTCAGATGATGATGGGAAAATATAAATATATATATATATTTTTACAACCCCAATCTCAGATGGGGGGGCACTCGGGGGGCACTAGGTTTTCAGGGGCGACGCCACTGCTGTAGTGTTTGCCAAACCTCTTGTTTGATAACCTCAAATTCATGCAGAAAAATATACTGGTTTTTACCTTATTAATGCTATATTTATTTAACCTCTGTGAAATTTCGGTTTCATAAATTTAATCCGAAATGCAAGACGGTCGCGTCGGAAATTGAAACAACAAATTGGCGGAAGTGTTAACTACGTGGCGCATAGGAAAAAATCTCAAAAAAAATTTTAACATTACAAAAATTTCTGTACTTGACTTTGATAAATATAAATAAATTTTATTTACTTTTAAACCCAGCCCAGATGTTGTTGTCAAAAAAATTTTCTCTTTTTTCGGGGCATTTTTCAAGGTTCACTTTGCACTTGAAAAAAAAAACGGTAAACTCGCGATTTATGAATGAAAGGGAGTGTTTGAACTTGAAATTTTTTCACTTTCTGTGAAATTTCAGTTAAAACTTTTGCTCTAGCTAGGCGCTACAGGTGAAAAATCAAAGTGCGCCACGTTAGGGGCCGCGCCACGTTAGGGTACATCAACAATACAGTGAAATCTCCGTAAGTCAAACCCTGACATCTCAAAACAACTGTTAAGTCAAATAAAGATCCATTGGCTTCAGTAGTATATAGAACCCTGCTTAACTCAAAACTCTGCTTAGGTCAAATTTGGAACCTGATAGAGGTTTGACTTATCAAGATTTCAGCATTGCAAGAATGCCTTGAGATCTGATGACTGTTTGATGTACCGCAAGATTCATTCTCCATCCGATGAGCATTTATTCCAGAAAGATCTTGATACCTTGGCTGACTGGGCAGATACCTGGGGTATGAAATTCAATCCAAGCAAATGCAATATCATGAGAATCTCCAGAAAAAGAGACTAGGTAAAACCATCATACACCATGTTAGGGGTAAATCTTGAAGTAAAAGCTAAGATCACTCATCATCTCGGTGTCATCATCCAGAATAATTTGAGTTGGAACCGCCAGACTGAACATGCAGCCTATAAAGCCACCCGTGTCCTCAACTTCATCATGAGAAACTTCTACCCAGCCTCAAAGTCCGTCAAAGAGAAATTATATTTCACCTTGGTTAGGCCCCTCCTTGAATATGGGAGTACTGCTTGGAACCCATATGCCACCAAAAACATCTCTTCACTTGAAAGAGTCCAGAGGCGAGCTGCACGTTTTGTCTGCAAGGATTTTTTCAAGAAGCAGCAGCGTAACTCCGATGTTGGCTACCTTGGGCTGGAAATCACTTGAAGAGAGGAGGGAATTAAACCAACTAGTATTTTTGTGCAAGGTCATCAACAACACAGTAAACATTCAACCAGATGCACTGCAACCGAAAAGTAACAGACAAAGGAGGGGGAACAACTGCCAATTTAATGAAATCACCGCAAGAACCAATGTCTACATGCAATCCTTCTTACCAAGAACAGTCAGAAAATGGAACAAATTACCCCAAGATGTCATCAATGCCCTAAACCACAATCAATTCAAATCCTTGATTTCGTTGAATATGCCACTCTCCAAGCCTCTTAGTTAGACTTCCCCGAGGAGTTCTGAAGAGGATAACCACCAAGTACCAAGTACCAAGATCTGATAATTTGGATGAAGGCTAGGGGTGTAGCCGAGTGAATTAGTAAATGTTAAGATGTAAACATACTTGTAAAGAAATAAATTAAAGATCTGCAGACTACAAAGTGTCACTTTTCAACGAATGTAAGCTTTCTTGTCTGACCTTTTTCTTTTCAATATGTTGTGTTGGACTTTCTTTTCTGGAGATACGCCTGGCGTATCTTCAGACCCTCTGCTGTACGCGATCCTATTTTGACTCGTCATCAGTCTCGACTTATCGGTTGTATTTGTGTTTAGCAATGTGGGTCGAGGACATTATTATCAGGTACATGTATTTTATATGAAACTCCGTGTAATTGTCATTATAGGGGAAGGCGCCAGCTAGGGTTGGGGTGCATTACAGTCACCACTATTTCCGGGGATGGGGAGGATTTTTTTTTTTAGAGTGGGGGGACGGTGATATTAACATCGCACATTGTAGAGGTTTTATTAAGGAAATAAATGTGTGCTGTGGAGGTTTTAATTACTCTGTTCGGCTCGGGCAATTACCAGCACCTAGACTCCAAGCGGTCTTAAACGTAGTGATTAATACCGACCAAGCACATATTTATTATAAGATTTGAGGCTTCGCATGGTGGAGTATTGGTATCGTTCCGGTTTACGGTAACACCATGTGGTAATAACTACTGCTTAGAAGATATTTAGTTCTGAAAAGAACTTGTCCTGCTTATTATCAACTTTCGCTAAGTAGTTTTTGTTCTGATAAGAAGAGTCCTGCTTTAAGTTCTAAAGACAAGTTTTTTAGAACTACAGGACTGTTCTATGGTAGGTCTATAGTTGTCTTGCATCCTTTATTCAGAACTTTAAATTTCAGACTTGTGGCAATATACAACTAAATGCTGTATTGTACACCTTTTGAACTTTGACCTTGGTCTGACCTTGACCTAGGCCGCGCAAACCGGGCACCCCCCTCTAGAATATCTTCTAGTGACCTATATACAGTAAGTGTACCATATTTTGTGCTTTAATCCGGCGTGTCACAAATTAGCTCTGAGCCACCGGACTATCAACAGTGACGACAGCTGGGATGGGTCGAAGCACAACTCGCATGTGGGACGGAGTAGCCAGCGACAGTTGAAACCCATTGCCAGGCATCTTGACGCTACCCATCGCGCTCGCCTGCGTCGTATCTACCTTTCATAGATCATTGAAGACCTTAACGCACAATCAGGCTGTCAGTGCTGCCCAGGATCTGGCTATGATGGCCGAGACTAATCTCAAGCCTTGGAAAACCATTCACAACGTCTCGAGTCGAGTGCGACTCCAGTAGCGTCAAGTAGTATATGCTTCGAGAATATTTTACATTATTTAAATCTGAACATCTTACTATCCCTTCAAAAAAATGTTTGAACCCAATGTGTGGCGCCCCTCTCTTTGGAATAATACGTGCTACACGCTACGCGCACACCGCCAGCACAGCATGCATTTGCACACAATACCCGAAATAGAAATAGTGTTTTTGTTGGTATAGTAGTTTGTTTTTTGTTATTATGCGCATAGTACTTTTGGCCGTGCACAGAAAGATAGCAAAATTAGAAAGTAACATGCGACTCGCTCTCGGCCAATCAAGACACAGAATCTGTGGGTGAGGTGTTATAATGTCAACTAGTAGTATGCTGCTGAGATCATGACTTCATCTGAATTTTTATCTATAACACGTCCCTGACTATGTGCATACAGTTTCAACCCGATCGGTCTTGCAGTTCTCGAGATATACATGATATAGGCAATTGAAAAATGCACCTTTAAGATGACGTTATACGACTTTTGATAATGTCATCGTGACATCAATCGTCCTGGGGGAAAAAAGCCACACAAAAAATCAGGACAAAAACGCCATTATTTGGGGTGGGGGTGTTGGTTTTTCCGCAATGTGTGGATAAGCCAACCCCCGCACCCCAAATATTTTGCTTCTATTTTGGACATCTGCAAAACTGAAAACTTTTGCACATTAACAGATCCTCCCTGCCCTACATCAGTCATGTGGTTGCTAGGGCAAAGCTTCTGGCGTTGTTAGGCAAAGTTAATCCGATTACGTACTTAGACGCTATAATAGAGCAGTGAAATCCATGCACCCCAAAAAACATGGCCTTTTCAACGTTGTGTTTCTCAACAAATATGCTCAGTATGATTGAAATGTTAAATTATAACGGAAGACAACATTCTAAACTTCATGTCAGTGACAAAATCTCGGTCATCGATGCCGAAACGTCTATACTGGTTACTGGTAAAGCTGACCTTCAAGTCTGGAAGAAATCGTTCGAAAACTTCCCCAAATGCATGTATTAACCTCAATTTCTAGGAATCTCTCAAAGTTGTTATTTCATGAGTAGTTCAACACTGAAATCATCGAAGAATATTCCGAATTTCGGCTGAATCTGTTGTTGCAAACGCTAGTATACCAACTAGAACCATCTCCATGGAAAATTTCGACAAGAATTTTCTGTTTACACAACGACGTGCATTGTTCAGCAAAGCGCCACAGTTGACCGAGTATGGTAGATTAGCATATTCATTAGCGTCACTCGGCGTGTTTTGGCGCGGGTCTTGGTATCAACCAATGGAAGCCGGCAAAAAGGGCGATATTTATCAATTAATAACTCGCGAAGGAGGCTTTTCTCCAAATTTATACTGCATACCATAATGAATAGGAACCTTATTAGTATTTGTGAGTCTTGACAAGATTGACAGATATTGCAAACGCTAGTCTACCAACTTTCAAAAGTGCATGTAGCCAGGCCTATTTTGCCAATTTCAACGAAAAAGTAATGAACACATCACAACGATTTTAACCCATACTTGGATCATTGTGAGGGAAGTAAACCCTGAAAGTTGCATGAAGATACGGTCTTCCAAACGAGAGAAATTAATTTTCAAGGATTTCGCCTGCCAACGTGAACATGTGTAAGTACCTTCAATATGAAGTGTTACGTAACCTTTAGAATCGCCCTTAGCAACCACGACTGTACATTATCCATGCCGATAGCGAGTGGGATCCAGTCTGCTCTGCGAGAAATGAGTATCAGGTTGTAAATAATTCGAAATATGTTAAAGTGGTGTTCCCTAACGTGGCGCACTTCGACATTTACCCGGACTTTCCACATCAGTGTTGCCGAACTTCTTTGTTGACAAACTTCAAATTCATTCAGTGAAATAATGGAACATTTACCTTATTAATGCTTGCTACATGTATTAACCTCTGTGAACAAGTACGTTTCGTGAAATCTAATCGGAAGCAGGGGCTTCTACATGTCACTTGGTGTTGATCGGTCGGTCGGATGGTGTGTCTGTTGCCGAAAATTGTCCGTAAGTATGGTGTTCCATATGTGCCATCAGCGTCGCATTTTTAAGCTCTGGCAGGGATCATTTTGATCGATTTCATGCAAACCTTTCATGCAAGACTTATTGCAATACGGCCAGAGCTTATTGGTTTGCGTTTAAAGTCTCAATCTCATTCACAAGTGATTCACTTTTTAATGCTAGAAAAATTACAACTTCTGATCAAAGATGAATTTTATTCTTTCAAAGACCAGAAACTTATTTCTGTAACAAACTAATATTTCAAAAATAATTTTTATTTTTGAAATAATATCCAAATATTTGAAGGAAAAAAAACACACGGATAGAGTGGACACAAACAACATAAACTGAAATCAAATAATTTGCTTGCCATTTTGTATTTATTTGACTTCCAACTACGCAACACTCCTTTTGTTGAGAAAAATTTGTCAGTTATCGCCTCCCAATCACCAGCTTATTGTGCACAGTCAATGTGCATACCGGTACTTCTGTTTATCAAATACTTGAAATTGTTATACCTCTGTCTTGAATACTGTATTTTCATTGGCCTAGAACGATCACGTGTTTAGTTTATAAAAAGTCATAGCACACTCCCTGTGACGTGATATCCCACAGGGAGTGTGCTATGACTTTGTGCGTACGGTACGTATGCGTTTCACACGTAAAACGCAGCGAACTTGCAGACTATCAGCTGTTTCGAGCACGCGACATGCATGTGAGTTGCCGTTAGATTGTCATGATTGTTGTGCTTACTGCTGTTTGTTTTCGTGATTTTTACATCAAAATCAAAAAAATCCAAAACATGTAGGTATAACAAAACAATTGTTGACTGGTGTGATGTGGGAAATGACGTTTTGAACACCCTCGGAGTGCATAGCACGCTGCACCCCTCGGGTGTTCAAAACGTCATATCCCAAATCACACCAGTCAACAATTGTTAATTGGCATCTGTGTGACATGCTTTGAAACTATAACGCATTGAAAAAAAAAACCAAGTTTGTAAAGCTGTGGTCCATGGTTGGTCTGAGAGTACAGGCAGTGTTGCTTGTCATGTGTAGCATGGTGCCGTCTCTAGGCCATAGCCTGTTCAGCCTTGATACGATCCTTCTTGAGTGGGCCCTAAAAAGAACAAAAAGCGGGTGGGAATTAACATTGAAACCTCAGTGCACAAGCTGGAAAGACCATATTTAGTGATAGGCCACCCCACATTCCTTGGAAAATGTTTTAAAATGCCAGTTTACATGTAGTTGGCTTTCCATACTGTATGGATTTTCTTCAAAGAGGAAGATTTTGAGGACAGTTTCTGGCAAAAGAAAAAAAAGTTGCAGTGATAACAAGGAATTTTGTGAAGAGTCTATGCCAGTGTTGACTCTTCACAGAATTCCTTGTTATAACTGCAACTTTGTAAACAGGATGTTTCAGTGAATGATTGTTTCATTACTGGATTGATCGTTTTGTGGGGTAGTACTGCTGAAAAAGTCCCGAGTCTATTCTTTGGTTAATTACCATGAAAGTTGCCTTCTCCTCGTGAGTCTGGAAACGGCCATGACCAAACTTGGAAGTGGTGTCGATGAATTTAAGAGTGATCTTCTCCAAGGCCTTACGCTTGGTGTGCACCAGCATGGACTGGGACAGAGTAGAGACAAATGAAAAGTGTCAGTAAGGAGAAAAATCTCTCACTTGAAAGGCTTTTAAGCATTTGAACTAAAAATTAGTCTGACAAGGAGCAATACTTGAAAAAAAAAAATCTATTGAACTCCTGTGATTTGACTAGCAAAAATTCAGTTGAACTTTTGTTTCTAAAACACAGCTACATTGAAATCTTTTGTGGGCATCTACATGTATGTAAGGTTACTCCTAGTTGTGTAACATGCTTAACAGAGGGCATACGATTTTGATAAACGATTTGAGACATTTAGTAGGGTACCTAATGAAACATTATCAAATCATTTCAAATACTGGAGATATATAAACTACAACTTGTCTCTAACATGAGCATGATATAGATCAGCATGGTATCAGAAGGAAGGCAGCATGGAGCTTCACCAAGAGGTTAGTCTGAGTGCCAGCGCAAACTGGCACAATCCATGGCTTATCATCATATAACCATATAATTGCCATCACTTTGGCTTTATGTGCATTTATCATGATTTTGGACAAACTACGATGCTGTCAGAAAAGCAGTATTCTACATCGTAGGACTGAATGGCTTGCTGCAAAAATACAAAGCAGGGCTCACCTTTCGGAGCGTTATGACGCGCTTCTTGGGTCCCATGATACAGCCCTTCAGCATCAAGAAGTCGTTCTTGACCTCACCATAGTGTGGGAAACCACCCTGTAAGGGGAGAAATGATGACAAATTTGATTATAGGATAGCAGTTCTGCTCCGAGTGGAACTACTGAATGTGCTGTAAAAACTAAACAAAAGAAAGTAACATACATTTTCAGACCTATATTTATGCATGGCTGAGCAAAAACTACACAAGGTCCGGCCCAAGACCTTGACAAAGTGCATCCTACGAAATCAGTAATGCACTTTTGCCATGTAACCTCAATCCTCCAAATTCCTTCACTTTGGCAAAGAGGATTTTGAAGGATTCATTCAGGGTGGTTAGGGTTAATGAACCACGGCTTACCCTCGCCCTGTATGCTTGTTTCTTACATTTTTTATAATTTAACTGAGTATCGTGTATTTTATTCAGTCAGGCGGTATCTTCATGTTCCACTCCCCATGTCTGATGAACCAGGATCCCTATAATGATCGGGGCCCATCTCTAGAAAATCTAGATGATGTATGCGAAATACGATCAATTTGAAACCTGAATGTCGACAGGATGAAATCTTAGCTGGCAAGAGAAAGTGGACATTGATACAAATACATCGCACTTCAATCAAACCCATCATAATAACCACAAATACTTTTTTCTGCTATTATCTCTGACAACACCGAGTATACAGCATTAACGGAAGTACGTTGGTGAAGAGGTGTCCAACATACAGCCATAACAAACCTGTTACCAAGCTTCAGCAGCAGATTCATTCTGGTTCTACAAGCATGGGACACAAAGTAGCAACGCGAGCAAGCTCACGAAAAAGTACTGTTAGGACATATTTCCAATCGAACACACTCACCATTGGGTTGATGCTCTTGTCAGTGATGTCAGAATCAGTGGCTGCATTGTTCTTGGTCAGCTTGCCGTCTTTCATGTGGTAGCCTTCTCCGACACGGTAGATCTTCTTGTTGACCTCGGTACGATGGTGATAGCCCTTTTGGCCGGCACGGGCCACACCGTAGCCGACGCGGGCTGGATGCCAGGCTCCAATGCAAGCCACCTTGCGCAATCCCTTGTGGGTCTTACGTGGCAGCTTTTTAGTACCCCAGCGGGAGGTCACGCCTGGAAAAAACAAGGAGAGAAAATGATGGGGAAGATCTGTTCCATTTT
The DNA here is from genome assembly GCA_029964075.1 of Patiria pectinifera. Taxonomy (NCBI): domain Eukaryota; kingdom Metazoa; phylum Echinodermata; class Asteroidea; order Valvatida; family Asterinidae; genus Patiria; species Patiria pectinifera. Next base: position 16,739,337 of record CM057146.1, read on the forward strand.
TCTTAACTACTCTTGCAGTTAAAACTAAAGGTCCTCAAGTTATGCAAACGATGATCAGGAGGTCCTGAGTTCGAGTCCCACCCGATTGTTTTTTTTTTTTAACTTTCACTCGGGAAGTAACACACCGAGTATACAGTGTTTGTAGGTCGGTGAAGGGCAAAAACTTAATATTGATTTACATCTTAAATCCGGGGTCTTCATTTTATCTCCGGTGTGCCAAATCATGTGACCCTTCCTTCCCCTCCAAACCGGAAGTGCCTTATAATTTGAAAGTGGAAAAAAGATGTGAACTTGCTTTCAACAATGATAGTTTCTGGCGAGGTTATACTTAACAAAGAAAATACCAGTGCCGTCATAAAATGTTAGAGCGCCCTCTAGTGGCAGGTTGAAAAATACTTAAAATGAATAACCAGTTGATGTGTGTGATTAAGTTGCTAAATTCACATCATAATGAACGTATATAATCAGCTTCATGCGAAGAACAAGTTCAGGGGGAGAAAGATTCATGACGTCACCAAACAGGAAGTTACAATGTGACGACACATATGCTTTCATTGGTCCAAAATGTGTCCACAGAACCGATGATTCACTCTTTAGGCCAAAAAAAAAGTCTCTGGTTTCTGGTATGCGCGCGCGTTGCCGTAGCCATGCGCGTCGGCAAAATGAAAAAGTTATTTTTTCCATGAAAGATGATGTCTCAAAACCGCCAAACTCACTGGTTTGACTGGAATCCTGCTGCTGCACAATTTTAACGTGTTTTTAGATTGGGTTATGGTCGAGAATAAGCTTTATGTGGCCTCTCTGGACTCCCATATATTTGCACTAAGTTTAGTCAGGCACCATTTGCAAAAAAAAAAAAAAATAAGCCGCGTCGCCGCACCACTTTTTGGGCAAGCTCAATACCAGAAACCGGAGACTTTTTTTTTTGGCCTTATCTACAACTTATTATGAATCTTTGTAGATGAAGTGTTGAAGGAAAACTGGGGAGGCAAGGAAACAACTGCAAAGCTCCTCCATGGCCCCCTCCTTTATCACCGCCACTGTTCACAAGACTTTCTACTATTTTCAATAACTGTTAACATATAGTGTGAACAACGAGACAAAATGTGCTTGTTGTTACCCTTAAATCCTTTGCCCTTTGTGACGCCAATAACGTCAATCATTTCATCCTGAGCAAACACCTCAGTGATTTTGGTTTGCTTCTCCAGGTGGTCCTTGGCCCAGTCCACTTTGTCGGCAATGCTTCCACCATTCAGCTGCACCTCCATGATGTGGGCCTTCTTCTGACGCTGGGTCATCAGCTTCATCTGAGGGGAAAGGCAAAGGAGAGAAAAAAATGTAGCAGAAATATTGATTGGAACAGGGTTATTACCAAAGGCTGTAAGTCAGCGAGGCAATAAAGCATTGTTACAAAAAGGCCACTTTTAAGACAAAGAAACCACACAGAACAGGAAACAAACTAGAGGAAACTATTCTGCTCAGTGAACAGAATACAGGGCTTTCCGGCATTTTACGTTAAACAAAATATATATTTATGCTTTGTTTGTCCATGTGTAGTCATGTTTAATATTCAGTTTCATGTTTGAACAAGGTTTGATAATTCACTGGCTGTTTTGGATTACCCCAGTAAGAGTTCTAAATGAGTGATAAGTCAATAATATGATCAAGTTCTATGTTGAATAATGCGATTGAGTGAAGTTTAAATAAACATGAGTAATCGCAATACAGGAAATTCTCATCAAGTCAAATTTGAATAACTCGAAACTCCGTGTATCTCAAAGTAATACTCCATACACCGTAGAAGTGTGGCTTCATGTGTAGTTGTCTCCAATAGTGATGTGTCCATACAATGTCTCGCCCACCATCGTATGGCAATAGTGCTTTTACAATTGGAAACAAGACTCTTGAGAGTGCTATTTCGATTTTTATGTAAGGGTCCCCATTTCCAAAATTTACGTTGTTTTGTGTGATAGCAAAAACTAATAAAAACTACAGGTTGTAGGAACAACCACACGGTGTTGGGCCATGGATTACCGCAAACTTTGCCACACACATCAACTCAAAATATGCATGTTTAAATCCATGTTTGACTTTTCAACATGCCGCCTGAGGGCGCCCTAACATTTGATGACGTCACCTGTAATATGTTTTTACAGTACTGCCTAGGCAGACACTCACATCGCTGAAAGCAAGTTCACATCTTCTGCCAATTTCAAATAATAAGGCACTTCCGGTTTCGACCGGAAGGGTGGGTCACGTGATTTTGCACTTAATACCAAAAATGAAGACCCTGCAATATTGTATCGATTGCCATAAAGAACAAAATCAAATCTGTAGCGGTTGATTTTACATTGATTTTCAAAGATTAAATCTAGAAATCTTTGATTGCTTGTAATACGATACTTGATGACGTCATTATGACGTCATTACCAGAAACCTCCAGAGCTATATTTACTGTGCTGTATACAACCAAATTTTGATTATATCTATCACGGTATATTTTCTAGCAATTTTTTAAGATTTAAAGGTCTTTTTATTGTAACTTCCGGTCTGATGACGTCACACCGCACAGGTGTTTACATTATGGTCATCATGTACATTAATTTTGAAGTGATTACCGCAAACTTCGCCACAGACATCAAGTGAAAATGCGGTTTTGACGTTTTTTATTTTTAACCTGCCGCTAGAGGCACCTCCAACACTTCATGGCGTCACCCATTACTTTTTTTGAAAGGTCAATCCAGGCAGACACTTAAATCGTTAAAAGCAAGTTCATATCTTTTTCCACTTTTAAATTATTAGGCACTTTGGGTTTCGACCGGAAGGAAGATTTTACGCGCCCAACATAAAATGAAGATCATGTATTACCATGTCGATTCCCGCAAATTTCAGGTTCCGGTCTCTCACAGTTGATTTTATTTGGAATTTCATAGATAAAATTTATTAAACTTTCAAGTGACGTCACGTGACTAATGATGGCGTCATGATTACGTAATTGCAAAAAAAAAAACATCTGCGGTGGATTGGGCATTCATGTATTGACAAATGAACTTCATATATGTTTCCATTTTTCCAAACAGTTCTGGAGAAGGATTTGCTGAGAAAATGCTGAGAACAAAAACAGTAAATTCTTACAAAACCAATAGGTTTTGGGCTAAAGCCCAACACCTAATAAACTAGACATATATTTTTTAAGGCATAAACACAAGGCTGTTTCAGTATGCATGTATGTGATTTGAAAGCTGACGCTTGCTAAATAAATAGTAACTCCATAATATACTCATTGATCAAACTACTGTTTTTGTCATTAAAATCCCCCTTTACTTTACTTTACACAATATGCAATGATAATAATCAATTCTGTCAAAATACCATTAAAAAAAAAGGAACCATCTGATCAAGGCAACCTGGCCTGCCGGTTGTCATGGTTGTTTTTTCCTGCCCTAAATCCTTATTGCACATGTGTGGTATTACTGGATAAATAAATGTTTTACTAGTCGTGACTAGTCAACTAGTCACGACTATTTATCGCAACTAGTTGCGACTAAACATTTTCTAGTCGTCCGGGCCTACTTTATTAGAAAACTACATTCCTTGGAGTTTGTGGTTGCTCAACCCTGTAGAAATGCGCATACAGTAAATTAGAAGACATTTCTTTGTGCAAATTCCGAGGTGATTTGGAGGGTGAAGTAGAGTTATATACCTGAGTATGGACAATGACACGGATAACCTTGCAGTACTTCTTCAAAGTCTTGAAGTCCTTCTCGATCTCAGCCTTGCCAGCCTCATCTGCCCACTTCTTAGAGGTCTTGGTAAATGCCTTTTTCTTGGAGCGGTACCTAGGTTATGCACAGATGGGAGCGGGGGGAAAAAAACGGGGGAAACCTAAAAAGAGGGGCAGAGAATTCTAGGCTCTCATCACATGTGACTGGCAGACACATGCGAGTGGAAAGACCTAATGAGGCTCATCCAGTATCTGTGGGATAAGGAGCGGAGCCTTGCGGGATGCCGTTGGGAAGGAGATGGAGCACAGGTCAGGGGGACGGTTCATCGGCTTGATGTCGAGAGGAACCGTGAACATTTGGATTGCTCTCATCAGCCAATGACAGAGTGGAGAGCAATGCCTATTTTTTCCCTAGAATTTCATACCATTTGTAAAAAGTTTTAAAAAAATATGTACCACTGCAGCATAACTTTGAAGGAAACAACACTTTTAAGATAAAACTATGACACAAATTTCCTTATGAATGGTCATACAGAATTTAGGACCGGTAAGCGTCTCCCGAAACATTCTTTTGGGTGACAAAAATGGGTTAGTTTCTTGGTAAGTCAATTCTGATTTTATAAAATTTACATATAGGAAAAAATATTCATCATAAAAATCATATTTTGTTCTTTAACATGTCTAATTATGTTTTTAATCTTTTAAACCCCCTACAAGAACAAAATGGAGCAACCTCTTCTTATCCATCAATTAGTGCAGGTGATGTGGTACAAGTACATGTATGCCTGGCAAGAACTTGTAATGCGTGTTATATTTGATATATCGACGGACCCGAAATGAAGTAAAGGAACTTACCAGTTCTTGTAAAAGCGACGTTTACACTCATCACTCAGATGCTCAGCCCACACTACCTTGAGGGAACGCATCCCACGGGGAGTCTCAATGTAGCCCACCACACCAACCACCACCACGGGAGGTGTCTCAACAATGGTCACGCCCTCCACTACTTCCTTCTTGTTCATTTCTGTGGATTGTGAATTGTTAAACAGAATTTCCAATTAAAGTACCAGAACATTCACCCTCCTGAATCCTCAAATCAACCAGATGCTTTTGGAGGATTGAGGATGTACAATGTATGCCTGTTTAGTGTAGGGCCAATGATTTTCCGTTTCAGAAAAGTGCAAATTCCGTTTTCAAAAATCCTGAATTCCGTTTCAGGCTGAAAAATTCCGTTTCACATTTATTCAATACATAAAAAGGCATTTAAACATATACCATGTACACAGTAAATAATTCCAAGACGATAATAAAATAGTCGTTTGGTTGGAGCGCGGGAAAACTGCCCCCCAAAAGATTTATATTTTATCAACGGCCGATCAATGTACAGACATAGTATTTAACTTCACCACAGTCAAGTCGTATACTGCACTGCCACTGCCACACACGCAAGAAACATGCAATAGCCGTACAGGCCAATCCAATGACGTCACACACATCAGCTGGCCGAAGCGAAATTCATGTCCGCCATTTTGTTTTCGGGCTAACGTTAGCGACAAAATAGGATAGTTTACGCATGGAGGAATAAGAACACACGGTAGATTTTGGACCTAAGCACAACATGCATTTCAATAGAGCCAAAGTTAGATGTTATACGAATCATTGATTGATTGAACAGAGAAAAATAAACCCCGATTGAGCAAAAGAGACCCGCGAGAGCGTGCCGTGAGTGTGATGTTTTTCACAGTTGCGCTGACCGACAGCTACGGCATGCGTCGGGACTGTCACTCCCACGACTACGCGTACTACGGTAATGATCTCGTAACATTTAGTGCTCTGATCTTGAACGTTTTTGTCCCCCCAAAATCGTGATATAAACACCGCTCATTTGTTGTATGGCTCGTCTGTTCAATCAATCATCAATAATTCCTTTTGTACTCAGTAAATTTAACGAAATTATGTTTTTTTATCAATAAAATTGCAGAAATTATTTTCGTCTGATTCAAATTCTGTTTTCCGTTTCGAGGAGCAGATTCTGCGAATTCCGTCCGTTTTCCGCGATCGTGGAAAATCATTGGCCCTATTAGTGCCCCTTGATTTTGGAGGATGCTTTGTGTCAAGGTCTTAATTTGTATCTTGTGTTGTTTATGCTTAGCCATGCATACATGCAGGCCTAGATTATACTGGATATCATCTGCACTGCCTCAATGTATTACAGTGGATTTTGAAGGATTACGAAGGATTGGAGCAACAGTCTCCCCTCCACTCTATACATTTAAGAACTAACATGGGCACTCGCATTCCCCCCCCCCCCCCCCCCCCTGCATGCCTCTTCATGGGTGACCTCGAAGAATGCATGCTCGCAACAGCACCTATTGAATGATGTACAGTCAACTCTCGCTATTAGGCTCTCCAGAGGATTTCCTTATATTATCGTGAAGCTTGTCTCGTGCAGAAGCCATTTTCCGCATGATCGTATGCACCTACTACATGTAGGTGCAAAGCAGGTGTTTTCTTGAAATGGTAGAGTGCTTTGCTGTCAAAACTGTTGTAATGTATAACATACTAAAGTGAGATGCATAATTAGTGTCTAATATGTAGCAATAAATGTTCAATACAATAAAGAAATTATGGGGGGAAAAAAGTCGTCAAGCGATGTCAAAGTGACCACGTCAACATCATGAACATAATATTATGAGTACATTATAAATATTAGCTGGTAACCATCGCCAATGCATTTTGGACCATCTGAAAGTCAATGGTTGTGGCTACCAATGCCAAAAGGCATTGGTGACTAGTAGTACTAGATGTACAGGCCTGGAGAACACAGGATGTTATTGGCACATATTCCAGTCCCTGATTGGTCACTTACACGTCTGCCAATTAAAACATTTATACGATTGGGGGGGGGGGGGTGGTTGGACTAATCATGGAGTGTCATTCAAACCAGAATACCAGATGCCAATGCTGTTGTAAAAAAAATATGGAGTATTACGGAGATATGTCCATGCCGCACTGCCACAAATAGGCAACACTTCGCTATTGTTCCCAGTAACCCACGTTCCAAAACATTTCACGAAAGAGTGCATCGGATACTGCGATATTGATACTGCGAAACAAATTAAAAAACAAAACTACCCAAAACAAACTGGCACTTATTTTAAAAACCAATGTTGCACTGGAAATGTAAATGTCTGCAAAAGCTAACAGAGAGGGTACTTACTGGATCCAGGTCGGTCTACTGTACGTACTATGTGGGTCATACCAGCCTTGTAGCCAAGGAATGCTGTCATGTGCACAGGCTTAGATGGGTCATCCTTAGGGAAAGCCTTGACCTTACCACGGTGACGGCGAGAGCGCTTTCTAGGCAGGAAGCCCAGGGAGCCATGGCGTGGTGCCGAAAACTTGCGATGAGACTGTAGTGGGAAACAATTAGAAATTGCTCATGTGTCACATTGCTATTATACGAACAAACTAGATTTCTAATTGGGAATGGGGTTCAATGATGGAAGGGATTAAGGCCACACATGTACTTGCACAATCAGGAAACCAGGATAAATATTTCAAACCTATTATCTCTTATGGGAAACTTCACCCTTCTAGTTTAGCAAAAAATAACTTTTGCCCGTAGGATTAGCATCCGCAAGTGAAATACCCGTGAGGTAATATAGCTGTGCATGGATAACACTCCAATCACAGATTTGTTCTGTGTGACCACAATACTTACTGTGCACTATTATACAAATAGTGAATGTTTGTGAGTGCAATGGTAAGAATAATTTCATGAGGTGACAGATGAAATGTTCCATTCAACGAGGCGAAGCTGAGTGGAATGGAACATTTCATCTGTCACCTCATGAAATTATTCTTTCCATTGCACGAACGTGAAACATTCATTATTTATTTGTTTTATATAACACCTGAATAAATCCTTGTCATCTGATTGGTTGACTTTTAATAGCCAATTTATTCAGGTTAAAAACTGTTTGAAAGTTTGACAAGGAAGTTCATCATATTTAATTTATGCAAACTGTTCAACAGGTTGAGAACCATCATATTCAAATAATCTTGATTTAAAACAGCGCGCGCTCGGTAACAGAATCGCACTCGGGATACGGGGACCATCGAATGTACGCTGGGCATGAAAAAGAAATCGCGTCGTTCAAACATTAAACACGTTCGGAAATTTAACGTGTTCAAGATCGCGAGGGGAGCTCTCCGAAATGAACGGAAAATGAACGGTGAAATCTGATGTTTTTTGTTGGAAAATGTTGGTTTTTGGGACTGTGTTGTCCAGCTCGCGGTATTGGCTTGGATCTTACTATCGCCAGACCACGTCCAAATGTTAAAAAAGGCGATAAGTTGGGTCCAAGTTACTCGGACTACATTAATAGACACATATTTTGTCCCTTTTATTTCAAGAGAAGAGGATTTGGAACCCTTTGTCACGTGTGCAATGAATCTTGGGTACGAAACGACCTGGGTAACCAAACGACCTGGGTACAAAACGACCTGGGGAAAGATTTCCACATACGAAGTTCACTAATTTTCCTCTGTATTGACTAACAAGCCCCCAGATAGCAACTTCATGTCTTCAAAGTTAATTTGAGCAGTGAGAAAATACAAGCATTTTCTTAGAAAACACTTAGATTTTTTCAGTTCTATCTTATAGGGTTTGTACACAGGGTGTTGCGTGAACTTCGTATATGGAAATCTTTCCCGACCTGGGTACGAAACGACCTGGGTACGAAACGACTTGGGTACGAAACGACTTGGGTACGAAACGACCGACACCCATTCAATTCACGTTGTCCCTGCTGGCCGCATTTATTAATACAGGGAAATAGCACCCTCTTTAGACCCTCCAGCGCTCAAATCCACCCCGTATATTGTATCCGCGTATCCACTTCCCGACATCTACATGTACTTTGGACATTGCTGCAACATTTTCTGACTGCGTAGTAGTCCGAGTAACTTGGACCCAACTTATCGCCATTTTTAACATTTGGACATGGTCTGGCGATAGTAAGGTCCAAGCTAATACCGCAACCTAGACAACACAGTCCCAAAAACCAACATTTTCCAACAAAAAACATCAGATTTCACCTTCAAAACGGCCTCCAAATTACTAGACATGCCACCTGAGGTACAAGTAGACATCGATAATTAAGATGGTTGTACTGAAGTTTACTTACGATCCGGATCCCAAGTTGCGCATGCGCATTGCGTTTTATTGTACCGTCCTTCGTATAATTCTGCGGCTGTTTACTGTCGCAGCTAAAAGCGACATCGTTTTAGACAAGTTTCAAGTCCTTTCCTCTCTCACCGCACCGCACGCTGGCACACGTGCGCCCACGTGCGTGAGCGCACACGTACACGTCATGAGCCGAACAGCCAATCGGGTGCGGGCTTGTTTTTATCGGGGTTGCGACATGAAACAGCCGTCAATCTGTCCAAGCGACTCGTCCGGGGTCATTTGTTAGGGTCACTTGTCGTGTAAAAATGAAATTTCTGTACACGTTCGTATGGGTCTTTACTGATGGGCAAATTTCGTCGAAATTACAAGCCTAAACAATCGGACGGGCAAATTTAGATTTCTAGGTGAGTACTCAACACCCATACGGAATTATGTATGGCGGATCGATTTTCGCTAGTTTCAAAATGACACAAGAACGTGGCGTTGTATACAACGCCACGTTCACGGGTCTAACATGTCTAACCGACGGCCACACTGGTGGGGCTAAGTGGTAGGCCTATTCTGCAATTACTCCCTTATATAAACATCTGCATGGACGTGAGAATAAGTGTTTATAATGTATCTCGTGTAGTAAATTGATTTTATAGCAGATGTGTGGTTAAATCTAGCAGATTTTTGCGGTAAGTGCATCTAGCAGAATTTTGCCATAACTTTACGGTCACCCGGCCTAGTTGTAGGGGTTACTGACCATGCTGCTGAAACGTTCGCATCTAACATTACATATTTCTCCAAAATATCACAGTTTTAAGTCTTAACGGTGAAAAATAAAGCTCCTTACAGTAACTATGAAGGATGATATTATCCATGAATGTATTTTAAGTAAGAGATGGCCAACCATAAAGGTAATTTTAACCGATTGAAATCCATCAAAAATTGTGTTACCATTCTCGGAACTCGTCTTCTTGCGAAAAGGACCAATATACCCGGCCCCCGAAATAATGTGTGTCAATACGTACGTACGTCTAGCCCTCGGAGTCGGGATGCCAGATATATTAACGGGAACGAGGCAACTTCGTCCCCAGGGCGTCGAGCAGTACGCGCCCATGGCTGCCAACTCTCGCGCATTGAGCGTGAGACTCACGCATTTCAGGTTTTATCATTTCAACACCATTCCACACAATAAACTACGGAAGACGGATAGTGCCGCTCAATGAGTGTGAATATATTTTTTTTGGTGCGTGTGAAAATATTTTTTTTGTACAGCGGCCGCCACTTATTATGTGGCGGCCGCCAGATAATAAGTGGCGGCCGCCACATAAGTCGTCATAATAAGTGGCGGCCGCTGTAAAAAAATATTTTCACACGTACAAAAAAAATATATTCACACTTTTTTATGCGGCGGCCGCCAGATAATAAGTGGCGGCCGCCAAATAAAAAAGTGTGAAAATATTTTTTTTTTGTACAGCGGCCGCCACTTATCATGTGGCGGCCGCCAGATAATAAGTGGCGGCCGCCACATAAGTCGTCATAATAAGTGGCGGCCGCTGTACAAAAAAATATTTTCACACGAACAACAAAAATATATTCACACCTTTATTATGTGGCGGCCGCCACTTATTATCTCGCGGCCGCCACATATAATAAGTGGCGGCCGCTGTACAAAAAAATATTTTCACACGCACCAAAAAAATATATTCACACTCATTGAGTGGCACTTTCCGTCTTCCGTAATAAACAATCAATCATCCTGATTTTGGTATTTGGCATGCAGCAGCAACCGGGTATGATGACCCAATAATTTACACTGAATCTTTCAATACTTCGAACCTTTAAAGACTTGATGGTGTTTACAGAACTAGTATCATCTATTATTTAGGCGTAAGAGCCTTTCATTGAGACACATTTAATTAATCAATTAATTATACAGAATTATACCTCGAGACAACACTCGTCTTTTTATTATTTTTATTATTATTATTTATTCGACCAAAATTACAAGCACAGAGGGGCCAGGGGCAGCAAAAGTAAACATTTGTTGCACACGTATGCAAATGAGGAATAGTCTGGTGCCTGCCTGTACGTTACATTAGCGTTTGTTTTTGTATGTGGTGTCTGGGGTCAAAAACACAATCATTTTCGTCGCGCCGTGAGTTACGAAAACACGATTGTTTTCCGAAGTTAAAATGTTACAATCTTATTCCGCCAATATGAAAAAAAAATCACATTTCATATTAATATGAGCAAATTGGAAAGGAAAAGAGTATTGTTGAGAAGGCGTGGACGTTATATATAATTAATGATCGTGAAAACACGTAATGCACGTTGGAAATAACAACAGTACACGATATAAATCCATTACTTACCAATTGCGGTATCGAATCAGGATACAGGAAGAAAGTTTCCTATCCAGGGCTTACTATTGAAAACGAGGTTGGGAATAAAGTAAGCACTGGGGACGAGATTAGAGCTTCGCAGAATCTTGTGAGGGAAGTGGGGATGGCATTCTGGGTAATTTATCATGACCTATGTGCTGCAGCTGGTGTTTAAGACCGCAGTGGAATGCGCGCAAATGCTAATGCTATCCGAAAACTTTCTCACAGAAAATATTCAAAATAATACACACATTCCACACTGGATCATGTGTGATTTCTTTTCCATCATTGCGGACCATTATGGACAAAGTTTGAGCGTCGCATAATATGCAATTTGACCCTTCGTGAATTCGAAATGGAGCCTGAGCAAGTAACGGGATTTACAAAAAAACAGATAAGTTTTACAGATTATTACATTATTACGCTTTTCAACGAAAAAAAAATAAATTTATGAATTGGAATAAAAGAGTGATGACTCAGTCTTAACGGCCGTTTAAAACATTACAGGGTCGTGCCCGTGATGACTTGCAGGTCACGTAAAATCTATCCAATCAGACCGTTCGATCGTACCTCCCGCCTTCGCTGGTACCCCCACCCTGCAAACAGGACGCTGGGAAGGGCTCCGCTGATGAACTAAAGATGTGATTAGAAAGATTCTGCAAGTCATCACGGCCACGACCAGGCTGCAAGGTTTTAAACGGCCGTGAAGACCGAGTCACTACTCTTTTATTCCCATTCTTAATGCTTATTTTTCGTTGAAAATCGTTATAATGTAAGAAAATCTGTAAAACTTATCTGTTTTGTAAATTTTAAATTCCCGTCACTTGCTCGGGTGTCGTTTCGAATTCACGAAGGGTCAAATTACATATTTATGCGCGCATGCGACGCTCAAATTTGTCCACATGGCCGGTCCACAATGAAAAAGAAATCACATCCGGTATGGAATGTATGCATTTCTATGACAAAGCTTTCGTATAGCATTTGCGCGCATTAGCTAACTGCGGTCTTAGTAAAACAGCTGCAGCTGGATGCTAATTTTTATAGGTCATGATAAGTTACCCAGAACTCCATCCCTACTTCCTTCACAAGATTCTGCGGGTGCGTTCGTTCAGCTCAACCGGGGCCAACACGGGTAAATGCAGACGGGTCAGCCACGACGCGGCCGGGCTAATCGAACTCTCAACCGAAACGCGGAATTAAAAGGAAATATAAGGAAAGTTGTGTGGGGGAGTATTTCAATACCTTTCAATACCCTTCCCCGATACCGCGCTACTTTGAAGATTTATCACAGAAACGCGAAATGATTCAAAGATAATCCCTACTTCGATACCGCGATATCTGCGAAAAATCGCATATATTCCAAAAGGAAATGCAGTGGTTTTGCGAGTCAAATGAAGGAACGCAATGTTTATTAATTATATAGGCCTAGAACCTTTGTCTATTCCAGCAAATTCGCATGGCATATCTTGTAATAGATAAAGTTTTGCGGTGTATAAGAAAGCCTGCCCGGGTGAATGGCAGATCCTGGATTTTTAAAATTCAATGAAAGTTCAATCGTTTTCATTGTCCGTGCATTTGGTTTAACAGACGGCCAATTACGTTACCTGTGCATTCATTTGCAAGTATACCTTTTCTAAATTGAATTCAGTTACAACTACCCTAAGAAAACCCTAATTGTATCTGGTGCCGATGGCATTAAAGTAAAAGTAAAATAGAATGGTGAATGTTTGAAATCGCCCTCTAAAAGCGAAAAAGTAAACGAATCTCATGAATGGACATAAATGAAAGGTGCTGCTCAATCACTAAATTATTGATTGAACTGTAATGGAATCGAATGCTCTGGTAGCGAAGATGAAACGCGTGTTCAGAGCGATTCTCAAATTCAGACGAAAAGGAATGACCGATTTTCAGCAGTGAATGAACATTTTAGGAAATTGGCCGGGAAAACCTATACCATTGCCTAATGCCCCCATAAAAAATATAACAAGCTTGTCTTTACAAATAAATGAAGTATTAAAAAGTTTCATTATACCAAACAAAATTTTGGTCCCTAAAAAGTGGGTAAGAAAGCAACGGCGAGGGGTTCGGGGCCCGCTAAGGGCCACGAAGAATGTTTGGATTACATGCTCTGTGTACTGATGCGATTTCTGACCACTTTAACCAATTTTTGTTTTTTGAGGAAAAGATGGTGGTGTACGCAGTGCCTGCCTTTATTGCGACGTCAGTTAAAAAAATCATTGGGTTATTTTTTTTTTTGGGGGGGGGGAGGGGAGGGGGAACAAGGCCCCGTTGGCCCCCCCCCCCCCCCCAGATCCTCCCTTGACACATGGGTACCAAGATTCAATACTGGGGGCTCAGATCGATCAACTTACAAACTTGTTTTCAGCTATCCCCCTACAGTCAAATCATGCCAAAATAACCCCAGCGCAATGAAGAAAAAGGCTTCGGACGGAAAGGCACTTCCCTGGCACTTTAATTACTGCATTTAATTAGGGTCTTGCTGAACACCAAGATGAGTTCAACTTTGCACACACAAGTATTGCGTCATTTTGCAAAACTATTGCGTTATTCGCAAAACTATATTGCGTTATTTTGCATAGTATTTTTTTTCTTTCACAACCTGGCAAGAACGGGATTCCGTATTAGTTTAGTGCACAACTGAAGGGGTTAAATGGAGCGGAGCTGGAAAAGTTGCTCCGCACGGGAATCAATGGAGCGGAGCCGGTAGAGTTGCTCCGCACGGGATTCAATGGAGCGGAGCTGGAAAAGTTGCTCCGCACGGGAATCAATGGAACGGAGCCGGTAGAGACGCTCCGCACGGGATTCAATGGAGCGGAGCTGGAAAAGTTGCTCCGCACGGGAATCAATGGAGCAGAGCCGGTAGAGTTGCTCCGCACGGGAATCAATGGAGCGGAGCCGGTAGAGTTGCTCCGCACGGGATTCAATGGAGCGGAGCTGGCGAAGTTGCTCCGCACGGGAATCAATGGAGCGGAGCCGGCGGAGTTGCTCCGCACGGGATTCAATGGAGCGGAGCCGGCGAGGTTGCCCCGCACGGGAGTCTATGGAGCGGAGCCGAGGGAGTTGCGCCGCACGGGAGTGAATGGAGTTGAGCCGACAGAGTCGCTCCGCACGGGAGTTAATGGAGCGGAACCGTGGAGTCGCTCCGCACGGGAGTCAATGAAGAGGAGCCGGCGCAGTTGCTCCGCACGGGACTCAATGGAGCGGAGCCGATGGAGTTCGCCGCACAGGAGTCAATGGAGAGGAGACCCCGGGGTGGGCCAAGAGGAGAACCCAGAGGTGATCCCAGAGGTGATCCAAACGGAGAACCCGGAGGAAAACCCAGAGGAGACCCCAGAGGTGACCCCGGAGGAGACCACAGAAGAGACCAGGAGACCCAAGCGGAGACCCAAGCGGATACCCCAGCGCAGGCGCCGCCTTGTTCGGGGACGAACAAGGGTCCTCGGAGGAGGCTGTGTAACGGCGGTGCCGGGCCGCCGGCAGAGGGCGCCAGCACGGACCCACGGTGCAACCGTAGCGTTGAGACCCCTGCTGCTGGGCCAAGGAGACCCGTTGCCAGACTGCGCCGACTCAGTAGTGTGACTTTTATATAGCGTCTTTTTTGTTGTGAGTTGTATAAAGTGAGAGCCTCGTGTAAAGAAAGTGGAAAGAATAAATGGCCGGAGAGCCCCGAAGCCCTGAAGAATAGTGTCTGTGGTTTCCTTCGTCTGGCGTGTGAGAACCCTAGATTCGTTCGACGTTACACTATTAAAAATTCAAAAAAAGGTCCCACGTATTGCTTGTATGCAAATTTGTGCCGCCATTACCAAAAAATCTATTTTTCACTATATCTCAGCCAATATTGCAGATAACTGAACGAATTAAGTGTCTAAACCCATATTTTCAAGGTCAGAGATCACAATGAAACTAATCTGGAAGTGACAACATGTGTCTGTGGCGTAGGAAAATGCAAGTTAGTTCCGCTAATAACGGAAAATCATGTTTTTTGACATATCTCGGCCAATATAGCACATAACTAAACAAGTAAGGTGTCTAAACCCATGTTTTGAGGGTCAAGTATCATTAGAAGACCATTCACGAAGTAACTGTGTGTTTTTGGTATGAAAATACACTCTAAAAAGCATTAGTCAGACTTGACTAGAAACCAGTCAAATTTGACTAGCCATTAAGGGTCAGCTGGGTGCAACTGAAAATCAATCAATCTGACTAGATTTTTCCAGTCAGTATTATTGACTTTGGAAAAATAGTTATGCAAATTACTGAAATTGGAGTCGAACCCAACTTCTTTTTCTAGTCATATTATGAAACTTTGCATGTTTAACTAAATTCCTAGTCAATTTTCAATAACTAGAAAAACCAGTCAATATTTTGACTAAGTTGTTTTTGACTAAGTTGTTTAGTGTATGTAAATTCTAAAGTGCCGATTTTCAGCCAATATTTTATTCAATTTCAGCCAATATAACAGTTTATTTTGAGTATGATGGATCAACTTTGATCATTAATGCTTATCGAAAACCCATCTGTCAACATTAGCTGCAATATTGGCTGAGATATTGGCTAAAAATCAAATTTCTGATACTGAATCGGCACTTTAGAATAATATTTACCTGCCAATGACGGATATAGTTACTTCGTGAATGGTCTTCTAATGATACTTGACCCTCAAAACATGGGTTTAGACACCTGATTTGTGTAGTTATGTGCTGTATTGGCCGAGAATGCGCCAAAAACATGAATTTCCATTGCGGCACTAATTTGCATATTCCTATGCCACAGATCTCAGACACATCACTTCCAGAATATAGGTTTTCCCGGCCAATTGCCTGAAATGTTCATTCACTTCTGAAAATCTGTCATTCATTTTCGTCTGAATTTAACGAAAGTTCGATCGTTTTCATTGTCCGTGCATTCGGTGTTGAGAAACAGCCAATTACGTTACCTGTGCATTCATTTTTATACGCAAACATACCTTTTCGCGCAGAGGTCCGGCATAAAATTTCGTGAATGTACAATCAAAAGTACGTTTTTCTCATTTAAAATCGCAGATTGCATTACATAACATTAAATTAAAAGTGAAATAGAATGACCAAAGTTTGAAATCGCCCTCTAAAAGCGAAAAGAAGTCTTGTAAACGAATCTGAATGAGCATAAACGAAATGTGCTGCTCAATCACTTAATATTGATTGAACTGAAATGGAATCGAATGCTAGCTCTGCTCTGGTAGCAAAAATGAAACGCTCGTTCAGAGCGATTCTCAAATTCAGACGAAAATGAATGACTGATTTTCAGAAGTGAAAGAACATTTTAGGAAATTGGCCGGGAAAACCTATAGTTTAATTGTAACCTCTGACCTTGAAAACATGGGTTTAGACACCTAATTCGTTCGGTTATCTGCAATATTGGCTAAGATATAGTGAAAAATAGATTTTTCGGTAATGGCGGCACTAATTTGCATAAAAACAATACGTGGGACATTTAAAAAAATTGTTTAACATAACAAATCGTTTTCTACGCATTTTTCCTGATCTAGAGATGTTGATTAGAAGTTGATTTCCGAGGGTGCACGTACGATACCCCATTCTTCCCATCCAACTACATGTATATGTTTCTGAGATCGTTTGCCAATAAATTCCGAGATAGTTAACGATGAAATTCCATGGTTACTAGTTACTTTACATTTGAATTCCGCGTTGGAAGTTCTGCCATAATTTATCGCAGTAACGCGATATTGAGGAACTTGAAGGGATTATCTTTAAATTCCGCGTTTCTGTGTGTGATAATGGACCGATCCAGTAAGCCCCTCCCACTGCGCACGTGGGCAAATTAACACGTGCTCCTCTCCAATGCCACACTTCATTTTCCTGCCGCGCGCATCATACGCGCGTGCACGTACGCACGCATGTCGGGCTTTTGTGCAAAAATGTCGGACATATAATCACGGCTGTGATTGGTCAGAATACCATGGGGTTGTGCTTACTGGATCGGTCCATTACATAGATATAGAATTAAAGATATAGTCCATCATTTGTAATTTGTACATTTTGTTCGTTTGAAGCAACAAAAGTGTTCAAAATCTATAAATGAAGGATACTGAACAACTAAGGCCAAAAAAAAAAGTCTCCGGTTTCTGGTATGGAGCTTGTCCAAAAAGTGGTGCGGCGACGCGGTTTTTTTTTTTTACCTGACTTTTTTGCTTCAAATGTCGGCTGATGACTGCAAAATAATGGTGCCCGAAAAAACTTAGTGAAAATATATGGGAGTCCAGAGAGGCCACATAAAGCTTATTCTCGATCATAACCCCATCTAAAAACACGTTAAAATTGTGCAGCAGCAGGATTCCAGTCAAACCAGTGAGTTTGGCGGTTTTGAGACATCATCTTTCATTGAAAAAAAAAACTTTTTCATTTTGCCGACGCGCATGGCTACGGCGACGCGCGCGCATACCAGAAACCGGAGACTTTTTTTTTTGGCCTAACCTGATGACGTTTCAGCTCAGCTTCAGCTGTATATTCCGGGGAAAACAGCATTCTAGGATCTCAATTTCAAATCAAGAGTTGCTGAATCATGTTTTGAATTGCAGCTATACGCGCTTCCGCGCACTGATCCCACGAATTATAGCAACCGCGCGCGCTTGTGCGTCGTGCCAATGAGGGCGCGTGCTGCGCCGAATAACAAAACGAACTACTAATTTAAATTTTCCTACGGTGCGTCTTAAGACGCACTGTTGGAAAGGCCTTGATTACTTCAAAATGATAGCTTTGCCAGAAAGATTAATTTCACAGGGAGTTTAGTCCACTTACTATTTTCAACCGAGTATGCTTTTCAACAATAATTACGCCAGTTTCTTTTCGGATGGCTGCAAATGATGGACTATAGCTTTAAAAGACTTTTTATTCATCTATTATCACAGTGACGGGGTACTTCCGTATAACTAGGGGTGCGTTTTGGCGGTCATAACCAAGAATTGGTTCGGTAGTTTCTTGTCGGTGAATTTCTTCAGCAATTTTAATTGGATTAGAATTACGCATGATCATGTAGTACTCAAATCCCCAAAACAATTAACCAAAGAGAAATCGCGAACCGATTCTTGGTTATGACCGCCAAAACACACCCCCGGTTGCAGTAAAAAAAGAATTTCAACCAGGATGACCGTTTTAGCCGAATTTCGGCTAACTTTGACCGAATTTTTGTAAAAAAAACCGAGTTTGACAGAAAATTTGACAGAATGGATTTTTTGGCAGATTTCTGGCAGAATTTTGCAAAAATGGTTATTAATTTTGACAGCAAAACAGGCAATTTGACCAAAAAGTGTACACTAAACTAATTAAATGAACTAACTAATTAATTAACTAATTGAAGTTTAAAAAAATTTCATTTTTCTTTCAACAAACCCATGCATAATGGGACCACAGGTTGACTGGGCACTAGGTGCTGATGATGAGCACTAGGAACCGGACTAGCTTTGTCATGATGGTTTGCCTAGCATGATGTGACTATAGATTGATTAAAATGTTATTTGAACCTTATTAAGGCAATACTACAACATCTGCATGTAATTTTACGTGTTTTTGTGTAGTTCGAGTAATTCTGGGGAATTTGGCAGATTTTTTATGAATCTGACAGATTTTTAAATTGCATTTAGCAGAATTTGGCCTTGATCTTACGGTCACCCTGATTTCGACGGCGCAGCGAACAACATGGCGGCTACAGGAGTGTTACCTTTCGTTCGTGGCGTAGATTTGAGTCGAAATAATTTCAAGGTAGGGTTTGATCTAGCTCCATGCATGTGGCT
Organism: Patiria pectinifera; assembly: GCA_029964075.1. Classification (NCBI taxonomy): domain Eukaryota; kingdom Metazoa; phylum Echinodermata; class Asteroidea; order Valvatida; family Asterinidae; genus Patiria; species Patiria pectinifera. Next base: position 16,758,437 of record CM057146.1, read on the forward strand.
CAAAAATACTTCGGAAAAAAATCATACTGGGCCATCACTCATATTCCTTAATAGGGCTATGACCTGAAAAGTACCAACAGTTGTAATTATGTAGGTAAATCTGATGAAGAAACATTTTTTTTTGATAGTGGATATTTTGCCGGAGGTAATGACGGCAAACTAACGTTTACTAAAGGTTTGCCGGCGGCAATCCATATCAACAGAGGGCGCTGTACTCTTTAAGATGGGGCTGCATTATAAGATGTATTAAATTCCCACCAAAAGTTGTGAAGCACGTTTGGTGCAGTGGTTAAGCAAAAGCTTCAGTGAGCGGGACGACTCGACATGCTCGAGTTCGATCCCGATCCCCGCCACATTTTTAAGTTTTTTTTCCCATCCCCAAATAAATAAGAATATTCTTCTTTTATTATTTTAACATGTCTCAAACATTTTATTGCAGGGTACTATTACATTTTCTTTTTCAGATTTGTGGCTCTGGAGGATTTTTTTTAAAAGGGAAATAAAGTCCGAAATTATAAAATGGTCTGAATCCCATCTTGTGAATACGAGGTTACAACGATAATATTGGCATGGAGCCAGACTAAAATTTGTCACCGGAAAATGTTAAGTTAAAAAAAACAGTAACTGCGCATGTTCAGTGCATATCCGGCAAACTAATGTTAACTAAAGGTTTTCCGTCTTTTTTTTTTAAGGAGTGCAAAAATTTGGCGATCGTGAAGTGAAGGGCCCCTGTTTTGTTATGATCAAATTAACCCCATAAATGTGGCCTATTTACTGGACTGCCTCCGTAAACATAGGCCACACATCCACATGTACAAAAACGTGTCGCACTTTGCCAAATTTTGATTTTCACATTCAGGCTTACTTTCTAGGTTTTTTTTGCTTGAAGTTTAGAAGCATTCTCACCCTCTTTATAGGCTAATCAGAAAGTGCTGCCTTTTTCAGATGTCTAATTTTTGTGAAATTTCATGTTGAAATTTTGATACGCAAACGTGTGCAAATGTTTCTGGAAATTTCACGAAAAATGGACATCTGAAAAAGGCAGCACTTTCTGATTAGCCTATAAAGAGGGTGAGTATGCTTCTAAAGCAAAAAAAACCTAGAAAGTAAGCCTAAATGTGAAAATCAAAATTTGGCAAAGTGGGACACGTTTTTGTACATGTGGATGTGTGGCCTATGTTTACGGAGGCAGTCCAGTAAATAGGCCACACTTATGGGGCTATGATCAAATTAGAGTCTAAAATGTTATTTATTGCTGAAAATCACCTTTACAATCAAAAGCAGACTTTTCTCAATTCTAATGACCCCCTTTTTGCAATTTTGAACAGATTCTTGGGGAAGAAATCACGATTTTCCTGCGCGGTTTGTGCCTTGCGATTCAGCGCGCCGTGCATGCTCACGGTATGTACATCGCGCGGTGATCGCCATCTTTAATTTTGATAACTAGTGGATATATATAGCCTATTGGTAATCCTTACTTAGTTTTAGGACCCCCCTATTGGTAATCCTTACTTAGTTTTAGGACCCCGTTCCTATAAAGGAAGGGAAAGACTCACCAAAACAGTTGACTAAATGACACTCAAAATTGACATTCTGATATTTCTATTTTCTTGACACATCTGACATGTCTGACATGTCTGAACAATTGGCAGTGATACTGTTACGCCCTAGCCCAGGTGGACTCCCTTTCCTCCCTACGTTACGGAGGGAGTCCAGGATATGAAGTGCTCAAAACCGGGCAAAAAAATTTATGACCAATATTTTCAATATTTTTACCTTGTTGGAGAAGCCAATTTTTACGTCGTAGTATTCTATGTGTCCTTATCTATTGGGCCACTGGGTTCAGGAATTCCATATGCGATGCTGACCGACCTTAATCAGGAAAATAAACTCTAAAGCAACGTTAAACTTGTACATTGTTGTAGACTCTTTTCATCAGTTTCTCACCGCCGAGTCGAGTCTAGTCGTACATGCATGACGTACGTCCGTGGCGTGCAGCGTGAAGCGCAGTGCGCGTGCGATTTGCCTAGTAACCACTTGTCTGGTTCCCAGACCTGACAATTATTCCCGACGCTCATGTCTAAATGGAACCAGACTAAGTAACCACCCTCAAACGCATGCGCACTAACTTGTAAGCGCGGTCGCCTATCCAATGACCGGGCATGTTTTAGCGACCGTGACCAGAAACATGTTACGGCTTTGGTCATTGGTGGAGTGTTTTCATGACTTCGGTTGGCTGGAGTGACGTCACTGCATGTTCCCACCAAAACCAACCAAGGAGAGCGCTAGCGTGTGCGCTTTCGTACGACGCATTACGGTGATGAGAAACTGATGAAAAGAGTCTACAAACACGTATAAGTTCAACGTTGCTTTAGAGTTTATTTTCCTGATTAATAACAATAATAATAATGACTGTATTTATATAGCACTTTTTGCCAGAGGATACAAAGCGCTGGGGGAGAATGCAACCAAAGCCAGGTAAATGAAGTATATGAACATTATGAGACCCATCATGTAGCACCTTCTTGCTAGGTGCTGCGGCGCATAATTGCTGCCACTGCCACTGATTAACGTAGGTCAGCATCACATATGGAATTCCTGAACCCCCCAGACCAATAGATAAGGACACATAGAGTATGTAGGCGTGAAATAAGCTTCTATAACGAGGTAAAACATAACAAAACTCTGGTCAAAATTTTGGGTGGTCTTATGTAGAGAATTGTCATCCTGGACGTCAGTCGTAATGCAATGAAGACGTCGTCCAACCTGGGCTATGTTACCCCCAACTATGGTATCGGTCCCAACTATAGTTGGGATCGTCCCAGGACGGTCCCAACTGTAGTTCCACAGTTGGGCTGGCCCAACTATAGTTGGGAGTCATCAAGGGGGCCCATCTATAGTTGGGCCACTCCAATCTTTTTATTTTGCGGTCCCAACTATAGTTCACGTTGCTGTACGACTATAAAAAATTCCCTGATATATTGAACATTTGGTGATTTATTGAGGGAAATTTTGGGGTAAAATGACGATGACAGCGTGGCGACAACACGCTATCCGAAAATGAAGATGGCGATCACTGCGCGATGTACCATGAGCACGCATGGCGCGCTGAATCGCAAGGCATAAACCGCGCAGAAAAATAGTGATTTCTACCCTAAGAAACTGTTCAAAATTGCAAAACGGGTGTCATTAGAATTGAGAAAATCTGCTTTTGATTGTAAAGTTGATTTTTGAGCAATAAAAAACATTTTTGACTCTTAATTTGATCAAATGAAAACAGGGGCCCTACACTACAGGGTTGCCAATACTTCAAATATTTTCCCTGCTAAATTTGACTTTTTAGGACATTTTATTATCACTTTTTGATGGCTGATAGTGATTGAAGGGAAAAATTAGTGATGGCCAGATATGGGAATCTTTCTGAAGTGCCTTCTTAGTTCTAAGAAAAAAAATGTTGCAACCTGATTACCACTTTCGCGATTGTGTACAAAGTCTATGGAGAGTCTAGCTTGAGTAGCATCTAGCTGACTAGACCAGTCCCATAAATGTGACTGAAATACTGGACTTCGTCCGTATTAACAGTCACAAAATGTACATATGGTCTGTGCATGGATACTCCTGTTGCTAGGGGAGCCGAAAATCAATTTAAGATCGAAATTATTTTGTCACTTGAAAATCACCAAAACTATAAAGTATGACTGCTAAGTAACAAAAAAAGTTTAATTCTGTACCTTTTGAGGTCTAGTTAGGCCAAGTAAAAAAAACACCCATGTTTAACGTCCGGGTTTTAAAAAAAAAAGGAGGAGGCGGGGCTTTTTTTTTTTTCCTCAAGATAGCCGACAACCATTAGTTTTTACACTTCTAAGATATAAAAAATGAAACAGACATGCTGGACAAGAGAATTAAACATATTTATATTTTTTTAAATAGTTTTCCAGCACGGTTTTAGAAGAATAACAAACACTGCTGCGCGGGAATTCTTGTCCACGTCGAGGCTGGTTTGGAGATCGCAGGGTCGACTGCATGATGTGGAAAGTGACAAATACAGTCTAGAATTAGAAGTTCTGACTTGCAAGTATTTGATTTTACGATGGATTGGTCAACATTTGTGGGTTTTTTTCCCAAAAAAAAAGGAAAAAAGGAGGCGTCCTCCAAAAAGGAAGTGGGCGGGGACGCTAAACATGTTTTTTTTTTATTTGGCCTTATCCAGTAATCATGGTATTTCGACAACGAATTCCGACGGTTTAAAAAAAAGCATGGCGTCTCTGATATTTACCAGACTGTTTCCCGGCCCCCCTAAAATAGTCACAAGGGAAATGGGGTCAGGGAACCAGACTAGAGCTTTAATCATCCACTGAGTGTGCGTCAACTTTGGCAAAGTGCACCGCGCCTGTTGCCTGTCATACCAAAATCTTTGGAGCTCTCTGAAGTACCTGGCTGGATGCACTACATGGCTGTGCGTGAAGAGCGCACACAAGAGGGCGCACCTCATTGCAGAGAACTCCAAAGATTTTGGAATGACAGGCAACAGCCTTGGTGCACCTTGCCAAAGTTGACGCACACTCAGTGGATGATTAAAGCTCTAGTCTAGTTCCCTGACCTCATTGGCCTTGTGACTATTTTAGGGGGGCCGGGAAACAGTCTGGTAAATATCAGAGACGCCATGCTTTTTTAACATCGTCGGAATTCGTTCCCGAATTACCATGATTACTTAATAACTAGACCTCAAAAGGTATAGAATTCAATGTGGTTTTTTTTTTTATAGCTGGGGTGATTTTCAAGTGACCAAATATTTTCAATCTTGAATTAATATAGAGCTGTTATAACCAGGCAAACACACTAAATTGGGAGTTGCAATCACTGTTTATTTCTACGTGACTTTCTCAGTGGGCAGCCATATTGGAACACACAGTTACAGGCTTTCAATGGCAAACTACAGAGGGCGCTATAACACTTTCAGTGATGAACAAGTTACTACAACTCCTCCCCCTTTAGTTGAACCTAACATTTCCAGATTAGGAATTACACTTTAACTAATATCTCTTCCTAACACATGCATAAGATAGTTTGGAAATTTGGTTGCTTAACGACTTGATGCTTTGCACTTAAACTGGCACTGTTCAAGTAATGTCCAAAGTTGAATATGAGCGTCATACAATTTTCCCATAATCACATGATGAGTCTAGACTGGCATTTCAATCATTTACATGAAACACTTTAAACTTTTAAACAAAACAATCTTAACAATGTCAACCTTGAAACAGTTCAGAACATTTAAACTGGAGTAACCTAAATAAGGTCAACAATTAAACAGCACATGTAAATCGTGCAATCAATCTGTGAGTTCTAGCCAACAGTTACAGATCTGGGAACCCATATCGATCTGGTTTGTTATGCGTGCGTTTAGATCGACAAGGTTGTGGTGTTGGTGGATTGTTCTGAGATTTGTCCGGGTCCACAGGTTCCTCCTTCCTACTGGGACTAGGCTCGTTTCTGTCCGACTCCTCCACCCTTGGTGAAGACATAGGTACGACAGGATCAATGACGGATGTCGCGGGTACCTGGCGGGGTCGGATCTGGTCTACATGTCGTCTCCAGACACGACTATCCTCAAGCTGAATAGTGTACATGCAGTTACCGATTGCGGAGGTGATGAAACCAGGGATCCAACGAGGACCAGAGGCGAAGTTTTCAGCAAAGACCGCCTCATGAGTATTGAAAGTACAAGGTTTGACACGCTTGTCATGGTACTTTTTCTGTGCTAGCTGCTTGTTGTCGACGCGACGTTGGATGTTTGGTCTAACTGCATCGAGTCTGGTACGAAGCTGGCGTTTCATCAACATCTCTGCTGGGGATAACCCTGTTGTTGCATGTGGTGTCACGCGATATGTCATCAGAAAACGTGACAGTTTTGTCTCTACAGTGCCCTCCTTCATGCGCATCATAGCGGCTTTGAAGGACTGGACCGCCCTTTCAGCCAAACCATTTGACGAAGGGTGGAAGGGCGGTCCAGTCCTTCAAAGCCGCTATGATGCGCATGAAGGAGGGCACTGTAGAGACAAAACTGTCACGTTACGTGGTACCGGTGCATCCCTGACTGCTTGAACCTTCTCTGTTGTAGGATGCAAGCCTGCTGCGTTGATACGGTGCCCCAAATACACCACATCAGGGGCGAAGAAGACGCATTTCTCGCGCTTCAGACGGAGTCCTGCACTCTGAAGTCGACTCAGGACCTTGTTGAGATTTGCGACATGTTCTGCTTCAGTCTTTCCTGTGACTAGCACATCATCAAGAAATGCGACTGCCTGGGGGATGTCTGCCAAAAGACTTTCAATAGTCCTCTGGAAGATTGCAGGTGCAGCAGATACACCAAAGGGCATACGCGTGTACTGGAATAGCCCCTTGTGCGTGTTGATGGTAAGGAGTTCACGTGACTCCTCCTCAAGTTCAAGCTGGAGATAGGCATGACTGAGATCCAGCTTGCTGAAGGTCTTCCCTCCTGACATGTCAGCAAACAGTTCCTCGATGCGAGGTAGCGGGTAAGTATCAGTGTTAGCTGACTGGTTTACTGTGGCCTTGTAGTCACCACAGATCCGCAGTTTCCCTGACTCTTTCATCACGGGTACAATAGGGGATGCCCAGCGAGAGAATGTGACAGGTTCGATGACTCCGTCTCTTTGGAGTCGATCGAGTTCATCCTCCACTTGTTGTTTCATGGCAAAGGGTACCAGTCTGGCTTTGCAGAATTTCGGCTTTGCGTCATCTTTTATGCTGATGTGCACCTGTTGACCTTTGAGTTTTCCCAGTTCATCGCGAAACAACTCACTGTACTGTCCTGTGATGTCGATCGGAACAGGTGTGTAATTCACTTGACGGATTGTGTGCCATGCTAACTGAAGATGGCGGAGCCAGTTCCGGCCAAGAAGATTGGGTCCCTTGCCTGACACGACGAGAAGCGGCAATTGAGCGGTTTGGTTGTTGTGCTCAACTGCAACGGTGCAACTACCGATGACTGGTATTTTCTGACCAGTGTATGTACGCAGTTCAATGTCCGTGTCCTTGCAGAGTGTCCGTCTGTCGTCAACGAACACCGACTCGTAAGCGTTTTCATTGAGGATGGAAACCGAGGCACCAGTGTCGATTTCCATGGTCACCGGTTTGCCGTTGATGGACACAGTTACTAACAATGGAGGCTCTTTCGTCTGTGAAGTTGTCTTGTACATGGTGTAGTTATTTGTAGGGGGCGCACTCTCATCCACATCAACATTTCCATCAATGTTGTATGTGTTGTGCTTCGACTGTGTTGAGGACGGTGTCTGTGGGGGTTTACTGCTCCTACACACTTTGGCCAAATGGCCTTGCTTTCCACAGTTATTACAGTTATATGTGCGAGCTCGGCAGTTCTGTGATGTGTGGTCTGTTCGTCCACAGCGATAGCACTTGCGAGGCCCATTTGACTGGCCTTGTGCTTGTCTGTGAGTTTGTGGCCTCCCTCTACCCTTCCCCTGGGGCTTTACACTGCCGACTTTGTGCGTTTGTTCTTGTTGTTGGGAGATGGGGGGCCTCCAGTCGCTGGTATGTTGCTGGATATCCTTTGCATTTTTCGCTGCCAGCTCCATAGCTCGAGCTATTTCCCAAGTAGTAGGGGAGGTGGGGGTATGGGACCAAAATGGAAAATCTGCGGCCAGTCTGGACACGCCGCTCTCGATTCTTAAAAATAGTTGGAGGAAAAATATAGGGGAATCCCCCGCGGCAAATGTTTTAGAAATCTGACGTCAGGTTTGGGAGCAAAAAAGAAAAATGTGTGTCAAGTCAGGGCCTGTCGCTCTGGAGTTAAAAAAAATAAATCTGTCGTCGCTAAAATGAGGTGATGTCACCACCACGTGACTTTGAAAAATGTGTGAGTCACCACCACGCGACCTTGAAACGTGTTGAGGCACGATAGGAATGTGGCGTAAACAACGTGACCTCGAAAAATGTGTGAGTCACCACCACGTGACCTTGAAACTCGGGGCAAAAAAATTAGCTTCTCTATCTGTGAAAAGGTAGAGAAGCTGTTTTTATTTTAAAATGGAGAGTAATATGTTCAGACCGACGAGTACTTGAAAAATTATTAAAAAATAATATCGGTTTTTATTAGATATATCTATGACTTTTTTTCAGAGTGAAAACCTCGAGCTATCTAATAAAACAGATCAGTGCGATCACCATATAATCATCGAGAATGGTTTTTTAGTTTGTGAAACGTGTGGTGAAATAGTTTTACGTTATTTTGATTTTTCGGCAGAAAATGCGCAAGAAGATCGTATCAATTGGTCAACTTTAAAAGGAAACAAAAGAAAAACTGTGGAGAAACTTATTTTTTCTGTTTGTCCAGAGCAAGACGTAGAAGATGTCCAAGAAACAATCAACAAATATAACGAGCTCGTTAATTACAAAACATTGAGGGGAAACGGATGCGTGAAACGGTCGTTAATAGCGGCGTGTTACCATCACGTCGTTGGATGGAACAAAGAACGAGTTAGAGATGTATTTAAAGTAACTCAAAATCAATTTAATAAGGCACTAAAAAGATACGATGACCACTACAATAAAGGCGGGGCCGAGGGTGTAGCCCTAAGAGGTGAAATAGAGGTGTAACTTGGCGGATCGCTTTCATAATGTTTATTTACCGAGAATTTGAACTTGTAAGTTTTTCGATAAGAGATTTTTTTTCTTTTGCCAGCCGTTCGTCTACCCGTTTTTTAACTTCTTTTTCAAAGTCTGTATCGTTTTTAATTTTTTGAAGCTTTGTGCTGGTCTTTGTTCTAATTTTTTGCTTAAGCTCGTTAAATTTTGCGAGTTCTCTCGTAATCAGTAAGAACTCTTCGTGCGATATATCACCGTCGTTGATGGCTTGAGACACGTATTCTTCAATCGTGTTAAGTTTGGAGTCTGCTAATATTTTAATCTGGTCGTGCTTTTTCAGCTTGGTGGATAATCGCTTAGACGCGATTCTAAGCAGAATATCTACACCAAAAGCGCCCATAAACGTTCCTTCTAGCACCAATCCAACGGGGGCTGATATAACACCCAAGAGAGCGGGAATACCGACAGCCCCTGCTATAAACCCCAATCCTTCGACTCCTCGCTCTATGTAGTTAATAGTGTCGATCATTCTCTTTATTTTTTTATAAGTGCGCTCTCGGTGGTCTCTCTCTTTCAAGATTAAAGATCGAATCTCTTCAATCTTTTTAAGTCTGTACACTTTTGTTTCTTCGTTAGTATTTAATTGGAGTACATCTCCAGAAATATCGGGGTATAACGCCTTACCATCTACACTCATGTTTTTAATATAAAAACATTTTAAAATTAAAAGATCTCCAACTCTATCATTATACTCACACCCTTGTTGTTGATGATCTTTCCCCTTTCACCTGTGATTGAAAATGTCAGTTTGTCGATTATACCGTTTTTAAGTTTTTTGAAATCCTCGACTCTATCAGGCTCGGGTTTTCGCGTAGCCACGGGTACGATTTTTAAGATGTCAGAAGGACGACCATTAAAAAAGTTTTCACTCGTACTTAATTGCGGGCAGCGAATAAACAGAAATTTAAACGGATTAACGTCGTAAGACCCCGTATACACCACTTTGGGTATCAGTCTTCCTTTGGGTAAATTAAGTAATCGAGAGACTTCTCTGTTTAAGCGCAATTTGAGATTGACGTCGGTTACCACCAACGTCACATTTTTAGATTCTCTAAATATTCTAAAACTTACCCCGGGTATAGAATTTAAAATGAAATCAAACCAATCGACGTCGTACCACCCCGGTGGGATGGTGACCGAACCGGTGACTCCGGCTGGTAACGGCACTAAATGACTCGGAGAAATAAAATCTAAATCATCACCAGACACGATAAGACTCCCCCGTATTGTCACACCCGCTTGTCTAATCAGTCTAACCCTAGGTTCGCTTATTATACCTTGGATATATTCTAGCGCTATCTTTTTACCTTCATTGATAAAGTCTCTTCTTTCATGTAAAGTTGATATTAAAAAGTAAATGGTACCTTGTTGTGTGGGGGGTAGTGTTCTTTCTCTCTCTTGTCTAATGGTTAAAGTTCTTATCATTTCAGTTATTTGTTCTATTTCTTTTTTGATCGATTCTAAAGCAGAGTCTAGTCTATCTTCTTCGTACGCTTCTATAAGATCGTTTATAACTCTATTAAAAGTATTTTCGTCGTTAATTAAAAAGTCGTAGGGTACCCCAGGTACCAACGATTCAATAAAATCTCTATCTGTTCTTACTTCCATAACTATGCCTGGCACTTCGCGTCCTCTACCATCATCAGGTCTTTCAGCTGGTCTCCCGTCTATTTGCGTATACCAATCAATCTCCGTGGCGCTGGAAATATTAAAATATCCGGCGTTAAACAACACCCTTTTTACGCGTATAGATTTTTGACCGTTTAAATTATCTACGACGTCTTCTAATTTAAACGTCTGCTCATTTTGAAACAAGTGAAACGAATGCATTTATTTTAAAGTCTTTTTATATTAAAACTGAAACTAAAATAATGAGTGATTTTAAGTCGTTAAAAAAACAGATACAATCGATAGCTGATCAGGTAACGAGACAAGTAAATCAAAATGTAGCCAAGGCAAACGAGCTAAAACATCAAGCTGCACCCCAAGCAAAGTTTTTAAACAGCACTAAACCCAGTGAACTGGAGGTCATAGTTAATAATACCAACGGGTTTTTAACCATGTTTCCCGACTTAACCTCGGACTATAAATTGCCTCACGTTGAGACGGACGAGGATGTAGATCGTTGGAAATCACACCCCATGTCGTTTTATCAAAATCAGTTAAATTTTGCAATCTACTGCGCTACTACGGGCTGCGGTGTTGGATTTGATCTTTTAAACGCGAGCAACCGTTACGTTTGGGCCATCTTTAACTTTCATTTATATTTTACGGTTAGAAAGATCCTGTACGACATTGCCGCTCCTTTACCGGGAGATGACACATTTAACGCTCTAGACAACAGTTATAATCACAGAGCATTTACCGATACCTGTATGTTGTTTGGCATAGATCAAAACAAGTCTTTTAAACAGACGAGAGACACAAACTCTAACGGTTTAGGTACCTCATATATCTTTAATAAAGGCAAGTTTGTGGCGGTTGGTGAATACGATAAAGCATTACCCAACAAACCCAACGTTCTTTACGGCGGCTATCACGGTCTAGACAGTCCTAAAAAGAGTGGAAGCAGTTACGTTCCTTGGACGGTTATTTACATCGAACAAAACGAATCGGTACAAAAGGCTTGGTTAGATTTTATACCCGACACAAGTTCGTTTACCCCCGCAGGAATCATAAAGATAAACGAATCGATCAGATCTTACGTGTACGCTTTACTCGGTGCGCAGGCTCAAACAAAAACGAGCGTATTATCACCGGGAACCGGATTAGACGCTCAGAGACAATTTAACGTCATCGTTGAAGATATCATCAATGCAGCAGACGACATGGAAACGAGTATCGATCAATTTCAAGACTCTTTGCAGTATGCCAGAACGCCTTTAAATTTTGTCGTGAAACCGGGGTTGTATTTAATTCCATCGGATATGAACTTGAGGGTTGGAACGCACGACGGCTATAACAACAATCTTCAAATCGCTACCCAGAGTATGAACACTGGTTTGGTGCCAGATTTAAACTCACAACCTCAACCGGACGACTCTTTTGATGACACCGATGACGTCGCGCCACCAACACCCCTAGAGCCTATGACGAACGATGTTGTATCACCTACACCAGCACCAGCACCAACACCCTCACCAACATCAGCACCTACAGTTTTAACAAAGGAGCCCACGAAACTACAAACTCACCAAGACGAAAAATTATCGTTGACGGTAGGAATATTTGCTATCGTTGGCATGGGTATTTTAGCTTACGAGGCAATGCGATAAGTCACACTCTAATCTCACAAGACAAAAAAAAAAAGCCTTACCAACTTTGCGCTGGTAAGGCTTATTTTTTTTGGTTTAAACTTGATTACAACTATTACTACCATCGTTTTTGCAGGTACGCAAACACCAAGGCTCCCACACCCAAAAACAAAGCCCACACGTGTTTGGCCAACCACGATACGGACTTACTCAGCGCGTTAAATATCCAACTGAGTACGCTGCCTATGATACCCGGCAGAGCACCCAACGCGCTCACTCCGAGTTTTTGAAGAGCAGATGCAAAATTAGCGAGTTGTTTTGAAATCCACTCTTTGATACCACCTTTTGGCGTTGGTGTTGGTGCAGGTGTTGGCGATGGTGCGGGTGGGGCACCCGCACCTCTCACGCTAGCGACGATGCTACTCACTATCGTGCTGATGGCTAAACTCAAAGCGGCTAAAATACTCACTACCGTAACACCTTGTTCTCTAAACAGAGTTCTAATCTTTTCTGCCAGAGTCGTGTCGTTGCCTAATATTTTATTAATCGTTTCTTTGATTCTAGCGATCTGACTTTTGAGCCCTCGTTCGTTGGCTTTTGCGGCTTCTAATCTGGCAGATCTTTCAGCGTCTAAGTCGCTCAATTTATCGTTTAACTCTCGTCGTTCTTCTTCGCTGATCCTATGATCACCTAATTCATGTTCGGCATCAAATATCTCTTGGTCTAGTTCTGCGAGACGCGCTAAATTAAGTTCTAGGTTACCTCTCAACGTCTGAAGACTTTTGTCTAAACCCTGGAGTTCTCTGTAATTTAATCCTTCCGTTTGAGCGCCAGTGTCGCGTTGTAAATCGTCTATAATTTCGGTAACCTCATCGGTGGCTCTGGGTAGTTCTGTCATGGGGATACTCTCGGGTTGTACTTTTTCGAGTTTATCTTTTAGTTTGGCAAGTAGTGTTGGTTTATAGTCAGCGATTTTGAGGGTGTCGCGAATAAATGCGGTACCATATTTACTTTGTAAGGTACTTAATTTGTAATATATTCTTTGACCACCTCGTCTATAAGATAATGGTTCTCGACCTTTATATGTTTTAACGTATAGATTTCTGTCTTTACCAATTTCAAAATCGTTGGGGTCGATAAACGCGGGGTCTATATTATTTTGTTTGTAAAATAAATCAACATCTTCTTTTATTAGTTCTATAGATAAACTGCTTATTGTACCCGTGCCGAGGACGCTTTCTGTGTCTACCGGTGGAAGTTGGGTATTATCAAAAGTATCGTCCCAATCCAGATTGGTCTCTGCTACATCATCATCATTGTTATCATCTGTTCTTTCATAGTCTGGATCGTAAAATCCTTCTCCATCCATTTATTTAATAAACCTATTTAAATTATGCCGTTTTCATTATACTGCCCGGTAGTATACCCTGGGTCACCAACCAATTTTGCGTGGCCAGAGCTCCACTTATAATGCCCGTCAATTTGCCCATATCTTCTACGCTTAGTTTGCTTAAATCTGGCGCTTTCATTTTGAGTAGTTTAGCTCCTATCATGGCGTATCCCATCGAAAGACCCGATATGACGGCTCCGTGATAAATCGTATTTGCTATTCCGTTGGTGTCAAAGTTACTCATCGTTTTTAATATAACAATTTTTAAATTGCTGGTTTATTCCATGTCTAGCGTTTTGGGGGCGCTGGGTGTAGTGGGTTGCGTGACTATCGGCACTGGCTGTATTACCGGCGCAGTTGCCTTACTTTTTAGTATCAGCAGCCCCACCCCTATTATGGACGCTACAGCCCCCCACATCACCCAAGAGTTGTAGTCTGGTGAGCATGTAGCTTCGTCCGATGTTACGTCCATTTTTGCTAATTTTAATTTCATCTGTCTATTGTGCTCGGCTAAAGCTTTACCCTGCTGAATTCGTTTAGGATTTTTAGTCTTGGTCACTCTCGTTACCGTCGGTGATGTCGTTGTTTTTATCGGTGGGGGTGTCTCTGTCTCTGCTGGTTGAGCTGCAGGCGTTGCTGTCGCTGCTTTCTGATCTTCCATTTATTATATTAGGTTTATTAAATTTCAAATGTTTTGTTGTGATAATCGTAGCAACTAGGGGTGATATTAAAGTTCCGTACTTGTAACAAACGTCGCTCAACATACCAGCCATACTCGCGCTTATAATAGGATCAGAACTCAAGTCGTTGGTGAGTTCTTCTTCAGAATCTATAGTGACGTTATATCCTAAAACTTGTACGGGTGTAACAACAGCTAACACTCTCGAAAATAGACTTAAAGTGTATTTACCAACGGTTTTAACAATTTCATTTCCAAATTTAGTTTCGTACAGATGATACAGCTTTTCGAGTTCTTTACTGTCAAGAGCTTCGATATGTTTAACATTGTATTCCTTTCCCAAGTACTTTCTAGAGTTTCCGGCTGCTACGACACCGCACAAACGATCTTTATGTTCTGCGTTGTGATCTTGTTCGTTCGTTAAAGTAAGTTTTAGGTCCTCCATTTAATTAGAAACGAATTTAATTTTGTTGTAGCTGTTGCAACCTTGTTACAAAAGCAAAGGTATTCGTAGGTGTAAAGCGATAAATTAAGTGATATGATGATAATAGCCAAAAACTGCAAATACTCAAATATTGCTATCATTTACTTACAGCAAAATGTATTTTGTTGACGTTTGTTGATTAACAAATTGTAATACATGTGTAGTTTGTTGAATAGGTTGCTACTCAACTAGCTATTAATTGTTACTCACCTAGCTATTAATTGTTACTCACCTAGCTATTAATTGTTACTCACCTAGCTATTAATTGTTACTCACCTAGCTAATAATTGTTACTCACCTAGCTATTAATTGTTACTCACCTAGCTAATAATTGTTACTCACCTAGCTATTAATTGTTACTCACCTAGCTATCAAGTAGCTCGTAACTAACTGGAGGTTCGGTGTATACGACCAATTTACTATATTTCACATCTCTCAAACGTCGTTTTATATAATCTCGTTCTTCAATGGGTACGACGTCGTTGCCTAACGCTTGATCAAACGATGTTTTATCTTTGCAGTAAAATAATGCCAACCAAGCCGTGTTTTCTCTATAATCTTTTAAAACGCTGTTGTACTTTTGGGTCAGTAACCAACAGCTGTGATTTACGTGTCTTCCGCTAAATGCCATCTTGCTTAGCGCGCACGTCTTTTTACGATATTTAATCTCTTGATCCGAAGAGCAATCGTCCACGATAAACAACGTGGCAACACCTTCGAATATTTTCCTGTAAAAATCGATCGCTTCGTTGAGCGTCATCTTGTACAATTCCGGATCGCAGAGGTATACCTCGGGATCTGCTTGAATCCACTTTCTTTCGAGGTACGTTTTGTTTTTAAATATGGTAGGGCAAATGATGACTATCGCCTCAAATGTATTTTTATAGTCTGACTCTAACAGATCCAAAATCCATTTGGTTTTGCCCGAATTTGTTTTGCCGACGATTAAAGCGCAATGCGGTTGTGTCATTTTAACTTAACAGAGATTTAAAATTCCCGTCTTCCAAGTTCAATTGAGCATCCATGACCAAAAAGACGTACATCGTGAGGTCACCTTGACCTTCGGCTTCTCTGTTAAATTGAATGTTGATGCCTCCTCCGTCTCCGAGTTTCCTACCGGATCCGTGAGCGGAATTGTCGTCGTTACTTCTAAAATCGAGCCACAGACCGTACTTGTCTTTTAGGTAGTCTCCGAGGTCAAAACCCGTCAAATTTAAGTCTTTAGCTACTCCGCGCCCGCTTTCGGTATCGCTGTCTCCAAAGAACTTGTTGATTTCATTCCAGTGTTGATACTGAAACATTCCTTGACTGTAGAGTTGATTGGGTTTACCTTCTACGGTCACCGATGTTTTGGTTATTTTTGGATTGTAAAATCGCTGTGGATTTTTGACCGCGGGATCTTTAAACAAAAACAAAATACCCTTGAGACTCCTGATGGGTTGATTGACGCTGACGTTCCAAAGCGTGTCCGATTTGTTGACGGATCTAACTTCTAGCGAGTGGATTTTATCAAACAGATATTGCATTAACCCCTTGTGTTTATTCCTGATGGTGATAGCTAGGTCTCTGTTGGTCACCACTTCGTATTCGAGAGACAAGTCTGAGATAGAATACATCGCCGCCGTATCTGAACTGTTGACTACTTTTTCGTGATCGTTAAACTTTATCTCGTACGTCAGAGGTTGTTTTAAACCGCTTGGGTAAAAAGGGTGATGCGAAGTCAGTATGTCAATGTCTAGAGGAATACAATATCTGTTACCATAGGCATCCGCGATAGCTTGATCCTTACCGTTGTTGGCGCCCGCGTTAGCATCTTGTGCCCCAGTTCTTAGTTTAGACACGTTTTCTTTTTCTATGCCCGAGTACGCCATGTTTCGAGTCGTCGAGCTGTTGATCCAATTGTCTTTAAAGTTGTGATACACGTCGGCGTGACGATAACTCACAATTTCGTGACCTTGAAGCCTGACGCTGATTTCGCTGACTAAATTTCTGGCTAAATTACCAAAAATGGTTCTATTGTTGTCGCTTCCACCTTCGAGTTCTAAATTGAAAGCTAGTTTACAAGTGCCGGGTACGATCACGTCGTCTACACCCAATTGAGGAAACTTGACCCTCAGCGTTTGCCCCGCCGATATACTACTAGGATTGTGGGTAATGACCACCTCATTTCTCTCACCCTTGATAGATCTGGGTATTTTTAATAGTCTGCTGGGATTGAGCTTTTTTCCATACGCATTCATTTTATTTATACGAGTTTTAAATTTAAAGGTATCTGTAAGCCAATAGACCCACCAATAGCGTTCCTCCCGCGATAAACACCAGTTCTTTTTCTATTTGTTGGTCGCTAGGCTCGTAAAAATCTTCGAGTTTGGGTTCGTGTTGCAGTCCTACGGGTAGTTCGGTAGATTGACCACTCACCTCGTTGTAGTAACGCAACGCTCGGTCTACGTTAGAAAATGTTTCTTTAGAAGCATTTTGTTTTCTGATACGTTCGTTTAGAAAATCTAGATATTTCGTTCGTTCTCGTTGCCACTTATCTTTGGCGGCTGAGAGTTGTTCTATCGCTAAATCGTGTCTCTTACGCTCCTCGTCACTCTGTTTCAGATTTGAAAATAAAAAGTTTGAACCAGTAAAAGCTAAGGCGTTGACGATCGCGCCTCCTAACATCATAGCAACGCTAGCCATATTATTATAAACGTCTTTTATATTAAATAATATGCAAACATTATCTAAACTGTATTATAGCCCGAGCGGTTATTGGAGAGGTGAAAGCGCCGTCGACCATTTACACGATAAAACCAAAATCGATAAAAAGGTAATCAGAGATTGGCTTAAAAAACAAGCGATATGGCAAATTTATCTACCGGGTCCTGCGTATGTACCCAGGCCTACGAGTACTTTGCGAGAGTTTGAAACACCAAACGACTTTCACCAAATGGATGTGCTATACCTACCCTGGGATAAAGTAAAACGCAAGACTTATAAATACGCTTTGACGGTTGTCGACGTTGCGAGTCGATACCACGAAGCAGAACCTTTGGTTTCTAAAACGGCGGATTCCACGCGAGATGCTATCGTCAAGATTTACGCGAGGTCGCCTTTGAGTTACCCTAAAACGTTGAGAGTAGACGCCGGTACCGAATTTAAAGGCGCATTTAAAAAATGGATGGCCTCAAAAAACGTCGAGATTATCGTAGGCGAACCCGGAAACCACCGATCGCAGGGTATCGTAGAGAGATTTAATCGAACGCTAGCCGAGAGACTGTTTGGTCATCAGTACGCTCAAGAAATGTTAAATCCCGAGAGTAGAAACACGCAATGGGTCGAGCGATTACCCAGCGTGATCAAAGCTATAAACGATGAAACGACGAGATTAATAGCTAAAGCGCCGTCAGAGGCGGTTAAACTAAAACAGGTCCGGCAATCGCCGGCTAACCCCGTTAAAACAAAAGAGCAACAATTACCGCAAGACGCTATGGTTAGATATTTATATTACCCGGGTGAGCAAGAGGGTGGAACTGCGAGAAGAGCCACAGATCCCATTTGGAGCGTAGACATCTTCAACGTGGAAAAAAGAACGAGTCAATTTAAAATGATTGAAGGTAAAAAAGTCACGACGGGTCCTACTCTTTATTACCTGCAAGACGGCCCAAAAAGGAGTTTTGTGAGACAAGAGCTTCAAGTCGTACCCGAGGACACGCAATTACCGCCTAATTAATATCTAGATTACGGTGACCATAAGCGAGCGTGTGTATTCCATCCGGTAAAATGTACCTCTTTGTGTCCAACGGACTCAACGATAGTTTATTTTGAGATATGGTGTAAAGGATGTGTTTTTCCGATCGAATTTGAGTCATCGTTTCTGTTTTAGATTTATTTTTAAAGATGCAGTCGTAGTAGTGTCGGTGTTTTAATCTTTTGTCAGTGACCGATTTTGTGACTCCCTTGGCCCTTTTCAAGTTGATGTCAGCGGTTAAAATCGAGTACATCTTGGGTCTTACGCAAACGGCTTCTTGAATGACCTTACCTCCAAACTCGTCTTTAAATTTACCGATCACTTTCTTATTGGTTGGATCGTATAACTCGTGATCCAGATTGTAATTAAACAATTCTTAGTGTTGCCCGTGAGATCGCATGTCTTTGTATATGTCATCCGTGTAAACGACAATCAAGAGACTGTCCGTATCGGTATACATCAACCTGATTTTATCTCCGTATTTGTCTTTCAATCGGTTGTAATAAAAATCGTACATCAGCGTCTTTGAGAGATCCAAGATACTCACTCCGCAG
Organism: Patiria pectinifera; assembly: GCA_029964075.1. Classification (NCBI taxonomy): domain Eukaryota; kingdom Metazoa; phylum Echinodermata; class Asteroidea; order Valvatida; family Asterinidae; genus Patiria; species Patiria pectinifera. The sequence goes on from CM057146.1 coordinate 16,777,222, forward strand.
TAAATGGGCTTGTTTAACACGGTTGTCGTTTTATATGTTTCGACAAACGACAGGTCACACTCTGGAAACGGCGTTGTTGTTTTATAGCTCGGTTTTTGAATTATTTTTTTGTATTTTGCTTGATCGCTCTCGTTATTGTCTCTCAGTAGGTAACCGTCTATTCGATTTCTAACGTTTTCCATCGTCTTACCAAACACGCTGTTATTCATCAGTTTAAAAAAGTCTTTCTCAAAATCAGAGGTTGCTTTTGTTCGGAGTTGCGTGTTTTTGTCGATGTAAGATTTCATCCAAGGCGATTGTTTAAATTTTAACACGCGATGTACCTTTTTTAGTTTCAAACCGAGATCGAGGTATGACTGCAACGTAACGTAGTGCAACACGTATTTTTGTTTTGGATTAAGCGTACACGTTAATTTTTGTACGTCGCTATTAGGTTCGGTATCCAATAACTCTTTTTGATAATCAGACATCCACGCTTGGGGTACGACGATATTTTCGGGTGTTAGGGGATAATCGTTATGCTTGGCGTGTAGATCGTACGGATAGTCTAAATCTACTTCAAAAAAGTAGCCGGTGTTAGACGTTTTCTTAAGCGTTAATATTCTTTCTTCGGTAAACGGTTTCGAGGGTGTCCATTTAAAATCGCTGTACGGTAGATATTGACTCATAGCCCAACCGTACAGATTGTTGGCATCCAGATAAGCGATATAACTCGAGGGTTTGTTTAAATCGTAGTCATCGAGATATTGATTATTGGCTTTGTGATGTCTCATTCCACCCACGCTAGATATGCCTCCTCGTTTTGCTTTTTCAAAAAATAAGTGTTTGTCGACGTCTTGCAACAGTTCGAGTTTAGCTTCCGAGTGTTTCAATAGAGCGTCCCAGGACAATCCGGGTGCGGTAAAATAATTGGCTGGATCTAGCCCGTAGTTTGTAATACACGTTCGTCTAAAGTTTTCAAATACGCCTGCAAGTAATAACGTATCGGTAGTCACGTACAAGTCGTGATATTCTCCTAGATTTTGTATATTAAACTCGTTCCACACGCGTTGAGCTCTGTCATAGTCTTGTTGCGATATATGTTCGTCTTTTAGTCTGCTGTAAAACTTGCCGATGGGTGGTAGGCTGGTCTCTTGAAACTTATCAAACGAGTTCATATATTCGTAGGGATAAATTCCTTTTTGTAGTAGCAAGTCAGTCGCCTCTGGCGTACCTTGTTTAAAATGCTTTTTGAGTAAATGAAACGACTCTTTTGGACAACCTTTCACTAATTTATCCAACGATGATGCCATAAAACTAAACGAGTCTAAAAATCGTAGATTTCCTATCGAAAAAGAAATATACTTTTCTGAATTTTTAGCGATCACTTGTATTTCTGTTTGGCTATCGTATTCTGTCATTCCCTGCATGATTAAATGCGCGTCGTAATTTTGTAAATTGTGAAAAAAGACCGGTATCGGTGTACAACCGGGTTTAATTTGTAGTTTGAGGTTACAATAAGCGTGTGCGGCACCCCTATATTTACCAGTGACGTGGCAGTGATCTCTGACCTTTCTAAATTTATTAATGGTCTTTTTGCAGTCTAGACATTTAGACTCGATAAATCCCTTACTATTTTTGTACTGATGTTCTTTCTTTTGTTTTATCGTCTTGGGTTCTCTGGGTTTCTGGCACTGACAGTTGCTCGAGTAATTGGGATAAATTGGTTTCTCGCAAATCCAACACGCGTTTGTTGTATCGTGATGGTCTTTAGCTCGCTCGTTAAATGTCATGGGTTGGGGTTTTTCAAATAGACAATTAATATCGCTTTGTAATTGTAACAGCGTTGTTATAAATCTAGTTGAGGCGTCTTTGCCTCTATAAGTCTCTTGATACACATTTTTACCGTCGCATCGGACGACAACTAGCGAATAACCGCTAGCTTTGTGAACGTTAATCTTTTTTGTGTTTGTCTCCTTGTCTGAGTGAGTAGGTTTAGATGTTAGTGTCTGTGTGGGTGTTGTTGTTGTTTGTAGTATGGATTCAAAGTCAGCATAAATGACAAATGGTGCTTTTTGTTTGTGCCTATAGTTTTTAAATTCTAATATCGGTACGTCTCTTTCGCCTGGTTGCCCATCTATGTATTTTGGTTTACCCGTCGGAAATACAATCTTTGATGGATGTGCATCTATACCCTTACAATCGGCGATATGTCTGTCTAATTTGTTTTGATTGGTAAAATGACATAGACATCTTCGACAAAAATATTTCTTACATTTATGTTTCGTAACGTCGTACATCAACCTCGTAAAATATTTTATCCAACAATAGTGATGCTTGTCACCTTTAGAAATCAAAAGCAGATCGATAGGGCGTGACTCTGGTTTATAGTTTTTAGACACGTATAATGGATATATCTCACCCTCATAACCGTATACGTTTATCGATAAATTATTTTGTCTTTCTATCTTGGGTATCTGATCGACCGGTGTCGGAAAGTCAACGCCTTTAAAACTGAGTCCGTCGTCTTTGGTGTATACAACAGGTTCTTCTTTATGAATTTTATATTTAGGATTATTTCTTATTTGATTTTTACTTTATCTGTATACAACCCAAGAGCAGCTCTCAAACACCATCTCAAACACTCGTCGTCTTTGTTTTTGATGTTTATCATCGCCTGTTTAATTTTAAGATGTTCGGGTAGGTTTATGTAAGAACTACCTCTCACTGGATTATATCTGTTGATGTTGATGTATAACGCCATTATCTTTTTAAAACCCAACCCGATCCTTGATTCGTATACCTTTCATCCTTTTAAATAGCTCTTCGATCTCTTCTTTTAAAACCTGTTTTATTTGACTTTGATTTAAAACGGCTTTCGGCTTGCTATAATGAATAGCTTCGATAGTTTCGATCGTACCATCCGATTTGGTTTTTTCGTATTTTATTTTGATTGTGAGCTCCAGTTTTAAACCTCTCAGCTCTCTCAATTCTGACTTGATTTTATTGACTATTTGTTCCTTGTGCGAATCAAAAAACTTGATTAAATCGTGGTTATAAAGTCTGGGGTTTAATTCCCAGTTTCTGTAGTAATTTCTAAACCTTCTCGTTTCTCTAAAAGCTGACTCTGTAAAGTCTTCGGGTTGTCTGTATATTTTAATCGCCGAGATTAAATCTTTTTTCAAAAACCGTCCTTTATAACCCGTCGGTACGTATTCTAGATTTTGTTCGTCTACAATCTGTTTGAGCTCATGAAGTTTCTTTTTCCTCAAGTTTTTAAATTTACTTTCATAATTTTTTATCCCCTCGATGTAAACTTTACGAGTAAGAGAAACATTTTCATTGTGCGGTATATTATATCGCTGCACGTAATCACGCAGCGTGGCTTTGTTCCATTGAGAATATCCTTTGACGGTCGGTCTGAACATATTACTCTCCATTTTATTATAGAAAATATAATATTTTTTTCTCATTTTTTTTGGAAGGCAGACTTTGGATTTATAAGCAATCAGACTCACCGGCTGGTGAGGATCTTCAAGACGAGAGATAATGGGCCCTGAGTTTCAAGGTCGCGTGGTGGTGACTCACACATTTTTCAAGGTCACGTTGTTTACGCCACATTCCTATCATGCCTCAACACGTTTCAAGGTCGCGTGGTGGTGACTCACATATTTTTCAAAGTCACGTGGTGGTGACATCACCTCATTTTAGCGGCGACAGATTTATTTTTTTAACTCCAGAGCGACAGGCCCTGACTTGACACACATTTTTCTTTTTTGCTCCCAAACCTGACGTCAGATTTCTAAAACATTTGCCGCGGGGGATTCCCCTTTATTTTTTCTCCAACTATTTTTAGAATCGAGAGCGGCGTGTCCAGACTGGCCGCAGATTTTCCATTTTGGTCCCATACCCCCACCTCCCCTACTACTTCCCAAGCCTTATCAAACTTGAGAGTAGATTCGGACAACAGTCTACGTTGAATCCGATCATCATTGATACCGCACACCAAGCGATCACGTAACATGTCATTGAGAGTCTCCCCATAATCACAGTGTTGTGCGAGGTGACGTAGTTCCGCAATAAACTGAGAAACTGTCTGGCCTGGTTGCCTAACTTTGGAGTTAAACTTATATCTCTCAACTATGACAGATGGTTTGGGGCTGAAATGGTTCTTGGTGATTGAAAGCAGTTCATCAAATGTCTTATCCCCCGGTTTGTCTGGCGCGACTAGGCTGGAAATCAACTTGAATGTATCCGCCCCACAGACACTCAACAGTATGGCTCTTTTCTTACCCAGCGCTTTCACATCATTCGCCTCAAAAAACTGCCTCAAACGGTCCACATACAGCTGCCATGTCTCCTTCTCGACATGAAACTCTCCTATATTCCCGAAGGTATTCATTGTACCTCGTCGCCAATTGTTATAACCAGGCAAACACATTAAATTGGGAGTTGCAATCACTGTTTATTTCTACGTGACTTTCTCAGTGGGCAGCCATATTGGAACACACAGTTACAGGCTTTCAATGGCAAACTACAGAGGGCGCTATAACACTTTCAGTGATGAACAAGTTACTACAAGAGCAAGTGGTTGTTTTTATGGAATGGACACGTGGTCGTGCCAGACCAATGAAATTATAGTATCAAAAACACAACATTTTTTTGTTATCTGCCTTTTTTACCATTAATTTACACATGTTCATATGCAACACATATCTTTTGTTTTACAGTCTGACCTTTTCCCAAAAGATGTTGCCGATATGTCCAGCTTACGATGGTTGCGTCTGAACAAAACCAGTTTGGAAATGCTTCCAGATGAATTGTCATCACTTTCGAAGCTGGTAGGCTTAATGTTTTGGATTCCACATATTAAGTTGTTCCTTGGCTCATCAGACTGTCAAAATAGTATATAAAAACTCTACTCACTGTCAGGTAGTTTGTGGCTACAGCTGCAATGTTTAGATTTTAAGGCCTTTTTTTAAAATTGCTTAACAGATTTTCAGGTTCCAAGGGAAAAAATATGTACAAGAGATTCTCGTTTGTAGAGTTACAAATGCAGGGTTATCTGGCAGACAACTATTTCGATGGACATTGCCCGGTTATTTTTTATGTCAGAACATAAAAAGAATCACAAAATTCAGCCTCTAGAGTAGAACCTTTTGTTTTCATTTGGAATAAAAAGCATCTTTTGGGAATATGATAAATTTCAACATTTTATGTACACGTAGACGTTATTACAGATTTGATGACGTCGTCGGTAAAAGTGTGCAAACTGAATACTGATTTAGTTTAGAGAGGAAACATGTTCACCATGAAGATTCTGAAACCTTGCAAAGTCATTTGCGGTTGTCCTTAAAATATCTAGGGGTCAATGTGGTAAAATTTTGACAAATGGATTTTAAATTAGAAAAAGTTCAACTGTCCTTTGATGGACCGCTGAAGGTGTGCCCTTCCGAGCGATGACATCATCATGCTGTTTTGTGTGTCTGGCATTCCTCACTAAGTCTGTAGTAATATGCTTCCATTTTCGAGTTATATTTAATTTTCATTGCACTTCCATCCATGGCCTTCTTCAGGATGGGGAAAGGGGGGGCGCTTCCCCCCCCCATGGAAATGCAACCCCCCCCCCCAAAAAAAGGAAAAAAAAAATGCTTCCATTAACCCTGGAAGTAAAGGTCAAATAGCAAACGTGTGGGGCTTGATCGCCCATAATATGTGCGCCCATTATTCAGACACGGTGGCAGTATCAGCTTAGCAGCATGAAACGACATGTTAACTGGCCACACCATGCACATGAATGCAACCTGCCGCGCTATGTAATACACATGTATGAATGTTAAAACCACCAAAAACACATACATATGTACATTGTTGTAAAAATGATGTACGTAAGGGGCTGTTCGCAATTATCAACATTTTCACGAGCATACAAACCGTACGCTGGGGGGGAGGGGGTTAATGGCCGCCGTACGCTTTTTTTTTTTTAAATGTCGATCTGTTTTCTCGCCCGTCGCCACATCCGACAGCCGCAACCGATGCCGATTGAGCACTTGCCGAGCCGGTCGCGCCCCGCGCCAGGCCCCGCATTGCATCCCATGAACGTTTTGTGTACAGCATGCGCGGCATTGTCCTACACACGTACATGGAAATGTACTGTATGTACATGTACATGTATAGTCCGTATCCACTGCGTATTTTTAACGGCCGGTGTCACATGAAAATCCGACTCCTATGAAAATCGGACCCCTTTTTCCCTTTTATTGGTTAATCCCTCGCACGTGACAGGTCACTCTCCCCAAACGATCCTAAAAATAGCATAGTATCGTACTCACGCGTGCGCACTACTACCAATGAGTCCACATTTCATGGAGTCGGATATTCACGCTACACCGGTTGAACAACACCGGCACTAGCAATGGCGGACAATAAATATTCTAGCCGCACTGTTGACTTGGATCAATTGTTGAAATTCCTCATTCCACAAGAATCCGACCTGACGACTTACATTGTATGAAGCTGAAACTTCTACAGGTAAATTATAATACATACATCTTCATTCACACTGAATAGGGGTTCATGTCATGGCCAAAAACTTGATCTACAAAAGTTACAAAAACCCTTTAAATCACATGCAAGTGTCTATATATAGACTTGTGTGAAAAAAATTCAACTTTTTTTTCGTACACTTTTAGGGGGGGGGGGGTCTTGAAAAAGTGTACTCTTTGTACACTTGTGAAAATGTTGATAATTGTGAACGGCCCCTAAGGAAGGACAACTCAAGTTGAAGACTTACATAAATGTAGCAAAAAAATTTTTATTGGTCAATGAAAGTGGCATCATGGCCCATTAGTGCAGCTGGTTTCTGTCTGTTCTGCTTACGGTGTTTGAATTTTTGGTTGCCGGAACCAGTGCACTGCGCTGCAAGACCATGCACGCAGTACATACGATCCAGCAAGGAGCATGTAGATATTACGTGCAAAATCACGTAACCCTTCCTTGAATTACAGGTTTGATTGGGTTGAAAGTTTGTATGTACCTAGACCGGGATGTGCTATGGATGAAAATTGAAGTGACGTCATAATGACGTCACATTGAATGTGCATTTTTCTACGGCCTGCATGTATATCTGCACAGCTATTTGTCCTCATCACGCTGCAATTTTCTACTGCACACTTATGTATTATCAGTTTAAAACATGACATAGAAATACAATAACAAAATGCCGAAACAGCCATGTGTTTGTCTACAAACATGTATATAGTTTGAATTGAAATCCATCATTAGATCCGCATCTAAAAACTATATTCATAGAACAAATAATGATATCCGTTGATTCCGTTCCAATGTTGACCTTGGGCTTCCAAATACTGTGACGTCATCAAACTGGAAGTTACCGGGTAGGTGTTATTAATTAACAATCATGATAATTTCCAAATTTCAAAAGTTCAGAATTCACTTTGTACATTTTAACTGATGACGTCATCAAATCGGAAATAATTGGTACATGTTCAAAAAAATGAACATGTAGGCCTATATTGCAATTTATCATCTCCAAAAGATGCGGGTTTTTTTGAAAAAGAAAACAAATGGCTGTACTGGAAAGACTATAAATTTCTGATCCTTTTTCTGTTCTTACAAACGTTTGCACAACTTAACTGGGTGATGTCCAATGAAATAGCTGTCTATTTGATTAATCTGCGCTTGCAACTCAACAAGTGTGAATCTCTGATTTTTTCAATTTTAAAACTTTCTTTTGGCCATCAAAAGTGGCATTTTTTTCTGATTTTGTTTTTTTTGTTTTGTTTTTATACACTTTTTTTAATGGCGATCCAAGTTAATTAACTTAAGTTAATCCAAGTTATTAGTTGTGTTAAGATGACTACAAAAAATGTCCATATAGCCTTGGTTGGTTTTATTTATAATCTATATTGTAATGTTGGCACGAGTTTTCATCCTTTGTCCGTGCAAGCTAGGCTATATTCAGCAAGGATGAACAAACTTTTATGTTTCTCCTTTAAGAACAGGTTTGTAAAAGATTCAAATTTGCATACGGCTTTGTTAACATATTTTCAGTTACCCCTTCCCATAACAATTTACACTTTTCAACTCCATTGATTTTCGGAAACCTTTGACGGATACTCTTGGCATCTCATTGGCCTGCATTCCAGGAGCATCTTCATATGGCCAGAAATAATCTGATCCAGATTCACGGTGACCTGCCTACCCTGCAGTGTCTACGCACCATCAACGTCAGACATAACAAGATTCGCAACTCTGGTATACCCAATGACATCTTTACCTTGGATGACATCACAGTTGTGGTAAGCTCAAGTAAATGTACCAATACTATACATTTTTGACCTCATTTTATCGGTATATGATTCTGTTGCAGTCCTTTTATCCATAGAGCATTGCAAGGCTCTTTCGGTGATTTGTTTTCTGGCTCTTATTAAACGTGTTTACTTTCGAGATGACACGCTTGCTTTCAAAAGTTGAATTTTTTTTTGAATTTTTGAATTTCGGATAACATATTTCACTTTTTTGAGACAATACTGGTGCCTTTTTATGGACAAAAATGCAGTATGTAATCTTACCATTTTCTGTACAGTATTTAGCCGTGGCACACTGTCCATTTTAAACTGACCAATAAGCGAACATGACGTCACGCGTCACTGACACAGCACGATCCGCTCTTGCATGCTGCACTTCAGATTCCTGAATGAAAAAAAGGTCACACGGTAGGTTATTAACCCATCAGAATGCACTTTAGTCAACTATCCAATAAATTAATTTATGTCCACATGATCAACTACAAGGCATACTAGGGATCCAATATTACTGCCATTGGCACAAAAAATTGTTTTGTTTTTCACCTTTTCTTCATAATTTTCTTTGTTTAAGTGTAATTTTTGAACAGTTCATTTACAAATATAACAAAACATCTATACACAACCATAACTACTTCGTAAGTGCCGATTCTTGTTGGAAAAATTCATATTTTGCGACAAGATCACAGAAAATTGTGATTTTTACCTAAAAAGTGGGTGTAACCCGCTTGCATTGACTTTGGAATTTGGATATTTAAAATTGTTTAAATATTGACCTAAAGATTTTTTTTTGTACCACATTTAAAAGTATTTGAATGAAAAAATTTGAAAGTATGCCCAAAATGCTGTTGTTAACCGGAAATGGGAAAAACCTATAGTAAAGCACCCTCATGTGGTCACTGCAGGGCAACCAAATAATGTCATATTGTAGATATACACCAGTCAACCAATACTTCTGCTTAATTTTAGGAAATCAGCCATCTCATATGGAACTAAGGAGGGGTCACATAAGGCCTCCCCCAACCCCAGTCATGAATGTTTACATAGATTTGACCTGCTGAGCAGGAATTCCATTGTGTCATTTTGTACCATGTGGGGGTCATCTTGGATTTCAAAATGGCTGCCATGTATGTTTTGCTCAATAGATTAATTGGGGCTATGAAGATCGTTTGAGTTCATTTTGGTGGGAACCCCACATTTTTCATACAGTGAAGTCTACATATTTCAATGACACTACCAAAGGATGGTGGCCATCGTCCAATCGTCCTATACTATTCTCTACAACCAGAAAGTTTCGGGAGAGGGGCCGGGGATGGTGCCACTAAGTCTGGCTCTCCACTTGTGGGCCCTTACATTGGGCCAGTGGAGCCTGCTTAACCCTAACCCTAGGCCCTTTTGGCTAGGAATCATCCTCAACCCTGCTAAATCCTCAAATTGCTACCATGTAAAAAATTGATTCAGCCTCAATCCTCCTAAATCATCCGTTGTTTGTTGAATTTCTTCAGTGGAGGGGTGACCATTGCCTCAATCTTTCAAAATCCTCCAACAATATTCCATATGTGTGGAATAGTTTGCCTGTTGATGTTAGAGACCAAGCCATCAACTCAACAAACTGCAAAACTGTTATACATCGCCACATTTTGGAATAATAACATTGCCTTTTTTAAAAGGATTGACCACGACAGTGATATAGACCTTTGTCATGCTGCCACCATTTCAGTCGTGTTCCCTGTGTCCGGTAACGGTGCTGAGTGGTGATGTTTTTTTGTGCAAGCGGGAACCGGTCTGTTTTTCCTTCCGTCCCCGTGTTTGGTTGCGTTGATTTGGGTGGGAGAAAATCGGGATGGCCGCAACATAATATTGGCCTATGGGGCCCTGGGTTTTATCCATGTAATTTTACCTCTGTATTTTTAAATATACATGTATCTAATTATTTTTTATTGTGGGGCGGCCCTCTTGTGAAATTTAGAACTTGAGACTTTTTTTTACATACATGAATATACATATATATTTTTGTTTTTTGGTTTGTATGTTTATGACTGGATGTTGTCTTAAAATTGTCCTCTGTCAATGTTTTGTTTTGTCTATTTATTATGTATATGTGAGTATATTTGTTTTATGTTGTTTTTTACCTATTGTCTGGAGATCCCTTTAAATAGTGATTTGTTTCGCTTTTGGGAAATCCTTGGGACTGTTTGCTTTTAATGTTTATATCTTGTTTGTCCGATAGTAAATAAATCAATAAATAAATGAACAATCACTGTCATGGGTTGAGCCAGTGCTGATGACTACGCAGTGTGGATAATATCTACCGGTAGTAAGCATATAGCTCAATTGTGTCCTTCCAATTTTTAATGAGGAATAACCCCCACTTTTGACTTTTCAATTTATACATCATATTAATAAATACCTTGGAGAGTTGATAGCTTCTGATTGGTTGAGACTCGATCACGTGGGGGCATGGGCATCGCGAGGGGGGCAGGGGGGCGCTTGTCCCCCCTGGAAAAGCCAAAAAAAAAAAAAAACCAAAAAAAATACAAAGAAAAAAGAGAAAACAAGAAAGAACGAGAAAAAGAGGTACGAGGTCATGTTGCTGTAAATTTAATGGGCAGGGTGAGCAAAGTCCCCCCACCAACCCTTAAAAAATGATAAATTGAGAATATGCTTGAAGAAGAACCAGTCGGCGATGTTCTCCCCGCCTGATATCTTTGTTCCTGACTTAAAGTCCTTTTCCTCTGTCTCAGAGGACAAGCTCCGGTGTTCTGTCCGGACACTCAAGTGGTACCTTCATCAGACTGCACCGATCTGCGGTGACCACCAGGCTTTGTTCATTACCACGGTTTCACCTCATCGTCCACAATGCGCTTAAGTTGTTTGCGTATGTTGTACTTGCATTTTGCATTTCCATGTAGAGTACACTTTCAAAATTCACTCCATCAAAATTCATAGTGTTCTACAAACACGCACATGAATAAAAAAAAGTGCAGAATATGCAGGATGGCTTCAAAGTATCTCCGCATGTAAGAATGAGGAGTTACATGTAGCGCTCAAGTAATGTAATACAGCTCTATGGGTATACCATTATATAATTGTAGGCTTGCATAAAAATATTTTAAAAAATCAACCTTTTTTCTATTTAGGATTTCAGTTACAACCAGCTGTCTGGAATACCTGAGGAGCTTGAGATGGCCAAGTCATTGTTGGTACTGAATCTTAACCACAACAAGTGAGTAGAGTACTGCTAATAAAATACTCACTGGACCAAGTCCAGTGATTTTAGTCTGGTTGGTTTTTGTGGCCTGTGACTGAACTAGTCCCTGTGCTCCTGATTTTTGTGTTGCCTAACAGAATTTTACAAGTCCTAAATTATGTATCCCAGTACCCTCTTATGTATAATGTCAAAGTTTTTTTTTCAAATTAAAATAAAAAACATCTTAATGAAAACAAAGCAGTTTAGGAGTGTGTTCCGAAACAGCCAAAAATATCAAATTCTGAGCTGCGATGGATAGAGTTCCCGATAGGAATCCCATCGCAGTAAATCTGTGTTAAGTTACACAGTTGTGTTCTGTAGCCAATCAGTGTGAGAAAGACTTTTTTACTATACCTCATAAATATTCATCAGGCAACCGGACAGTTGCATGTGCCAGTCCATTACGGCGTACATCAAATGGCGAGCGGTGGTGCTCGCTTTGCGATTTTAACCGAGGAGGAAGTGGGTGAAATTTTACACAATAAAAATAAATGCAGTGTTTTGCGTGATTCAATGTTAAAGTTATTAAATGACACAAAATTAACTTTCTATTCTGTCTGTCTCCTTACATTAAAATAATGTTTCACTTTATCCTAATACTGCACGATCAAAAACATAGTGCAATGGACAAATGAAATACCGCAGCTGCCTGATGAATATTTATGAGGTATAGTAAAACAAAAACAACATGTTTTTGTTGGGAAATGGTGAAAACAAATGAGCCCTCGGTGGTGGATTGTTACATTTTCTGCTCTAGCCTGCTGCTTGGAAACAACTCTTTGGTCACTCACTCCTGACAGGGATTTATCAAGTCAACTCAAGTCAAGTCAAGGTTTAATCTGAAAAATACAACAACAAATATTATCCTTATATACACAAATACAGGTACATTAAACAAAATACATTACATGACACACTACATAAACATGCCCACTGTAATTTAACATGCAACATTATTTTCCTGTGCTGATACTGTATAGCATTACAATTCCATTGAGTATCTGAAACACTTTCAATATGCCTACGTACGCTTTACATATCGTTAAATCGTCACAAATCCACTCAATAAAGTTACACAAAAAACACATCATGATGTCAAACTTACGACTCTGCCGAGCTCTAGACACATTCCACAACAGCTACAGAAATGTAATAATGCAATCGTGCAATTACATGTATTTACTGACAGTTTTCCCCGGCACTACAGTTTATCTGGTCGATCTGACCACTGCAAAAGCTTGACATCCAGTAATACACAACACAAAGCACGTCTACCCATACGATGTACGCAGTCGCATTCTACCACAGACATTTGAGTAAAATATCTTAAATTTGTTGTTTTGTTTAACAGTATCTCCAGCATTCCTCAACAGCTGTTTATCAACCTGACTGATCTGATCTATCTCAACATAAGTGACAACAAACTAGGTAAGCTGGGGATTCAATTGAATTTTGTAAGCAGTCTAAGGGACCACGGATAAGGTCGGGAACGCATCCAAACCCGTCAGAACGGGTCCGGACACGTGAGTCCGGACGCGTGAGCATGCCATTGGACTCACTCTTGGTTACTACTGCGTTCCTTTGCCTTCCTCAGAGTACGATTGTGTGCAGATTAGGTCCAGTGAACACAGGGGAGTTGATCTGTATCTCATTACCCGGGGCCTATTTGATGGAGCTGCTAAGCACACAAAATTTGCTGAGCTCAAAAAAAGTATGGCTTAGTAAAAGCAGGTTACCACCCAAAACTCCATGTGATTTTCATGCTAAGCAAACAACAGCTGAATACCAATCACAAACAATATACTAATACATCATATGGACATTTGGTTGGCAATCCTGTCTTGCCAAGGCAGACTTTTCATGCTTTTGTGCTAAGTAGCCCCATGAAATTGGCCCCAGACTGTACGTTTTGCCCTATTGATCACGGGATTGAACATCAACAAAAGAGGCTAGGTCAGTGTCACACTACCTCTTAGAGCTTTTCTACGGACATTTTTAAGGGGGAAGTCAACACACCAAGTGCATAGGGACACAAACAAATAAAAAAAAAAGGGCCAACTCGATTTATGGGTTCTCAAAATAGATTCACCTAAAAGGTCTCTTATTTACTACCTAAATTTACAAGTTCCCAAAACTATGTGATGAAATTACATTCGACTGATCGAATGGAATTTGGGCGCAGAAAAGTTTTAAAATATCAAGTATTCGTCACCAAATTTACAATTTCAAAGTTATAAAATGGACGCCACATTTAGAAAGAGGATTTTACATGAGTTGCGCTAAAATTATTTTAGACTCTAAAATTCAGTAATTAATGTCTCCAGAAATCTAATTGGTAAAATAGCTCATGATATCTAGATGCATTGAAGCCGTGTCTACATATTTCTGCATAACGGCGTGTTCCAATCTAGGTCACTTTCAAGTCAATTGTGTCAATCAATTTTATCAAGTCTATCAATTCTTCAAATATTTCAATTCTCAAACCTTCACTCCTTACTTGTTCTTCAAATTTTCAATTTCTAAACTTTCCTTCAAATTTTGTGAATCTTTAACTCAAACACTCTTTGTTTGACCCTTAGTGTTTTACCACTGTAATTATTTCTATTAACCTTAATTCTCAACTTGCCACAAGTAACAACTTCGAATCACCAATTTACCCGTGAAGTTTCAAACTTTCACTTCTGAAACGTCAACCACAAGATCTTCATTCAATCTCAGAAATGCACAATTTGTTTCTTAGATTGACTATCAATAACCAGATCTTCAATTTGACATCAAAATTCGCAAGTCGTAATTTACTTTAAGTTTTATCAATTTTCTCTTCTGTTTAAGTTGAAACCTTTCTGTTTCTACATTACTCACACTTTACTCTTTAAGTAACACTTCTTCAATTTTTGTTCAAACACTTCTTTCAATTTTGAGAAGAAAAGAGCAAACCCCTATACTCGCCTGCAAATGGGAGGATTCTCTGGTGGGTTCACTGAACACGGAGTGTGGTTTTCGCACTCAGCTGCACAATAAAACACAGTAGGCGGGGTTTCACTATTCAAACAAGTAGGCCTACCATGCCGACGCGTGATTGGCCCATGCCCCTCGTGTATGCATATCCCAGCGACGGGGATGTATGCGTGGTGCCTGCTATTTGGATTTGTGCTCGTATGGCGCCGTTTGTTTACATTCAGTGTATGTATTTAATAGCTACTTGCGTGGCTCTGTCAGGGTTTTCTCTCCAAAGTCTTCCACAGTGGCATTCTCCTTTATTCTTTCAAATGGTACTTCACTTGATTCGGAGTAAATTTACCAAGACGATGAAAAATCCCAAGAAACTGGAACGTTATTTTCGTTCCGGTTGAGACACTGATAAATGTCAAGCAATTAAAGGTAATTTTTTTCTGAGGTGTTTTCTCATCAAGTGTCTTGCCGAAAAGTTGACAGTCGGATCCTATCTGCTACAAAAATAAAGTCCTTTTTCTGTTGATTTATTGTTATATCTCGAATATTAAAAACTTATTTGTAATATAAAAGAGTGATTGGAAAGACGTCATACAGTGAGCAGTTTTTACGCAAAATGAAACTTTTGTTCGTACCCCCTGCCCTGCAAACAGGGCAGTGGGAAGGGCTGATGAGCTTCACAGAATCTTTTGAAGGAAGTGGGGATGGAATTCTGGGTAACTCATCATGACCTTTATAAAGACATATAACTGCAGCTGTTGAACACGGATAGGTAATGTGCGCAAATGCTATCCGAAAACTTTCTTATAGAAATCATATATTCCACACTGGATGTGATTTCTTTTTCTTTGTGAACCATGCGGACAGATTTGAGCATCGCATACATGTAATTTGCTATATGTACCTTCGTGAATTGGAAGGTAGGGAAGTAGTCAAGCTGACCTTACACCTCGGAACCAGTAATTCCCACTACTTCCCCTCAAACCATGCTGTATTTGTATATTACCAGCCCTGAGTTATTGGAAGGTAGGGAGGTAGTCAAGCTGACCTTACACCTCGGAACCAGTAATTCCCACTACTTCCCCTCAAACCATGCTGTATTTGTATATTACCAGCCCTGAGTTATTGGAAGGTAGGGAGGTAGTCAAGCTGACCTTACACCTCGGAACCAGTAATTCCCACTACTTCCCCTCAAACCATGCTGTATTTGTATATTACCAGCCCTGAGTTATTCTTAACAAATCTTTAACTCATGAATTGTGTACAGCTTCAATGAAAACATCCCCATTAACTCGGACAACAACTTGACAACAGGTTCAAATGTCACTCTTGTCAATTTTTCTTGTTTACTCTGAATATCCTCAACAGAGACACTCCCACCACAGTTGAGACGACTTGGTAATCTACAGACCTTGATACTGGACAACAACCCACTCCTTCATGCACAACTCAGGTCAGTTTCTATATGTGCAATTGTCTCTGCATGAATACATACATGCACAGGTACCTGCATCTGTGTCGTAGTGAAGACCACACACTAATGCATTCCACAGAACGTAACATATGAGTTAAGTGAGAATTAAACGAGAAACTTTAAACATGGAAAACAGATAGCTTGTTTCCATGTTCAAGTTGATTAAAATTACTTATTTCTTGGGCAAATTAGATCTCAGTGTGGTCTGGAAAGATCTTGGCGAGATCTCAAAATGAGCTTTTTACCTGAAGTTTAAAGTTGACTGCAAAATAAGATATTGATACTTGTATATCACACTGAAATAATATAATCTAGTCAACTGGACCTACTTTTAAACTTGCGACGGTTTCACGTTCTATCCCGGACTCTTCTTCAGGCCGACTGATCTTCTGGTGGCAATTGGTTGATGACCCATGACGGGGTCAAAGAACTATCTTCTTGATAGCTGAACTGTAGGTCCCCGCCAAGTAGTGGCGCAGACCCCCTCCTATGTTGAGAGACGGCTCCTCCCGTTTCACATACACAGCCTCTCTAACATCCCTTTCGAATCACCTTGCCTCCCTGTCCAAAATGACAACGTCCTTGTTGTCAAAGGTGTGGTTTGTGCTGTTGAGGTTTGTGCTGTTGAGGTGCGTATATACTGCAGTCTCCACAACCAGATGAGCTTGCTCGTCTGTGTTGACATGCATTTGGCCAATGTCTGTGTTGTTTTTTTCTATATACAGCTCTTCGTATCCATTGTCCTTGCATTGGATAGCGTAGACGATGTTGCTTTGTTTGCTCTTGGGAGCCTTGTCTTTGAGGTGGACTAATTTCTGTCTCGGTGTGTTGGTAGGTTTGAACGAGACAGGAATTTGGTATTTGTGGAAAATTCTCTGAATTTTCTCTGAAGGTCCGGAAACGTAGAGGATGGTAGTGTTGTGCCTTCGCGTCTCTGTCCCTGTGGTGGTATGTGAAGGTTTGTCCTGTGTTCTTGGTTTGGACTTGTGGAGTGCTTTCTCAAATGTCCAACTGCTGTATCCACAAGCACCGAGTGCTGATTTCAGATGCTTGTGCTCACTCACTCTGGCGTCTTCATCAGAGCAAATAGTATCAGCTCGGTGGCATAGAGTTCTGATCCCCCTGAGTTTGTGGACTAGGGGGTGGTGCGTATCAAACAGCAGATATTGATCCGTGTCTTTCCTATAGAGCGATGTGCGCAGTTTGTCGTCACTTTGAATACTGACCAGACAATCCAGGAACAAGTTTAAATAGTAAGTTCAGTTGACTAGATTATATTATTTCAGTGTAATATTCGACTACCTGGATGATTGAGAACATTCATCAATAGATACTTGTATATCCTTTAATAAAAACTTTGGGGCACTCTAAATGCTCATAGACCGTAGATTCAGTGTTCTGCATAGAGCAAAATTTAAATTTTCAAAGCTCAAACGTCAAAAGACTGTTCTATAAGCTACGGTAGATTCTACCTACCATACAGACGCCAGAAATCACCATCAGTTCAAAAAGCGAAAATGGAAATAGATTTTCTAGGGCCAAATCTGGCTGTCATTTTAACCATTGATCGTGTGGAGTATCTGTCCAAAGTCATAATTTGCCCCCTCAAAAACATGAAGGGACAGCGCAGTAGATGAAACAATGAGTCAAATTTAATTTTTTTCACACTTTTCTTTCTTCTGTTAATAATTGGGAATCCATAAAAACATAGAGTCCTCTTTTTTGTTTTAGTTTTGGTGATTAGCCACAAATTTAGTGGGGAGGCAAAAGTTAAATGGGGCAGCACACAATTTTAGCAGGACACTGAGATTGTTTTTGAAATTTAAACCAACTAACACAAATAATGAGGTCTTGATAGGTCTGACAAAAGATCTTGACTACAACACTGACCTGCACAGGAGAGTCTTTGGGATTTTTGGAGCCTTCATTTCATTCCCCCTTCAGCTTCAGCACTTTTCAGGCTTCTGACTAGGAGACTCTAATTCAGTGTGGCTCCATTGTTTGCATTGTTAGAAATATCAAATTTGTTCTACATGTGTAAGGCCAAAGCTTGAACATTTTGGACAGGGTTCTTAGCTAATTCTGCTGACGTCAGAGATAAAAACCAAAGCTCAAAAGATTTGGAACTACATGAAGAAATTAACCCTAGTTCTGTAATGTTAATTTTATGCTACACTTCTGACACAACAGTGTGCCAAACCTGCGGTAAATTGTGGTTTAACTACACTGTTGTATTAAAGCGTAGTCACTTTGTCTTTCCGTAAAAATGGTTTTAGTCAGGGACTTGATAATTATTACACCCAATACATACAAAAAGGCATCTTTCCCGCATTAATCTTTACACTGCCAGACACAGCAAAGCACATACTATACTGTAATATTTGTTTTCTAGAGACACTTTAACAAATACATGTGACCAAAGTTACAAGAAATGCATAAAACGAAGGCTTAAGATAAAAAAAAACAAAAAACATTCAGCTCCCGAAGGATTACCCAAAAGAATTTTTTTATCTGTCGAGGGGTTCTCCAACTGAATGGCACATGCTAAAACAAAAAGCAATGAATATAAAATGAAGTTTTAAAATTATAAAAAGAAAAGGTTCAATAAAGTTAAATATATAAGCAAAATTTCGGCCATCGCGTCTGAAACTGTTGGGAATCAGGATAAAATTCGAGAATATCGGATGATGTAGGCTAACGCTGCCAGTCTGGAAATGGTTTACGGCACTTTCCTGTAAAATCTGGAGTCGGGTGTCGCCACCGGCGGCCGAGGTTTGTCATTATAATTCACGTATTAGTAAGTGTTTTTTGACAAGATCTTCACCTGAGAGAGGCAAACCGAAGAGTGTACGTTTCGTTCGTGAATGTGATTAAGCCTCGATGTGGTCTTGGCCTGTGGTCGGTTAACAGCACGTTGGCTGTTGGATTAACCACCCTCCCTCCACTGAGCCAAAGTGGTCTTCTGGAGACGAGCACCGGAAAACTGTATCCCACATTTGTACGTCCTAAACCAAAAACACGTATGTCCAAAACCATGAACATAGGTCAATTTCACCAAAAACATAAAAAAAATGTTTTCTTTGATTGTTTTCGTCAGTTTGGTCCCTCTTACAAATCAAACTGCATCAGTTTCCATCAAAGGACTAAACACTTCAAAGCGATTTTGATAGGACCACAAGAAATGAAAAATACACTTGTTCCGAGGGGTTTTTCGGACCTGAGGGTTTTTTCGGACCTGAGGGTTTTTTCGGACCTGTCGCACTTATTGAGAATGTTATTACAATCAATTTTTCAGGAATTACAGTTCTTCCAGGGATGCTTAAAAAACGTGTGTTTCAGCTCGACAGCATTAATACATGAGGAACTGCAAGTCCCCAAAGTCTCTGAAATGTACGTCCAAGTTTCTGGAATTGCCCAAGTATTAGCTAAAACTGCGGGTATTTTTACATATTTTGTTCAATCAGGAATCTTTGTCATGAAACTCAAATTTAAAGCGGGTGATGTAAAAAAAACAAGCAAGGGGTAAAATATGAGCTTGTGGTGGTGTAGAGAGAGGGGCAATATAACATTGTATCAGGTTGGCCCACCCTGCTAAAACCACTTGTGGAGAACACTTCTATTTGATTTTCTCCTTCATCCACTTGACTCTCTTCCCTCGCCTTGCTCACTATCTCCACAGACAACTCACCTCCCTGACCCAGCTTCAGAGCCTGCACCTACGCAACACCCAGCGCAATCTTAACAATGTCCCCCCTCAGATGGATGCCCTGGTCAACCTGTCTGATGTGGACCTGTCCTTCAATCATCTCAGCGGGGTCCCTGAAGGCCTGTACAAGCTCAGCTCCCTCAAGAGGCTAAACCTAAGCAGCAATGTCATTACGGAGCTGTCCAGCGCCATGGGTGAGTACGGGAACAAGAATTTGTTCACTTATCTTAACCCTGAAAGTATCTAATCTTTAGATGACAAATGACAGACTTTAGATGTTTACACCATAGAGCTGTCTCTCACAAGTTTGCTGTGGCATAAGCACAACCATTTTTCAAATGAAAGTATTCTAGTGTCTGGGGTGACCGTGGGTACACAACAACAATGATACCCAAGAGTCATTATTCATTAAGGGTGTACTTGTGCACATCTGTAATTGATCCAATTGCCATAAACATAAATGCCACATGTGGTGAATAACCCCTTCAAGTGCTGTTCACCTTGCAGGCATCTTGGCTGTAGACAATGTACAGGTTTGTTCAACAGTTCATGTTATCTTGTTCCACTTGAGTGATGTTTGCCAGCGGGGAGCTGAGATCATCATGCTTTCTATAGACTGTAAAAATATCACAGTAGTCAACATGGGTTTACCAACAAGTGTAAAATCGAGTTTTTACTTGCCCTCATTTAGAAAAAAAATAGAAGATTTGACTCTGCCTTGATACAGTGTAGTAATGAGAATCAGATCCCTATTTGTTTTAAACCTGAAAGATTTCTAACTTCTCCATTTTACTTTTATCCCCTTAATCCAAGTTACCTTGATGATTTCTAAATTACCTGTCCAAAATCACCCTTCATCCCGTCAAAAGCATCTATGATGTTATGTACATGAATACCTCTGTCACTCGAAATGCCTGCATCGGTACCTCCACTTAACTCGAAGCTGTGTTCGGCCAATCCACCAGAAACCGCTGCCAAAACAATGAAACCCCCCCCCCCCCAAGACATCGTTATCGTAACTTTTTTCATGGGTCATTAGTACTGCCCAATGCACTTTGCCTTTTCAGTCTATTTCTTTCGCTTACCCAAATAGCTACTTCATGTGCATATTTATTCAGCCGACAGGCTCAAACACTAAAAGATTTAATCAACCACTGAGTCCCGTCTCAGGGCCTACCTGTCATGCTACGTCATGAATCGCGGGTTCACGGGATCAAGTGCAATCCCTTTTTAGCCAAGTCAGCTTTCTTGAGTTATTATTATTACTTCTGTTTTACAGTTAGTTAATATAAAATAAAAAGCAGTGCATTTAATTATGACTCCATAGACGGGTCCCAAGCCAGCTGGCTTTGGGCATAACTCGCCTCGAGACAGGTACGTCTCCCGAGTTATTTCTCAATCCTTTCCCATCATCATTGTTTTCCATAAAGGCCTTAGGGGAGACAGTGCGTAGTATCCCCAGAGAGAAGTGTGGTTATCTCCACAAGGTCTGTTTGTCGCCCAGCACATGGGGCCCCTGTCCGGAAGTCAGACTTTCGGTCATTCAGGGGACTATCGAAACGTTTCGAGAAATACAGCAGTCTCGACCGTTCCCTGTTCGTTTCCCCTAAGCTTGCAGTGGGCTAGGACCTAGTGAGACGTACAGCGGGGGTATATCGACATAGGCCGTTCCCTTCCCCCTGATCGTCCTAGGCTATCTCGGTAGTGCGGCGTATACATGTATGCACAACATCATTTGGGGGAACTACCGCCTGTATCCAAGCCTAATCAGACACTTCAATCAATCTCTCTCTCTCTGTAACAGACACATGGGTCAACTTACAGACCTTGAACCTGTCGCGGAACAAGCTAAGCTGTCTTCCATCAGCTTTATGCAAACTTACCAGCCTCAAGCGGCTGTACATCAGCTGCAACCAGATAGATTTTGATGGCATACCCATTGGAATTGGCAAACTCATGAATCTGGAACAGTTTGTGGCTGCAGACAACAACCTGGAGTCAATACCTGAAGGATTGTGCAGGTCAGTTACCCAATTTTTAGCTGTTCTGGCATATTTTTGGTTGGCTTTTTACGAACGAGTCAAGAAAAGCCTTTGTTTTGGGTTTTTGAGGGTTTTAATTTTTTTTCTCTCCACTCTTTTTTATAGACTTTCTACACATTTTTATTCTACACCCTATTATTTTGCGCTTTCATTGATCTGATTATTTTTAAACTTGGCATAGACATTTAACATCAGCTTAGGAAAATCCTAATCATCTTAATTAATCCAGACTAACTGTTCTTAAGTTAAAGTTTGATTTTTATCCCCTTGGCTGTAAGCTTGAGGGGGATATTGTGTTAGTGAATTCCTGTGTGCATATGCATGTGCGTTTGTTTGTGATGTAAATCGAGGACACACATGCAACATCATCGATTAATTGAGGACAGAAACTGAATCGAAGTCTCCTCGGTTTGGAAAACCAAGGAGAGCTGTTGTTAAAAAGTGCAAACAAAGGTAAAGGGAATAGGAACAAAAGAAAATCCTTGATTTACACCATAAATAAACGTGTGTGTGTGTGTGCCATTTTGGTTAGGTTCACTGTAAGTTCAGTCATCAATCTCAACCAAACTTGAAAGGTGGTCTTTGGAGAGAAGGCCGATGTCAAAAAAATACTTTCCAATATGGATATTTACGAGGTGTCTGGAGATCTCAGCTCTGTATTACTAATGACTCTAACATATGTCAGGAGTAAGTCTAATATTAATGACTCTACATGCTGCAGTGGCAAGGGGAACTCACCAGGACTCACTGACATTAGGCTGCACGGAGTCCCGTGTCTCACCCAAACTCCCTATTCAACTGAGAACTGGTACCTGCCAGGTTGACAATCAACACAGTTACTGAAAATTGTCCTTACTAACTGCCTGTACATGTACATGTACAGGGTGAGTCAAAAAAGCGAAACCCAAATGTCGGGACTATTGTTTTAGTGAAGTTCTGCTGAAAGAACACTTACCCTCTTGTAATCCGTGGACAGAACTTTAAGACGGTGGTTTTGTTTAAAATGCCGTAACTTGAAAAGTACATGAGTGATTTGAATGATGTTTGTACTAAAAGAAACCTTATGAATTGGGCTTTTCATATCCTAGATTTTGAAAGTGCTACATGCAGAACTTCACTACAACAATGGTCCCGACATTTGGGTTTTTTGTTTTTTTACTCACCCTGTAAACAAACTGCCAGGAGATTGCTCAAGTTTTACTTGCAGTATTTTAAAATTGAAGTCTTTCACATTGTGATTGTAGATGTCCCAAAATCAAGAAATTGATTCTGACTAAGAATAGAATCCTGACACTCCCCGAAGCCATCCACTTGATCACAGACCTAGAGGTAAGATAGTGTTTTAGAAGTGTATTCTCCAAGAAAATTGAGGACAATAAAGTGCAACATTCAAGAACTCTGGAGTCTAAGGAAAAATCAGTATTCCAAACATTAAACCTTATCTCATACATGTATATTGAACAATCTGTCTTGTTGTTCCTAGGCTGTTTCAAGTGGGAACAGTGTGAGCCTTCTGAGTTCTTAGACTCAACATTCTGATATGTGCTATAAAATTGGCTGACCCTTGAAAAATCTTGAAATGGGAGACAGTGCAGACAGTGTGCTCATTCTAAATGTTAAGACAGTTTCATACTCTAATCTTGACTCAAAAAATTGAATTTTTTTTCCTCTTTAAGTGTCTGTGGGATGAGTCCTTTTAAGCAATTTTATTTTTGAAATACTAATTCACCAAACGGGGTTTACATGTATGCACATACCAAGTTTGATTTGGATGTAAGTCTTTTAAATAACCAAAAACTTGTACAAAGTCCAACAGATTTGGGGGAGAAGAATATTAAAAGAAAATCACAAGCAAACATAAGGCTTTTCAAGTGTTGTGGGAAAGACCAGATTGCTTAATGATCAAAACGACAGCCTCATCCAACAGATTTAAAGGTTTTTCATGTTAGAGACAGTGCAAACAATCCAAGCATTTTGAAGTCTTGAGACACTCTGAAACTGTAATCTGGACAGGTAAAATGAATTGATGGTTTCTCCTTGAAAGGTTCTTGACATAAGAGATAATCCAGATTGTGTCATGCCACCAAAGCCAATGCCCCAGCAGAAGGGTAGTGGAGTGGAGTTTTACAACATTGACTTCTCTCTCAGTCACCAGCTTCGACTGGTTGGAGCGCTACCACCAACCCCAGGTGGAGGTTCACCAGGTAAACTAACGAGATCTGTTAATCCTCCCAAATCCTACCCTATGCAATAAACAATTTGCACAAATTGTTTGGACTTTAAAGAGACATTGCACACTTGCTCGCGCAACACGAAGCCTGTCTATACTGCTTTTCAGCTTTCCACGTGCATGCTTGATATCACTCAGTTCATCAAAATGAACACATCCGGATCTCATCGGAGTCAAAATTTCATGTTACACTGGAAAAGTGTTTAAGACCAGCCAGCCATGTCTTTATCAACCATTTAAAACCAGGCGCGTGACGGGCTCTCGACCAGTAGGAATTGGTAAACTGTCTTAGGTATTTATGAATTTTTTATTAACTTTGGATTTGACTAGTGATGGACGAGAATACAACTCTGGCATTAGGCCATTTGCAAAAAGCTGTATTGCTGCTGTACAAGTGCTATTTGAATTTGAATTTGGGACCTGAGTTTTCAGATTTTCCTTGCAGCCTCCAAGGATCCCTTGGCACGTAAGCTGCGTCTAAGGCGACGGAGACAAGAGAGCATGTCACGAGCACAGGCCAAGGACCAGGCTGGTGAACAGGCCAAAGTTTTAAAGGTACGTGGCAGAGTTATAACCAGGTCATCACAAGTCCACAAAAGTAATGATAACTTTTCCCATCTCAAGTGAAGTGGCGAGAAATTCAACTTGACTGTTACAATGGCATGCCTTTGTCATTTTTTCTCACCCTGTTACTATCGACTTGACTTGTGATGGACTTGTGAAATCTTGACCTACTTACAACTCTGGTAACTGGGTAGCAATAAGGATTCTACTGGGACTAGGGCACAATTTCATGCAACTGCTGATAAAAAAAAAATAGTGCTGTGCAAATTTATGTGCTGAGCAATAACAAGCTGAGAGCAGTTACAGACAGTATACATGTACATTACATGACAGTTTGGTCGGTAATGTGTTTTTGCAAAAACAAATCTTTTGCAAGAAAAATGAGAAAATGTTTTTATAAACATTTTTATTTGATGTTCCTTTTTCAGGGAATGAGTGATTTGGCCAAAGACAAGAATGAAGGAAAAACTTTGGGTTCCGATGAGCAGGAAGAAGTGAAGTAAGCAATATGAGGGGCAGCCGTTACTCAGAGCTCTCCAAGTTGACTATATCTATTTGTTCTTTTGTGTTCTTGTCAAGTTGCTGTTTTTACCAGCCTTGTCCTTAAAGGCTTGTGCATCCATAGCAACATTTTCAGTTCGCGAATGTGATTGAAGTTGTGAAATTATGTGCTCTCCACTTTTATATTTTCATTAATAACCCAAGGGCTGTACTACCATTGGCATGAGTACTGGTCCAAAACACCAACAAATAATCCATTAACGAATTAGACAAGTTCAATTAAACAAGTTCAATGAAGACCGGGGGCGTAAATCCCAGGTGGGGGGTATATATCCCCCAATTTTTTATTGGGGGGATGGACTATTGCATTATCGTGGCAAGAAAGAAAAAAGCGGATTTTTAGGTGTTTTTTGAACTTCCTAACAATGAGAATGTATTCCATAGTACTGAAAAGGGAGAAAAATTACAAAAGCTTTAAATGCACCGTTTTGATGTGAGGTTTGTACCTCAACACTACGAGAGGTCAATGTCTCAAACTAATTGGAAGTGGTTTGGATAGGACAACATTCCAACAGTCTGCTGTGGTCAGTTTCCTGTTTGTACTGTGCAGTTATCTATACCCCCTACCTGACAGAAGGCAGGAAACAAGGCTAATCAAACACATGATATGTGGAGTAGATAGTCTTACAACAAGTACAGATGCTGCCTTTATAATAAACTAAACTATTAATCAACTTATCACTGCTTTTCTGTGACTTTGAGATGTGGTTGGCAAATATTCTGGTTCCTGGACCAAAAGATTAAAGTTGTTTAGTAACTACTCCTGAGTGCTCAACTACTTTCGAGTGCTTTCCACTACTCGCCCAGACCTATTCCTAACTGTGATCTTCAGCATGAAACCATTGGTCTCCATTAACAAGACTGGAAAGCATGCTTGTATACTTGTATGCAGTGAGGATTCATAAAACTCGCAGAGCTGGAGTGGGGGTTAATGCATGCATACATTTGTTACTGCTTAGCCCAACAATATTTCGAAAGAAAACAGTTTGAAGGGGTGAAATCTGACAGGATTGGTATTTTGCTTCGATTTCAGTAGAAGTATTATATGACATAATAATCCAATACAAGAGGCACCAGATTCGTAGTGCTCTTTCAATGCGATCATCTCTATTTTTAATTACTTTCTTTGTAGAGATCACAAGAAACTTCTTGAGTGGATAAAAGTTAAACTTTTCATTTTAAAATAACACAATAATATTTTGAAATAACGCAACTTTTTCCTGATTCGCAAAGATGAAAATGACATGGAAGAGTTGAAAGTGGAAGATACATGTATTAAACACCGGATGTGATGATGAACATGTTATCATGTCACAGCAAGTATTCACACTTGGCATTCACAATAGTTGAACACACTCAACTGCAGAGAATTTCTTTGTGACATCAGGTTTGCTTTTCATTAGCAAATGTGAATGAAGTATGAACTGGCTTTATATCCACCCAAATGCTGTCCCAGTTTGCTTGGTGTAGTGATGAATTCAGAACTTGTGAGACCAGCCATTTCTTGACATGAATGTTGGTGCCAAGATTTGATTGTGCAAGTTGGTTTATACTGAACAGCATTTTTCCAGATTGAGGAGTGTATTTTAAGGGGATAACTGTGCCGTACAAAGGTTACTGCAATGTAATTATTTCTCTTTTCCGCTTCTAAACCAAACCCTAATATTCCAGGCCCAAGAGTTGGCTAGATGCCCTTGAGAAGCCACAGCTAGACTACAGTGACTTTTTCCCTGATGACTTGGGACAAATCGAGGGGCTGACTATCTGGCAGATTGAGAACTTCGTGCCTCTGATGATTGATGAAGGTACCCTAACCTTATGATTGTGAAATGTGTGTAGTTC
Source organism: Patiria pectinifera (assembly GCA_029964075.1). NCBI lineage: Eukaryota > Metazoa > Echinodermata > Asteroidea > Valvatida > Asterinidae > Patiria > Patiria pectinifera. The sequence continues at coordinate 16,804,149 of CM057146.1, forward strand.
TCAGAGTTGTAACGAGTCACTGACTTTTGTGACTCAAGTCAAGTCAAGTCAAATTATGAAGTGACTCGAGTCGAGTCGAGTCGAGTCATTAGGTCAAGAAGGTTGAGTCGAGTTGAGTCACAGTGTGTAGTCAAGTCGAGTTGAGTCAAATATTATTTGAGTCACTTTGAGTCATGATTATTTGAACTCTATGTAACAAATATGTAACAAATAAAGACAAGAGAGAAAGTCGAGTTGAGTCAAATATTATTTGAGTCAATTTGAGTCATGATTATTTGAACTCTATGTAACAAGTAAAGACAAGAGAGAAAGTCATTTGTATCATCAACAGTTAAGAAGAAGTGAAACTTCAGTCTTATAGGCTTTCTGGTTTGGCTTCGGATCTAGAATGTTTTCCTTTGATAAAAGGTCATGATCCACTAATCATGAAATCCAGGATTTTTAAAATTATTTTTGAGGTTTAAGGAGCCAGCAGCAGACAAAAAATACAACAACAAAAAAAGCAGCTGGAAAAATTCAATAGGTCCCAAGAAGCATGTAATGCACAAAGAAATCAATATCAGAGTGGCCTAAACCCTCCAAATAAAAACACACATCGAAGGTGTGTCTTGGATTTGTCAAAATTGTGTTTAGAACTATATACCAGTTAGGCCCAGGCCCCCTATAGCCACTCTAAAACTACTAAAAAAAAGGAAATAAATAAAGCAAATCTGGGGCTACTCGGTCAGGCTGTGACTCGACACAATCATCTGCAGACAGACATTTTCTTCATTGTTTTGGTTTGATAAATCCCCCTGAATATCCAAATTATTCATTATTCAGCCAAACACATCAGCTACAGAATGCCTACCTTTGAAATAAGTACCTCCTGCTGTAAACCGGAATGGGAAAACCCCCAATGTTGAGTACAAAATTCAAAGAACATGATGGATATCATCGTGTTTACGTTGCAGTGATCTTACAAATGATGAGCGTTTATCCTGTCCGAACTAAATCAATATTCAGTTTGAATAATTTAACTGATGATGTCAGAAAACCGGAAGTAACATGTACGTGTAAATAAAATGTATACTGAAATTTGAACAACACGAAAGGATGCATTTCAAATGGTTTCATTGGAAAAGGATGAATTTTGTGATTTTCTTTTAATGACAATATTCACAACTTAAGCGGGCAATGTTCCATATAATAGTTGTCTCGATCAACCAGATTTTGTAACTCAACAAACGTGAATCTCTAGTTTAAATAATTTAATTAATTCTTTTCTGTAATCTTTTATCTCTAGCACTCTATGGCAAGTTCTATGAAGCTGATTGCTACATCTTGTTACATGTAAGTACAAATGTTTGAAAAATATACGCCCTTTTTGACCACAGAAGCCAAAAAAAAAAAAAAAGGCTGTGAGGGTGGCATCACATTATTAGGCCTCTATTTTAGCTTTCTGAGGTGCTCAACCAGTGGGTCCCTGGTGCCTTAAACGATCTTTGGGCATTACGGCCAATTGTAAGGCCACAAAGGCCGGTTGAAAAAAAATGTAGGATACAAAAATGTGATGCTGTAGTCTTTATGTGAGTGCACATACCTGAATCATTTATGTCTATGATGTTCTCATAGTACTGTACAAGAAATTGAATAATGTGACACCACGTTACACTAGGGGGCGCTCTTCAGGATCAAATAGCATCAATGGACCGATCATGCGTGCACATAAGTCCGACATGCGTGCACGCGCGTATGATGCGCGCGGCAGGAAAATGCAGTGTGGCATTGGAGAGGAGCACGTGTTAATTTGCCCACGTGCGCAGTGGGAGGGGCTTACTGGATCAAATGGCCGCATTTTTTTTAAAAGCTTGTGTGCTTCGTTTCACCACTTTTCCGTGCTAGTGAATACATTTTGGTCGTTGGGATGTTGAAAAATTACCTCAAAATCCACATTTTTATTTCTCATCACGAAAAAAGAGGGGGATGATTCAATAGCCTATCAATAGGGGGGGCCTGACACCACATTACACTAGGGGGCACTCTTCAGGATCAAATAGCATCAATTGGCATCAAATAGCCGCATTTTAAAAGCTTGTGTACTTTGTTTCACCACTTTTCCGTGCTATTGAATACATTTTGGTTGTTGGGTTGTTGAAAAATTATCTCAAAATCCACATTTTTATTTCTCATTACGAAAATGTAGGGAGATGATTCAATAGCCTATCCCCCCTAGTCAAACAGTGGGGGATATATCCCTCCCCCGATCAATGATCCAGGGGTGTGATTTGTCCGGATTTTTCCAGATTTGCTGATTTTTAGTCTATCGTCTGCGGAATTTTATGCGGATTCCGGATTTCCAACGTTTTCTGTTTCCGTAATATCGCCCGAAAACTTCTGGCGAAATATAGGCCCTAATTTACGATAATGGATGGACTGGTGACACAAGTCTAATAAGCAGTGCGGTCAAGAACCTGATAGACATCAATGCAGTGTGCGCAGTGGAGTACTTGAGGACCAGACTAAAAATAATTTTCAGTGGGTTTGCACCTCGTGTTTGTATTGCGTGTGGATGTGTGTGTATTGTGCATTTACGTGCAGTGACGATCGTGAGCTAGCAATTCGCAAACAAGTTGGTGTCAATATTGGCGCGATGAGACCCATCAGCAGTGCGAGATTTTGTCAAGGAATTTAAGAGTATGGTTAGAAGAACTGGTAATAAAGTGTCACTGTGGATGGAAATCAGTTTGAGCTGCAGTAGTGCTTTGAAAAATAGCCATCACCAACACAAAATTTCAAAAATGTTTTGGAAGCCTGGGAGTTTAAAGTAAGATTAGTATTACTATTAGTAACTTTTAAGCACCGTTCATATTTTTGTGTGTGAATCGTTTCTTTCTCTCTGCAAACATGCAAAAATAATAACATCACACACAGAAAAAGACATTATTGAATCAATCACGTATGGATTATATTATTTATGGATTTATATTTATTATATTATTTGTTTACTTTACTGAAGCGACAAAATTTGCAAACATTACAGAAATTACAGTACATACAATGTACATGATCTATATACGGACATACGTGCATGTACATGTATACATGTACATCTATGCACATGTACAATAATACATGTACATGTACAATAATACATGTACATGTACATGTACATGTTTACATGTCAACCGAAGTTCGTGGATTTTTTGTTTTTGTCCAATCACACCCCTGATGATCACCAAAAGGGGCTGATCCTTGCCTGCTGTGGAGCCGAAGAGATGTGTCTTCGAGGAATATAACGACTGCGTAGAACCATCTGGGTATAGTCTGGGGCTGCTTCAGTTCATCAGCACAGCCCAGCAGGCGTTGGTGACCTGCAGCTGGTAACACGGTGGTTTTGTTGATATTATCCACGAACATTCTGATCTTGTCTAACTATCGTTTGATCGGCCCAGAATTCCTGTTTCAGCAGGACAATGCACTGCCGCATATTGCGTTGATTACACAGGAATATCTAGCCGACACAACCCAAGATTTCATTTTAAAAATGGGGGCAGTTGGGAATTTGCCGGTAATGGAAAACCCTGACCTGAGTCCGCTGGAAAATTTGTTGAAGCTGGAAAGGCAACTCCATTGCCAAGTTTGGCCGCGTAATCAAGCTGAGTTGTTCCAAATTCTTTAGTGGATTTGGTATGGCCTGGATCATCAAATCCTTGCCGATCTGTTGATGTCAATGAGCAGGCGGTGCCAAGATGTAATAAATATGCTGGGGGAGCTGTTACTCGGTATTAACTTTTCATCACTTTTGTGTTCTATGGGCGCCATCATCTTGGATTTTGGGATGGCCTCCATTGACTTTGTACATGGAAAAAACTAAAATGGGAAGGCGTCAGCTTTTGCGAAATGACGAAACGTTTAAACGGTTAAACTGTTAAACGCTTACAAAATAAAACCAAAGTCACATCCTTAGTAATAGAGTCAATCGCAAGTCAATCACAAGTCAGGTCAGAAGTACCAAGAGGTGAACAATGACAAAGGAATGCTTTTGTCACAGTTCATTTAAAGAGCTTGTGAGTTGACTTGGGACTGAGGGACTTGTGATGACTTGTGATGATTTGTGGTGACTTGTGATGATTGGTGGTGACTTGTGGTGACTTGTGATGATTTGTGGTGACTTGTGATGATTTGTGGTGACTTGTGATGATTTGTGGTGACTTGTGATGATTGTTGGTGACTTGTGGTGACTTGTGATGATTTGTGGTGACTTGTGATGATTGGTGGTGACTTGTGATGATTTGTGGTGACTTGTGATGATTTGTGGTGACTTGTGATGATTTGTGGTGACTTGTGATGATTTGTGGTGACTTGTGACGATTGGTGGTGACTTGTGATGATTTGTGGTGACTTGTGATGATTTGTGGTGACTTGTGATGATTTGTGGTGTTTGGTGATGATTTATGGTGACTTGTGATGATTTGTGTGAACTTGTGATGATTTGTGGTGACTTGTGACGATTGGTGGTGACTTGTGGTGACTTGTGATGATTTGTGGTGACTTGTGATGATTTGTGGTGACTTGTGGTGACTTGTGACCGACTCAATTACAGCTCTGGCCCTTCGCTGACATATACACTGTATATTCAGAGTTGTCCGAGGGCTTGCGATGCAAATGTCATCTTATGAAATATTTGGTTGTGGTACCCTCTGCTACAGCAGACATGAACCAGCCAACTGACTCTGGCAAGCTCGGTGGTCAAGTGGTAAGAGATCTGCACTAGTAAGCAGTAGGTCCCGGGCTAGATTCCCACCTGAATAAGCTTGTCACTTTTTGTTCTCACAAGCCCCCGGACAACAGTGAGTAGACAGTGTTTATGAAAATATGAAGGCGAAGGGCAAAACTCAATATGAAAATCACACTGTGTTCAGTACAGTTGACTATATGCTATGATGAGAGCACATTGGCCTATTCTGTGGAATGGGGCTTTCGTGAAGCAGAGAATTATGGCAAAAACACAAGCATTGTGGCAACGGTTGCCCATTAAGGTCAAGGCCTGCATTGTCGGGACATTCTTTCTAGCTGTCTTGTCCCTGGTTTGAATCCCACTTGATTCTGTGATACATTGTCTAGGGTTTCCTTGGAATTTACACTCACATCAACAAGTGACATTTCTGTCAGTATCTCTCCTCAAAGGATTCTATGCCGTATTCGTACAAAAGATGGTATTTAAAAAACACCCTAAATAAGTGCCTTTTGTTCAACTGTGAGATCTTGGTTTATTCCTCTTGGTAATAATTTCAGAGCTGTCTCTTTTTTTCTTTTCTTGCAGAGTTTCCTAGATGAGAATGACATGATGCAGTGGAAGATATACTATTGGATTGGCAATTCCACATCGGTAAGATACAAAAATGTATGATATTGACTGCTTCAATTGGTGTAGTAAAACTAACCTCCAGAGGTGATTCTTGAAGTATTCTGGTTTCCTGGGGCTCAGCCGAGGGAAATGGAACGCTCCATAGATTACCAAGGTCTTCTTTTAAATGCAAGAACGTCCTACTTTTTGTGCAAAATATCGATGACGGATTGATTATTTTTTTAAGTGAACCCACCTTCACCCATCAACTTCTTGATCAACAACAAAGTGATGAACTTCCTCGATTTGACCTTATCTATTGATCACCATACCACACCATAATCCACAAAAAAATTTCACTACCGCATCTTCCAAAAACCTATCCAGAAATTCAGGTACTTGAACAACAATCCAAGTATTTTCAAGAGTATTGCTAGAGGGGAATGCCATCATCACAGGTCACACTCTGCGAGTATTCATGATTATAATCACATCCTTAGACTTTTCAAAATATGGCTTCTTATGAGGATACCTTTCTCGACTGATGAAAGGAAATTTCCTCGATTATATTAGCAGACGTACAAAAGATTGCTTAAGTTCAGGAACACCATCTTCTGCAAGATCACCTTTAACAATGTTAGAAATAACATACCACTGGCCAGGAAGATCCTGAGAAAATACAAGCGTCCTCTTGGACTCCAACAGACATTGAACATCTCAATAACAAACTAGATTTATGTTTGTGGACAAACACATGGCTGTTTCGGCATTTTGTTATTGCATGTTTACCATGTGTCAGGTTAGACTGATACATGTTGCAGAGTGATCAGCTGTATATTTCTGAAGATTGCACACTGTTAAAATGCAACATCAATGCTGCGTCAGTGACAAAAGGCATTAAAATATGCGGGACTTTAAAAATACAGTTATAGAGCTCTGTAGATATAGGCCTTTGAAAATGTACCTTTAATGTGATGTCACATGGCATGTGATGATTTCATCATGACGTCACTTCAATTTTCCTGTTTAACACACCTGGTCCAGTTACATACAATTTTAATACAACCAAATTGGACAGTCAGTCCTGTAAATTATAGGCATTTGAAAAGTACCATTAATGTGACATCATGTGACATACGATGACGTCAACATAACGTCACGTCATTTTTACTATAATAATAATAATAATAATAATAATAATCGGCATTTAAGAACGCTCTTATTAGTAAACTTAATCACAGTGCTTACCATATTATTATTACCCCTGATCATACTCCAAATACCATCTCAGCTCCCTGGGGAGTATATAGCTCGATGCTGCCTGTTAGGCGCAAGCACATCCCAAGTTACAACCAAATCAGACCTATAGTTCTGTTGATAAAGAAAATGCACCTTTAATGTGACGTCACATGACATGTTACGACGTCATCATGACATCACTTCATTTTTCATCTATAAGACATCCCGGTCTAAGTATACACTAACTTTCAACCCAATCGGACCTGTAGTTCTGTAGATATAGGCCTTCAAAATATGCACCTTTAATGTGATGTAATGTAACTCGTGATGATGTCATGATGATGTAAATGTTCGGCACACATTTGCAGGTGCTAGGGTATGTGTATGCCAAGTACAAACGCAATCAAATGTATTAAAGTGTCAATGTCCTGGGTGGAATGAAAACGTGTTCCAATGTTATAGACAGAGTCTGAAAAATTAAAAAAATTAAAAAAATTAAATGAAAAAAAAAATATGAACAAAAACAAAGACTGTTTCGGCAACTTTGCCGAAACAGCCAATTACTCCAAAACTTGGAGGAAGTCTTTTGCACCAGCTGAGCATTACATAATAACATTGTTTCATCCCATATCTAAAAATCTCAATTTAAATTACACACACCAGTCAAGCAATGAGCTGCTCACTTCTGTGTGACATGGTGTCACCACTTCTCTTTTTCACAACCTCACAGATTTGCTTGATAGTTACGTCCTCATAATGAAAACTTTGATTCACATTAATTTTTAAGACATGCTGTAGATCGTACTAGTCAGACCATAACTTTTAAAGGTACAGTCCATCATTTGCAGCTATCCAAAAAGTAACTGACGTAATTATCAGATTATTGTTGAAAAACAGACTTGGTTGAACATACTTGTCATTTTGAAGAAATCGACGAAAGAAGGCCTTTCCAAAGACACACCGTTGGAAATTTCCGTTAGTAATTCGTTTTTTTAATTCGGCGAAGTGCGCACAAGCGTTGACACGACGCACATGCGCACGCCTTCTATAATTCGTCGGATCAGTGCGCGACATCGCGTAGCTGCAATCGGCTAGTGAGAACGTGTCTCGGACACTGAATTCAGGCCCAATTCAAAACATGATTCAGCAACTTTTGATTTGAAATTGAGATCCTAGAATGCTGTTTTTTTCTCGGAATTTACAGCTGAAGCTGAGCTGAAACTTCATCAGGTTAGGTGTTCAGCACCCTTCTTTAGATTTTAAGCACGTTTGTTGCTTCAAACGAACAAAATGCACAAATTACAAATGATGGACTGTACCTTTAATAGGCATCATTCCCCCTTCCTTGAATACCTTTAAAAATTATTCATAAATTAAGTCATTTCAACTAAACATATTAATATAAAACGTTTACATTCTTTATAATCATGTCCCTCGATTTCCCCTAGAATTATCAATAAAATTGTTTTGCTTCAGCATTAGAAACTATTGGGAAATCGGCAGGGCTCCTTTCCTTTCCTTGTGGAAAACGTAACCGAGTGCTTCGGGTTTAATACCATCTGCCAAATCACAGTGCTGAATCGCGCCAGACTAAACCGGGGGCTGAATTGGGGGTTGCGCCGACACTAATGATGTCACCGTTCACTGATGGTTAGTCGACCGGCCACTAGGCATACAGGCCCCGTAGGTGCCATGCGAAAAGTCACACTGCCGCAAAAACGTGTAGTATTTCAAACCCGAAGTTGTACCAGAAATCCTTCAAAATGTGTGAAAAATTGGTCTCCCTTTAGGAATAATCGTAAATATCAAAAACGGGGTGTATAACTTCGTGATACTTTCAAAGTTGAGAGCGGTGTTTCACATCATTGACTTCTGAGATACAAATAACATGCAATATTTGACAATTTAACTTAAGAAAATATTTTTTCAATTCTTTCATTTCCTTGTGATTTTGAAAGTCCCCATTGAAAGTATGGTACGAGGGCCCCCCCCCCCACCTTCTGGACAAAAAAACCTGTCTTCATTTCAGCATTGATTTGCTGATGCCCCCCCCCCCCCCCCTGCAAAAATTCCTGGATCCGCCCCTGATGGGGCCCGCTGGGCCTGTTCACCCAGTGCCCAATCGATGTGACAGTTGGTGCACAGTAGCATAGTTTGTGCCGGCGCAGCCCGTGATTAAGCATGCGATTCAGCGCCGCGTTTTGGCCCGTAAATTGGTGATGGTACCCCGAAGCACACAGTTAATTTTTTTTACCGGTGCAGAAAGGAGCCCTACTGATTTCCTTTGCCCTCGTGTGCACGGGACGAAAGCAATGTTTAATTTTTTTATTTTGTCCCCCCAAAAAATCTAGGGGCTTTTTTAAAGAAAAAGTGCGAAAATTCTGGAGAAATTAAGAGAAAATGACCCAACTGTTTATGCCCCTGTACATTTTCAATGGACTGCTTTCGCTTCTTGCCACAAGGCCCAGTTATGCATAAATTATCATTATTAGTGAAAAGGCCTATTCACTTGTGCTTGTTAACTGCTAGCCCTGAACTAAAAACAAATTGAAGACAAGGTCCTTTTTTTGCATGTTGCTGTTTCAAGTTGGACAAGAAAGCCTGCTCTGCGATTCATGCAGTGAACCTACGCAACATGCTTGGTGCCCGTACCAGAACGATCCGTGAGGAAATGGAGGATGAGAGCCCTGAGTTCCTGGCCCTGTTCGACCATGAAATCTCATACATAGAGGGTGGTACAGCTAGTGGGTTTTTCAGTGTGGAGGAGAATGATCATACATTACGTATGTACAGGGTCTCAGGCACACAAAGTCTGCATCTTGAGGCTGTAAGTAGGTTTTATGAGTTTTATCAAAATTGTTGTACATCATCGAGGGAGGCGCTTAATTCAAAAATTGGTTTTCTTTCACAGAAGTCATTTTATAAGCAGGTAATTTAATAACTTGAAAATGACTTCGCTAGTTTCCTTGCTTACATTGGTTATGGGACAGAGAATGTTCGGTGAAGGGCAAAACTTGTCTGTCTCTTCCCAGAAATTATTAGTTATCCCCAACAAAAGCATAAAAAAATAGACCTATATCTGTTCATAAACAGAACTTGAGGCTTTTGTGCTTTTACAAATGTTTAAGTAATCATGCCTTGTCATATATGTAAACACAATATTATGAAAAGGAAGGCCAGAAAATTGTGTATAACCTCTGTAAGATCTTCGGAAAATTTTAGAAATTCACAAACAAAATCTCATGATGACATTATCATCAGGACCACATGGCCTTTATTAATTTCTGAGTTTCAACTTTTAAACTAGCAAGAAGGAAAAAGTTGGAAATTTTAATTCCAACATGAAGAAATGACATCATCATCTTGTCATTTTGCATTTGCAACAAATAATAGTGCCCACTGGGTTCCAGTTCAGTGGCCTAGATCTTAAATGTTTGAAATATTTCAGTTTGATGAAGTAATGATGATGACGACGTATGTTTCCAGCATTCTGTGCTTAAATATACTCATTGGATATCTGTGTGTCTGTATATGAACAACACACATGGCTTTTTCTGAGTTTTTTAGTTTTTATCCCTCACCTGAGAGGCTGGAGGGGTATTGTCATCGCCTACGGACGGACGTTCGTTAGGGCGTTCTGACCATACCCCACATGTGGGGCAGGACATCACCCCACATGTGGAATCTGTAGAAAACATCACCACGGATGTGAACTCTTTAGAAAAAGGGATAAAAGGAACACAATGCCATCACCCTACATGTCCTTCCCGTTGAGTCGGGCGTCCGTCCGTCCGGGCAGCTTAGTTTCCGGATGATAACTTGATTTAGAAATGTTGTTTGGGATTGTTACTTCAGTGGGGGGTTGCAAGTTGGGATTGGTTTTGGGGTCCAAAGGTCAAGGTCATCGTGGTGAGTTGAAGGTTAATGGTTTCCGGATGATAACTTGACTCCGGCTGAGGGATTTCAACAGCAATGCTGTTATTTTTCTGTTAAGCCATATAATTTACCATCCACACTGTTTGCTTATTTGTTATAAAATAGATTTTGAACATTTGTGAATGCTAGGTTGCCATGGAGCCTGAGCAGCTGGACCCTTTTTTTGTCTTCATTGTGGACATTGGCATGACAATCATGATCTGGTATGGCCAACGCTGCAAGTCCTTAACAAAATCCAAGACAAGGTTAGAGACTTTGAATATTTTTACTAGTTTGGCCACTTCTTCATGGCTTTGACAAAATGTTATAAGTAAAGCATGCTCCATGCTATGAGAGTGTGATGCTTTTATAAGCATTCTTAGGAGGTAATCATGTAAACTAGTATTGACAGCTTAAGCCCCTGTCACACAGTGCCGTTCTCTAGCCTCTTGTGTAATACGATCGTCACAACCAAAAAAATTATTTAAATGTGGCTAGGACACGGGAAATTAAAAAAATTATGGCTCCAGCCTTGGATCCAGACCATAATCCATGTGTACCACGTCGTTGTCCCGTCCCCGTCCAGTGCAAGCCGTTCTCAGGCAGTTCTATTCAAGACAAATGTGGCTCACACTCCTGTCCCTACCCCGTCCTTGTCCTGTCCAAGCCGTTAGGGTCAAGTCTATCACTGCTTATCCCTTGACAGCAACGGGCAGAGGTCTGGGTAGGCACTGTGTAGGCACAGCATAGACATAGGAGACTTGTGAGTGAAAGACAGTCCTGATGCAGCTCCGTGCATGCAGTTCTCACAACGATGCTGCCGACTGCCTTCCCGTCGGGCCCCACGTCCAGGCCTTTCGAGTTAAGACCTTGCAGTATCCTTACCCTGTTGTGAATACGACGGGAGAGTCTCCTGTTTGTTTTGAACCTGCTCAAAACATTCAGGGCACTTTGCCGATTATCAGGACCTTCCAGTGTCTATCACGACCTATGCTGTCCCCCACAAGTCCCCAACACGAGCTCCCGTTAAGAGCAGTTGCCGTCAAGTCCTCATCCAGTTTTGCCAATATCTATGGTCGTAACACCATCGAGATACCAGAACGGTACTGTGCGACAGGGGCTTTAACCACTAAAAGTGTGACAAAGTCAACTGCCTAATTTGAATCTATTAGTACAAGAGTGTGTTACAAAAAATACTTTGCCCTCCAACAAAAATGTGTTATTAGTATTGTTTATTAAGTTTTGACCTAAAAAAAGCTCAATAAACTTGTTCCATAGTGGGGAAATTGAGTTCCTATTTTTTTCCCTCTCCAATATTTTTCTCTGTAAAAGGTTGCTGGTGGAAAAGATCAACAAGATGGAGCGCAAAAACTTTGCAACCATCACGATGATGGTGCAGGGTGACGAGACTGAGGAATTCTGGGAAGCCCTAGGGGGTGTAACAGACAACTTTGTCATCAGGGTAGGGTATAGGATCAAATGTAGCATTCATAGTCCAATATTTAAGGGGAGTCTGCTAGACACACAATGATTTACTCAAGGGCAATTCCGTAAAATGCACCGTACATCTGACCACATGATGTACAAGGTTGTCAAGGTGGTGGTGTACCTTAGTTTCGTCTGTAATTGTTTTCTTCTCAAAAGACGTCAAATACTAGTGATGTCACATTCACATTCCCAACAGCAGTTCATTAACCCTCCTATGCAAACATACATTCTGTGCCAAGTTGTCCTTTCAGTCAAAATCAATCAAGTGACTGTTTTCAACAGTTCAGAGCTCCCAGCCTACATAAAGCAGGATTGACTGGTTGTGACTGTTTATGTATACTTGATATGTATACTTTAAAGGGAATATACGAAATGTGCATACATCAAAAAACTTAACTACCAAATTATTATGACATACCTTACTGGACTGTTAGTGAATGACAGTGTAAAGCACCTTTAAAATCATGGCACCTGGTGTGCTGTCATTTTAAAGAAAAGTGATATTTCTGTATCAATTTCCAACACTGGTCAGCCAACCAGCGTTGGAAAAAACTGGCTTTTTTCAAAAACTGCCCCCAATTTACCATAGTTAGTAAGTCCGCATTTTGTTTGCAAGCGATTATACACCTATCAGCGGGTACAAGCCAGCTAGACTGGTTCCCTGACCTTGCGATGTCTATAAATTGCTCTGTTTCATCTTATTGGGGTCAGGGAACCAGACTACAGGAACAAGTGAGTGTAACAATATTTGCTATAAAATACTAACCCCCCAAATCCGCCCAGTTCTGAAAATTACAGTAAAAGCACATGTATATTCCCTTCAACTATAGGTGATTGATAAGCCAGCTGTGCCTATCAATTGTCTGCTTTTGTCTGTTGACTAATTTGACTAGTCACAGTGATTGCTTGAAATATGATCTGACTGTCGGTGACTAGCCTTTGTAGAAGGCATGGCAGGGGAAGAGGATTGATTTTTTGACTGTCTGTGACTGTTCAGATAGCAGGTGGGTTAAAGTGTCTGACGTGCATGTACGTCCAAATTTATGGAATTGCCCTTAAACATCTTTGAAATTCAAACTAACTGTAAGTAGAAAGCTATTAAGCAAAAAGACAGGACAGAGTCTGTTGTAGCACAATGCTCCAATTTGGAACCATGAATCTTACTAGAACCAGGGGATATGTGGGCAGATGTTTCTAGAATATTGCAGTTATGCTCCTTGTCTGGAACTCTAGAATGTGACATTTGGTTACATAACTTTCACCACCAGATTCAAATTTGTTTTTATGTACTTCAGGTTATTGTTCAACTAATAGTTTGATTTTGTTAGCATATAAATTTCTCATCATATTTGTGTAGCTGTAAAATGTTTATTTTCTTACCCATTTGTATTTGATCAGCCTTGGGTTGGTAGCTTTGTCCCTGAGAAACCCAAGCTATACAAAGCTGGACTGGGTATGGGATATCTGGAGCTTCCTCAGGGTAAGTTAAGCAAGAACATCTCATTTTTTTTCTAGATTTTTTTGTGTAAACTAATTATGGACATTCTGATACTTTCAAATCTGTAATAAAGATATTTATTGTTCTGATCTTCTTTTTTTTTCCTTTTTAAAATTATTTTTTTTATTCCCAGTTGAATTGCCAAAGGGCAAGCTGGTACAGTGGCTGTTGGAAACCAAGAATGTCTACATATTAGACTGTAATGCTGACGTCTTTATCTGGTTAGTTAAACCCTCTTTAAACAGAAGAAATATTTATAATAAGAAAATAAATATGTGCTTGGCCGGTCTAATCAGGGGCCTAGATGCATTTTCCGCAACCACGACCCTAGCCGGTTTTAAACGTACTTGTTCAATACAGATCAAGCACATATTTATTCCCATTCATAAATACCTATTGGTCAAAAATTTAAAACTTCCCAAATTTCCAATGATTTTGTTCAACGAATTTAATTCATGTTTTGTGACCCCCCCCCCTGCAATGTCTATGGTACATGTTGGCCCAGGTTGGACGACGTCTTGATTGCATTACGGCTGACGTCCAGGGACTAAGACCTCTGTGTAATGCGACTCAAAAAAGCACATTATTTTACTCTTGTTTTACCTTGTTGAAGAAGTCAATTTCCTGTCTATGTATTCTATGTGTCCTTATCTACGGGAGTAGTGGGTTAAGACATTCCATACACCACAATGGACACAATAATCCAGGAAAATAAACTCCCAAACAACGTCAAGTTGTGGCATGGTTGTAGACTGATTTCATCCGTTAAACGGAGTTTGTACACCGTATTGCGTGCTCGTGATCAACGCAATATACTCTCGCGCGATTTGCATAGTAACCACATGGGCCAGTGTCAAGTCAGTGACCGCACTGACTTGACACTCGAGAAGAAAATAAAATGTTTGTGTACACATCGGCATCGGGCGTCATGTACGGGTCATGTGCACTGCCTGAATGATTAATGTCGGTTGGAAGTTTCTCCCCATGAGTTACCAGATTAGGGCCTACTATACCCAAACAAATAGAGCAGAAAATGAAAGATGATGAAAACAGCTTGAATTTGACTTGAGAAGTAGGCATATTTATCACTGAGGTCTGTGGCACTTTATTTGCTGATCTGCGCTGCATGGTCTGCCCACCGTTTATGCCATAACTACCCATCTGAAACCACGTGTCGCACGCATGCAAAAGCAACAGCGGCAAAAAATTCGTAAAAAAAATCTACTACATATATTGCTACGAGGCATTAGACCTTGACATAAAACACATGAAAACGGAAAATACATTCATAGTAAAGACTGATTAAGTTCCGTGATAAATTTGCAGAAATAAGTTTTTTTCCTCCCCCTATATAGCTATGCACCTAAATCAGCGGCCAATAAACAATGGGACTGTACTCACCTCTCGGTCGTGATTATCACTTTAGACTATACAATCCTCGCACATCACTTTGGCAATTATCTCTACAGTGCAAGGCGGCGGGAACTAGTCCACCGCATGCCAGACGCAGTTGCCGTCACCACTGCGTAGCCCTCCCGGGAAGGAAACTTGCTGATCGCGTCGAAAACAAAACAAAACAGAGTTTTCCTTTTGAATTATTATATACATAGATGAAAAGTATGGATGACAGAAATATTATAATAAGTGTTTGCAAAATCACCTGGCCTCACCTGGCCTCAACCGGAAGCACAAGTATGTTTTTGTCTCATCAATGTGGAAAACAAAAGAACAAAGGCGTAAGTCTTTGTTTGTTAGTTTACATCCAAAAGTTTTTGAGAAGGTTTTTTTTTTCACAACGAGCACACTTTTTATGTCTGTGTGAGATAAATGTTGCCTTGTACATGTAATTTCAACAATTGAATCTTTTACCGAATTTCACTCATTTACTTTTGCCAGACTCCTAGTGGTTGGCGCATAATTTTGTATACAGCGCGTGAGAGTTTTCAAATCGCGCATGTGTATTGCGTGCATTCGCGCAGCACAAAATACCCTGTGCAAACATTGTAACGATGAAAACACAGTTTACAATCATGACCCAATTGAACAATATTTTCGAGTTTATTTTTCGGATTATGTCATCCACCGTGATGTATGGAATTTCTGAACCTGCTGGATGCATAGATAAAGACTTAAAGAATACATGGACGCGAATTTGGCTTTATCAAAAAGGTAAAAAGATTGAAAATGTAAAATGTTTTCACCCTGTTTTCGCACTTCATACCCTGGACTCCCTCTGTAACATAGGGAATAAGGGAGTCCACCTGGGCTATGGCACATGTATGTGCCTCACACGCATAGTTCTAAATATCTCCTTTTATGGAAATTGGCATGCACCCGTTGCCTGTACTGTGTGATATACTGCCAAACACAGCATTGTTTTACCTGCGGTTTTAAACCACCCATGTGACATTCTTTCTATCAGTAGGAACTATCTCAGCTATTTATGAATGAATATTATAGCTTCATATTTTTGGTTTTTCCTGTGTGAATTGCTAACCCTTGCTGATGTTTAAATTGTATACTGTTTGTCTTTTTGTTGTAGGATTGGCCGTAAGTCTACCAGGCTGGTCCGAGCAGCTGCCCTCAAGCTCTCCCAGGAGCTTTGCAGCATCATTCATCGCCCAAACTGTGCTAGCGTCATCAGGGTTCTGGAAGGGTAAGGCGTTTCACCCAAGAGACTTGTTCAAGTCTACTGGTGCATTAAAGTGGCTCTGTGCTCGCTTGGTCTAACCAAAAAAAAGCAAGTCACCACTTTAAACAAACACCACTTGTTTCTTGCTTATCTGATACATGTATCTGGAAGTAGCCACATAGATTCACCATTTTGTTATTTTCACCTTCAGAAGTGCAAACAAGACAAGGAAAGCCTAGTAGAGCTGGTCCCAGAGTACGCTTAGGCAATTCCATGCCAGAATAATGTAGAATCAATTCCACTTTGTTGAGGAATCGATTCTCTGAAGTACCGATACTACTTCCCCAAGCATTGATTCCAGACTTCGTGAGCCATGAATGCAAGGTGTGTATGTGCTGTATCATCGTGTGCGCATTGCTGGCCATACCTACAATCCCGGCCAAAATGGTTGGGACACTTTCTGAGCCTGCCATGGTCATGGTCAATGTTGTTCTCAATGTTGTGCCATGGTCAATGTTGTTCTCTCCAGCACACACGGCGCAATGAGAGACAACATTAAACGGGGGCCGGGGGGTTTGGGGCCCAGCGAGATTTAGCCAGGATTGTAGCTTATGATTGTTGGTTTGGTAATCCAATGCCACTGCGCATGTGCAGCATGGCATGACAAATTAAGGGCCAATCAGATCCTGTTCGATCATAAGCAGCTCATTTCATTAACATAACTGCAAAAGCCGGAAGTTACAGAATAATCAAGGCTGTTGACCCTTTGGAGCATGGGCTGTGACTTAACATGGGGCAGTAATGCGCGTGTACATGCACTGTGGGCTTCATGTGTACAATTCACAGATGGAGGTTTGCCGTGTGTGTGGACGTGGAGCCCAGTAAGCTATGGCCAGCAATGCCCGCACGCTGAAACAGCACATACACAGCCTTGCATTCCAGGCTAGACTAAAAACACCACAAAAATCATCCTCCAAATCACACCCCACTTCGAGTGAACAAAATTCTGCCAAAAACATACTGAATCTCAACATATTTTATATCATTCGATTCAGAAAAACGTTCGCTTTTGACTTACCATGCCAGCTTGGAGACCCGCTACTTCTTTTGCAATGTGTAGTTCGTGAAAACAAAGTCTCGTGGCCGATTCGTGACATAGCCTGTGCACATAAAGTTAGGGATTTGACCTCATTATCGCGTGCGCTGCGGACCGCGGACTGACTGGGAAATGATGGTAATTCCTATTTTCTGGAAAACGACAGCATATTAGGCCCAACAATCACACAGGATACGAGATCCTGTTTTTTGTTCACAATCAATTAGGATATGTCATTATGTTTTGGCAGTGTCATATTTGAATGTTTGCAGATGGTGTACATTACCCTTAAAAATCTGCTCCATAACTAAATCAAGGCCATGTGCTGGAGCCAATTTGCCCAAAATGTTTACGCTTGGGAAACTACATCTGAGTTACAAGGGATGTTACACACACACACACACAAATCAATTTTAAAAAAAAAGGTGATTCATATAAATGATGCAATGGTACTGCTTTGGAAACAGTGCTACCCCTAATAAGGGAAAGTCAATCTCAATCCATCCCATTTACAAATAAACCATGATAGATTAAACTATAAATTTGCACAACTAGACAAATAATCAACAGAATCCTCCCTGCTGTAATCAGTAACACCAACATTGCTGGTACTGGTACATGTATTTAGTTCTTTGATTTTTACCCTTGTTTACCCAAGTACCATTTAACCACCATGTCGGCATTGGGACTTAATAGTCCATGTGGGCTCAAATTGTCTGTAATCCTCACATTATTCTTAGGTACGAACCCTATTTGTTCAAGCAGCATTTTTCCAGTTGGGATGAGATCCTAGCTGTGGACTATACATGCACCGCAGAGGTGGTGCTCAAATCAATGGTTGAGCACATGCGGTAAGCTCCGCCCCCATTCCTTTTCCTTGGCAACAAGCCAGTCATGACTGTTCACCTACTGACAATTCCAAGCACCTGATTAGCTGGAGAATGAAGATGTTGGCGGAGCATGCAACTTGATGAGTTACTTTTGCATGTTTGCAATTTGTAGTGATTAATTAATGTTTTTATCTGTTATATAATTGATTTGCATGCAGAGTTGGTCTCTCAAATATATCTGAATGAATGATAGTGAGTGAAAGTGTTTTGGACTAATATCTTATTCATAGATATACCTAAGACAGTTTGCTCATTCCCATTGGTTGAGAGCCTGTTACGTGTCCGGTTTTAAACGGTTGATAAAGACAGGCTGGCTGGTCTGAAACACTTTTCCAGTGTCACATGAAATTTGGACTCCTTTGAAATCCAGTGCCTCTTACCGTTTTATTGGTTGAACGTTCACAGTCCTCACATAGGCATGCGCAATACTACCAGTGAGTCAGTATTTCACAGTCCTAAATTCACACTACACTGGCACAGCTGCATTCTCCATATAAGTGGTTGTTTACGACTTTGCGTGAGATAGACTTCCATAATATAGCTAGAGGAGTGTTTGAAAAACATGAAGTAAAATTGTTGAACAAAGTAGTTATAATGTTTGACTTGTTTAGACTTTGGACCCAAATGTTTTTATTTTTTTACCAAAAAGTATGTTCGGCTAAGGTAATTATCAGCATCCAGACTCCAAACGGTCTCAAACATACTGTTTAAAACCAGCCAAGCACACATTTATTCCCTTATTCAAAGTTGTTTTGTTTAAGTTGGGATTTAACCAGTTCCCTATATTGGTTTCCAGTCCCCCCCCCCCCCCCCCCCTCACGCTTATTGTTATATTTTAGAGATTGAAGTTCGTCTCACAAAATTTTCATCCCAAAATAATGTTTTAAATTTAAATTGGTTTCCTGTTCAATATGTTCTTGTTTTAACTTGATGTTCACAGAAAATAATGCCTTCAGCTAGTTTTATATCTGTTTCACAAACAACTTTTTTTTATGTTAGTCAAAATAAATACATATTCATAGTACTAATTAAGATTTAAGATTTAAGAAGCATGTTGTTTGAAAGTTGTTGGGTGAATACATCGTTAAATGAACACTATTAACATGAAACTACCTTGTTTTGGTATCAGAATTTTAAAACTATATCAGAGAAGCCTTAAAAAAACCTAAAGACTGCAAGGAAATGTGGTACACACTCAATTCCACCAAATCTTCATTACATTATAGTATGTAGTTTGGACAAACAAATAGTTACGTTTCAAAAGTAGAGTTTAAATAGAACACTTTAAAAAGAGAGAAGTCTGTAATATTTTTTATATCCCTGTGTTTGACCTTTGTCTTGGATCTAATAGCACAAGTCAGTTGATAAACAAATTTCGAAAAAAAAAATCACCTTTTATCCATTCTCTTGTCTTTTTCATTGGATAGGACTGAAAGTCAGGTATTCAAGTCCAAGTTTTCGGGCTGGGATGATGTTCTTGCCGTTGACTATACCCGCCGTGCAGAGGCTGTTCTAAAGAAACCCGCCATACAGAAGGTAGTAATCACATATGAACCCTTTAGTGACAAAGGCAGTGGGAAATGGCAGGAAATAAAATGCCCATATCAGCTGCAGTCAGCATTGCACTTTCAACCCTCTGTTTAAAAAAAAAAATTATTAAACAGCTTGAGGCCCCCAAGAGGTTGTCAATAGTATAATAGGGGTGTAAGTGGCACCACCCATGTCAAAATAGTCCAACCCCCCTCCCCCCAAAAGGTACCCCTATGGGCATTTCTACAGAGTGCCAAAATTTCAAAATGGTCCAAATGCCACAAATTAAAAATGAACATCATACCTGCATTTTACCTACATTTGCATCCAAGATTTAGCATTCAACCATCCAAGCCATCTCTCCGCGCCCTCTGCTTGTCCCACAAAGGACCCTGTAACACAACAGCTCGTCCTAGTTTTTTTTTCTTTTTAGCGATGCATAAGTGCACATAGTGTGAATTTAATGCATGCGAACAGTTTCTCGCTGTGCTTGTAACATTAGCGGATGTCGCCAAAACAAAAAAGAAACTGTTAGCTCAAGTCGTCCAATTTTCCAGTGACAGAAAAGTACTTTGATCATTCTCATGTATCTGTACTTACTTTGGACATGGAATTGCTCTATGGGATTACTGTCTTTTCATGCTTGTACGATTACATGTAGGCTTTTTGTTTTTACTTTTTACTTATCTAAGAAGTCAAAGGTCACATTAGAGGTCAAGTTAAATTAGATGACGTAGAGGGTCAACATGGTCAAGGTGATTTATCTCTGTTATTTACAAATATTTGCATACAGACAGATTTGTTAGTTTATATTTCTGTGTAATTTTCAATATTTATATATTCAGACGTAAAAGGTCATACATGTCATAGTGAGGCCATATGACATCGTAATTATTATATTGTTGAAATGTTATTTACCAACTTTTGCATGCATATTTAGGAATAGATACCTTTTACCAGCAGCAAACACATGACCTATTGGCAATATACTGTACATTTTATTAGTTTCCTAATTTTTAAAAGGCCACAGATATATTGTCATACACACAAAAGGACTAATTGACAGAAAACAGTGTTTCATACTCTTTGAAACAAACAAAACATGCTGTACAGCCAAATAAACAGGAAGAGCAGTATTTTCTATTGTTTGAGGGATGTTGTTTTCCACAGCATTTTTCACAATATTCTCCAGTGAGTAAATGACCAATATAGTGTATGCATGCAAGTGCTAATAGGCTAAACATGAATAAGTGGGAAGATCAGATGGCTGTAAGGGGATGTGGAGGCCATCTTTTTATTATTATTATTATTATTATTTATTCGACCATCACAAAAACAAAACAAAACAAAATTGAGTAAAACGTGCATAAAACAACAACCAACAAGTACAGTAAGAGGGTAGCGGGGACCTGGGACGAAAATCTGAATCACGACAAGACAAATGACAGTTATGTGGGTCTGGGACAGCAAAAGTAAAATGAACTGCTATTACCCGTGGGTATGCAGCCCCCCACATAACGTTGAAAAGACAGATTACAAACACAGAAAACATCGGCCCCCGCAGGGGTGATCAAAATGACAGCCAAAAAAAAAGGAGCAATGGGTTGACTGAAGTTTCCGATAAGAATGCCTGCTTGAGGGCCCTAGGGAATTGAGGAAGGGAGTCGACAACAGCTGAGTCATTGACATGAGGCGGTAAAGAATTCCATATTCTAGGGAAACTGCGGGTGGGGGAATGAAACGAAGCTTGTGTGCGTGAATGAAGATGGCGGAATGTAAGCAAATCTGGGTGGCGTGGGTTGATTAGGATGTTGTCACTGATGGTCTCACATTGGCATAAACCGTGTAAACATTTAAACACAAAGGAGCATAGTAGGTATTGTCTTCTGGATGATAAGGAGAACCAGTTAAGCCGGTCAAGCCTGTCCTCGTATGTCATCTGACCTCGCCGTTGTTTTAGGGCAATTCGGGTTGCTGAACGTTGCACACGCTCAATCTGTTGTTCTTGTGATAGCGTGTGCGGGCCCCAGCAAGGGATACCATATTCGAGGACAGGTAGGACAAGCGATTTATACAGTGTGAAAAATGCTCGGGTGGATGAACCTCCAGCAACTGATCGGATAAAACCTAAGAGGCGATTGGCACGAGAAACAATGACATTAACATGGGAATTCCAGCTTAGGTTAGAGCTAATAGTGATACCTAGGTACTGAACGGATGAGGAAGCGGCTAAAGGGGAATTACCAAGATTGTAAGTAGGAGGATGAATATTTCTACTTCGAGTAATGTGCATAACCTTTGTTTTGGAAGGATTAAAAGCCATGTGATTACACAATGACCAATGGAGAAGGTAATTAAGATCAGTCTGAAGATGATGCTCGTCCACTTGTGACTGGATAACACGAAAAAGCAACGCATCATAAGCAAACATAACACATCTAGAAGAAACACTGTCAGAAATGTCATTAACAAATAGATTGAACAAAGTAGGACCTAGAACACTCCCTTGTGGGACACCAGAAGAAACATCTGCCCAAGACGAAGCACTACCCTGGAATATCACACGCTGTCTACGGTTTAAGAAGGATCTGACCCAATGCCACACGATGCCCCGGATGTTAAAACGTGAGGCCAGTTTCTCAAGCAGGACACCGTGCGGCATCCTGTCAAATGCCTTAGACATGTCGAGGAAAACAGCGTCAACACGGGGAGGGCGTGGTTGGTCGAGGGCAGACGCCCACTGGTGCAAAACGTTAACAAGTTGGGTTACACAGCTACGATGTTTTGTAAAGCCATGTTGATTGCTGTTTAATAAGCCTAACATATCTGTGTGATCGGTTAAGGCCGATGTAACGACTCGCTCTAGTACTTTGCACAAGACTGACGTGAGAGCAACCGGCCTATAATTTGCCAGGATGGACTTATCACCTTTTTTGAACACAGGATGATGGGAATGCTCAGTCATAGACCTTTATTTTCAGAGTGTAGCCAGTGTATTGTAGGTAGGCTCCTCAGACTGAATGTGTCCAGTTTGTCTGAGTTTTGTAGGAGCAGGTTTCATATCAAGTTGAACAGCACAGACACTTATCTTTCAACATTCACTATTGATACTAGATCATGTATGATGTTTGGCTGCAGTTTTCACATGAAAACAAAGTCAGAGAATTCATGCATTTAGGAAATATTCTAGGCATACAGCACTCTTAATATTGGTATCTTTCTAAACACGTGATTACATTTCTTCATTTTAGCTACCATGTTCACTTTTCTTTTGATTGTTTGATCTGTAGGATGCAGCAGATGGACAGAGCGAGATGAAAACTGACTTATCAGCTCTCTTCCTGCCAAGACAACCCTCTATGCCTAGTCATGAAGCCGTAAGTAACCCAGACAGTTGGAATGCCACTATCCTGCTACCTACTGCACTGACGGATTGCAGAGACAAACTCAGCCATGTTGAGCAAATTGGCATCTGGAGCTAACAATCAATTTGTGAGAGGGTGTAGTTCTACAACCTGCTCTAATAGCAAAACTGAAGGAGCCCACCCTGCTTGGCCACAAACAGAAGACCACCTAAACCAAATTTTGCATCGCACATTTGAGGTTCAATCCCTTGATAACAATATAATTGGTTATGATGTTTTATAAACAAGTTCTGAAATTACAAAATAGGACTATATCCATTTTTGCAGTGTTTGTTTGCATGTAGCAATGTCTGGTATGACTAATGTTCAGGTGTTTTTTGGTGAATGAGCATAAAAGTCATAGTTTAAAGATGAATTATCATTTTGTTTAACAAGGGCCTCTTACACAGAAGGTTATTTTTCCTTGTCAGGATCAATTGATGGAGGATTGGAATGAGGATCTTGATGGCATGGAATCCTTTGTATTAGAGGGCAAGAAATTTGTACGGCTCCCTGACAAAGAAATTGGTATGTATCCTCCAGATTTGTTTTATGGATATCAAGAGTTTTGTTGAAAAAAAGTTCTGTGAAGTACTTCATCACATCCTAGGAAATCAGAAATATCTTGTCTAGCAAAAATAATAATAGTAATAAACCGCGCTTAAATCAAGTCAACCATATAGATTTTATACCAGGATTTGACCTTAGTGGTAGCCCGCTAGCCAAATGCAAGTCAAAACAGCATCGGGCTAGTCAAAAACATTCTCTAAGTAGCCTGCCTGGCAACTAAAAATTAGTGAGATAAGGTATGAAACTTTTCTGCGTAGCCATGAATATCTGCTTGTTTTTTAGGTCTTAGAAAAAAAATCTGATATTGCCGCGCATTTGATTTTTTTTTCATGCCGATATGCCACCGAATATTGTGCCGAAATCGCAAGAACAAGAGATCTGCCTGCTGAGCAAAATGTCATTCTAGGCCGTTTGTTCAGCACTTAGCTCAGATGATATCACCTTGTGCTGTCAAATTTGCTACGTTTTCTGCCTTGCAAGGCCATGAGGCAGGCAACCTGAAGGACGTGATATTTTTTGTGCTACATGTACATGCTTAGTAAATGGTCACGAATGACTTTTGCTCAGCAGATACTTTCGTGTGCGGCGGGCTAAAATTAAAAAGGAAGACTAACACTGGTTTTTGTGTAGGTACATAAAAGCAGAAAAAAGTACAGGACACAGACTTCAGCATACCGTCTGGCCTTTTTATGAATGAGCGTGTAGCCTTTTTTACTCTGGCAATTGGCGTGAGTAGGTCATTGGGATACAGACAGTACTGCATGTACGGCGCTCCTTAAAAAAACGTGGCCTATGTAGTGTGATCTGGTCCAATTTTACATCCTAGAAATGTCATGGAGGGTGAAGAACAGAGTTAAGGGTGAACTCTGCTTTATACTATTTATTGTGTTTGCTTTAGCAAGTTATTTAGCAAGCTCATAATAGACCCACTTCCCTCCAACACAAATCCTATATTGATTTTATTGGAGGAGAACCTCTGGTAAGAAGATATAGCTAGGATTGGTTGACATTGTTTAGTCATTCTGTATTTTGCTTTTTATCCCCCTGGCTGTAAGCCGGCGGAGGATATTGTAATAGCGTATTCCTTCTGTGTGTATGTGAGTTTGTTTCTGCATTCAAAAGGGGACATTGAACAATAGAGGACAATAGGTCCCCAATTTGGATTCGTGTACAAAACATTTGCTTAAAAAAGGTCAAGTTCAAACAAAAGAGGGACAACAGGGGTTCCCCGATTTCAGGCAAATACACACTTGTATGTGTATGTGTGCTATGTTTTGGTTAGGTTGACTCTTGTCAGCACGTTAACTTGAGAAATACTTTACTTATGAACTTGAAATTTGGTTTGTAGGTTGTTCTTGATAGTCTTGAGAAGCCTATTAATTTTGGGCTGACAGGTTATAGGCCAAGGTCACTTTTGCTAAAACAATAGAAACATTGTCAGCACGATAACTTGGGAAATACTTTAGTTAGGAACTTGAAATTTGGTTTGTAGGTTGCTCTTGGTAGTCTTAAGAAGCTTATTGATTTTGGGGCCAACAGGTCACTATTGCTAAAACAATAGAAATCTTCCATCTTGGTTAGGGAGGGATTTGCGCAAGTCTCACTTGTGGTATTTTTAAACAATATTTGGCAATTTGCCACAAAGGTCACTTCTACAGTGGGGACAGCTATGTGTTCCTCTGTCGCTACTGGGTGCCTAAGGACCTTCCAGAGGAGGGGGAGGAAGAGAAAAAGGCTGACACCCATGAACGGGAAGAGGATGAAGACATAGACAATGAAGACAAGGATGATGAGGAGGAACCTGAGGAGGACTTCCAATGCACCGTCTACTTCTGGCAGGGCCGGGATGCCAGCAACATGGGCTGGCTGACCTTCACCTTTAGTTTACAGAAGAAGTTTGAGTCCTTGTTTGGTGACAAGTTGGAAGTTGTGCGGCTCTGTCAGGTAAGGTTAGAGAGGTATCTGTAGCGATGACTTATGATGCAGGGTATCACTACCTGCCACTGAGGTGCCAGTTATTGTGAAAAACGGATGTCCTCTCACAAAACTGTATTCCTTCTGCACAAGGACTCAGCAATTTTAATGTATATGGTTGTCTGAATTTAAAGTGAGTCCAATGACTATTTTATTTACAAGACTTCAAAATATATTTATTTATGATGGGTGTTTTGCATAATACGTTATGCAGGATATTGACTGTTGAAAGGTGGCACATTGGAAACTAACACCTGTAAAATGCCTTTGCAGCATCATTATCCCACAGTGAACGTGATGAGTGTGAAAGCAGTTTCCTTCATCATAGATGATGGAAATTGAAATGAGTAGGGCCAAACAAAACAAATATATGTGTTTCCAGTTACCTGACCCACCCAGCGGTGGTTCAGGGGAGGAGGGGGGCCTGATTGACATTACAGAAACCAAAGTGTGACGTTAACAATGAGAAAATATTTCACAGCAGTTTTGCGCAATCCATTTGAAGTTTGCGCAGCTGATTTCCCATTATGCCTTCCTGCTAATTTCACCCCGATTTTGCACTGATTTCACATTGTATCTGCATGGGGTATTAAAATGTAAAAGTTGCGAGCAAAATACAAAATGCGAATTCATTTTGCCCAAAATACTTTGGTGTACATGTACATGTACATTCTGTACTGTCATCAATTTCCCAGGTCGCCAAACTTATAACCGTGGATGAATTCACATTGCTAAATGTTCGTGGTAACTTTTCATGTTAAACCAGATTGGAAAATCTGTGGACATCATGACTGATACAAGTTTGGACAAGAAACAAAAACAACAGTTTTTTATACACGAAGTTCACTGGTTTTTGTATTTAATGAAAAAAAAAAATGTATAGCGGAAAAAGGTGAGGCGGCCTTCCGTTACAATCCTCGTACAAAAATGTGTTGACTATTTTGATCATTACTGAATCATTATTGTCTAATTTTACTTGTACGCCCACTAAGGTTTTGTCAATTGAGTCATATGTCATGATCTTCTTTTTTTGTTGCTATAATACATAATGAAAATTATTTGAGAATGTATGGTCTTTTCATAACAAAACTTTAAGTTTAGGCTTTTGCTAAAGACTAATAATTTGTTCTTCTAACCAGCTGAGGAACAAATGTTTGGTTTCTTATAACTTATGCAAAATTACAACTTCAAACATGAAGAGAAGAAAAATGCTAGAATTGTTGGTTTTCCATTGTGGACAATACAACTGGCTTTTCCGTGAAGTGGTTTATTGATAGTTGCATTTTGAAGAAAGGCCTTTCAAATTATTTTCTTTCTTTCGTTTCTAAATTATTCAAAACACTGCAAAGAAAAAAATACCTAAATTGCAACATTGAACCTTTTAAATTCACTTAAGGTTGCTCCATACCTCATGTGAGATTTAGAGCAAGGACAATTTGTTAGAGTAATGGCCAAAAGAATGCAAGCGTTGTTGGTGTGATGGTAATGATCGTATGA
Organism: Patiria pectinifera; assembly: GCA_029964075.1. Classification (NCBI taxonomy): domain Eukaryota; kingdom Metazoa; phylum Echinodermata; class Asteroidea; order Valvatida; family Asterinidae; genus Patiria; species Patiria pectinifera. The sequence goes on from CM057146.1 coordinate 16,831,211, forward strand.
AACAAAGTATGAACTGACCCCTAGAGAAGAAAACAAGTGTTGTTTGTTTTTGTATTCCAGCAACAAGAAAACCTGAAATTCCTGTCACATTTCAAGAAGAAGTTTGTGATCAACCGCGGCCGTCGTCGGTTATCATCAGCGGCTGATTCAGAACAGGAGCAGAGCTTGAACCCATCCTTCTACCACATTAGATCCAATGGCGGGCCACTGAGCACACGTTGTGTTCAGGTGCATCCAACTGTGCAGTGGCTGAACTCCGAATTCTGGTGGGTTATGCAGCAACACCCACTCACAAGAGCCAGTGTGTTTGTGCACATGATGCCGAGTATTCATGACCAAGTTTGTTAACTCAAGTTGCTAACTTAAGTATACCTCAAGTAGCTCCACCCCCCTTCCCAGATGGATGTTTTGGATGATTTAACAGTATACATCAGGTTTCAAAGTGTGAACTTGATGGTTCATTTGTTCATGACATGAAAGAAGATGCTCATTATACAGTAATATGGTCATTTTGGGATCAATCTAACCTATGACCTCCATGATTGTATTTGCACTCTGTCATCTACAAGTATTAAAGCTATCCTGCCCTGTGTTGGCAGTGTGCTAATTCTTCTTGAATTTCCATCAATCAGGCATTTTTATTGGGCATAAATCGGACGCTAGGAAACCCTCAAAACTAAAGCACAGAATCCATACCTCCTGTGCATTACTACATTAAAGTTAGTCTTTTCATGGATCAAATCACAGTACAGGGGCCGATTTCACGAAATGCTGATGCGTCTCAGAAAGAGCAACTCGTCCTAACTTGGCAACTCATCCTAACTCACAACTCATCCTAAGACTGATTTTACCAAACGTTCAACACGTCCTAAATTCCTTAGCAATGCCACTGAACTCGTCATAACTCAAGATTGGTCTAAGAGTCGTCTTACCTCATGATAATGTACATTAATTTGTATATCGTCTTGAAATCAGTGCACTGTCTTTTTGTTTAAGGTGAGTTTTGGCCTAAGATAAATTTTCGCAGCAATTTGGAAGCTAATTTTTAACGCAAGAGGATGAAAACCCCTTTAGAAACAGTTATAAAATGGTTTTTGACACGCTGCTCATTTTAATGTCGGGGAAGGCAATGCCCGCTGGCAGTGTCCCTCAGATTGAAGGATGTCCCTTCTGATGGGAGGGCGTGTGCCATCGCGGCAAGAGGATTCTCAGGAAGAAAACACTGGAAAACAGAGATGGCTGTTCCCTCAGGAATTATTTATAAGTGAATCCATCCCATGACAAAATCCTTGGTCAATTAAGCCCTGATGTATAAAATCCCTGATGTATAAAATCCCTGAAATATAATAACATAAAAATAAGTAAGGCCTGTAAGGCCTGCTCGCCATAGGTTTACACTTCATTTCTAGTTGCTTTCACATTTCTTGGATCAAGTTAAGGACTCTGTAGTGTGGATTAGACAATCTTTAAGTTGTCCAGAGAGAATAAGGGTTACTATTACGTTGATTTGCTTGAACATGTGTTTCCACCCCTCGAAATGAAGTTTTTATCGAAGAGCTTACGTGAAAATCTGTGTGTCATTGCTGTAGTTACATTCTGAAGGTACCATTCAGGAACCAGGATAGTAAGGGAATTGTCTACTCTTGGATTGGCAGCAGAGCTGACCCTGAGACAGCCAGAGTAGCAGAGGAACTGGCCTATGACATGTTTGATGTGAGTTATCATTGTTATCATAAAATGTAAATGTCACTGATCACATCATTGTAAAGGGCGATTCTTCAGAAATTGAAACTATATTAATTTTTTTTGTTTTTGTATTTTTTATGTGATGTAATACAAATGATTCCTGTAAGTAAAGTAAAGAAAGTAAAGATGCAGATTTCTTGAGATGTTTTATAAGTTGGTCTTTCCGTGCATAAATTAGCAAAAATTTAATTACAAAATGTCACACACATGTCCGATCAAAATGTCACACAAGTGACCACAGAACAATTCCCATAGTAAAACTAAAGCAGAGGATGTACTTTATTTATGCATTTTATAAATCACAAAAGACTAGACTACGGTACCCCAAAATTAGTATGGGTGTGTGTGTGTGTCCTTAGAACGTTGGAGAATGGCGTGCATTTTCCGTCTGATGTCACAAAACTTTGATGACCTCTCCTAATATTTTGACACAATTTGTGAAAGTAGAAACTATACTCTGAGGTAGGGAGTAAAAAGTACTAACCTGAGGAATCAGTGAAAGTAATATGTCAGATGTAATAACAAGAGGTAAAGCTTCAAAACTCAAACAAGACCAATTGTGTGTCACAAGGTGACCGAAGAATGGCCCTAAATAGGCATACTGATATGAAATATTCCAATGTCCCTGGAAACTGTACAATATTTGATCACATGCAGATACTTACGCTCACAGTGCTCAATAAAACGGCACAAAAGCTGTACTATGTGAATACACATAGTGATGCATGTGACAATGGAAGAACTTATATCTAGTGTTTGTAAAATTTACATTCATGTATGAAGACTTGGTTGAAATTTCATTTGTTGGGCAATTCCATAGTAACTCACGTTGCAATGTAACTTTTAAAGGGGTGGGTCTTACATCAACTCTGTGCTGTTCATTCTATGAAGTCAAAGCATGTTTAGGGTGGATTTGTCTCACAGAAGATCCCTTGAATTTAAGTGACTAAACTACAAAAAAACAAAGAGGCCAACAAAATAACTTTTTGTTGGTTTAGCAGTACCTTTTTTTATCGGTAACCAGATACATAAGCAAGGACATGGCAAAAATGTTAAATACCTTGCATTTGAAAGTTTCCTCGTACTGTTGCTTGTTGGAAATTTTTTTTCAGTGCCCATACATCCTTAGGTGTTAGGGTGTAAGTCATATGCTATAAACAATATTTACCAAAAATAAATGATCATGAAATCTCTAGAGGCAGGTGCGGTTCTAGGGGGGCTATAGCCCCCAAAAATATTGTCTGGCCCTTCCCCCCCCCCCTCAAAAAAAATCCATAGGCAGTAGCCTATTGAGAAGGCGACGTCACATGCAAATTGTCGTGAGAAAGGGGCATCTGTACACTATTATTATCAGCGCTCCCCATGGAAAATGTGGTACGAGCCCCCCGCCCCCCCCCTTGATTTTCAGAGGCCCAAGTGTCTGGAGCAAAAAAAGGTCTACATTTCATCACACCTCCCTGCAAACATGTCTAGATCCACCCCTGCTAGCCCCCCTTAAATATAGGCTCTAGAACCGCGCCTGTCTAGAGGGAAGTATTTTGGTAACTCGCGTTATGCTAACTCACGCAACATTTTGTCCGCCCATCTTTGGCACAATTTAATAATAAAACAAAACAAAACAAAATAGAACATGAACCTTTCTCTCTGCCTTCAAAGGACAAACTCACAATCAGATTTGCATTTTGCATATAAAAACAAGATGCCAAAATGACTACCTTATAATACATCAACAAAAACTTTTTTTTACAAAAAGTACATTGAACCATATTCCATCGCACTGGCACACCACTCAGATGAAAGGTCTTGTCCCCTTTTGAAGTTGTTATGCATGTACGTGTAGTTGTGAAGATTTCATAAATTTTGAAGCTTTCAGCCATGTCCAATTTGTGTGAAATGGCCCCTTTGTCAAAGGCAGAAATCCTAAATCTTCATGTATATACACGTGAACTAAAATCTGTCTTTTGCCCTAGCTGACACCGCGTTGTGCAGAGGTTTTCTATTATTAAGACCGAGTTATGGGGACTTTTTGCTGTCTGCATAGCATCTTCGGTTCCCATATTAAGTATCGCTCAACAGGCAGTGGTGGATCCAGGGGGTGCGGAGGGGGTGTTTAGTTGATAATATTTAGTCAAGAACATCGCTATTAGTTGATTGAAAGTAGAACCGGTACATGGGCAATTCAACAGTAATTTGGACACGGCTGAAAAGTGGAAAAACTATGAAATCTTCAGAACTATTAGTATCACAACATCAAATGCGGTATCATATGAAAGGGGACAACAAGAATTTGAGTTAGGTGAGTGGATTATGGCCAAAAAGTGCTTTAAAAAATATGAAGTGGCAACTATTGTACTACCAGCTAATATTGGTATTTTTTTAAAGTCGGGACCCTGCTTGGTTCAGAAAAAAAAATTACCCAGAATAACTATTGGGCAACATGTTCAAATGACGTCATCAAATTGACCACACTTGCGCAATTAATTGTGACCCAGCCCAACGAAATGAGGCATACGACTACAGAGCTGCTATTGCGTTACGGCCCTTATAGAATCTCGCCCTGTAAATATTAATAAAAACTGACATCACCATTGCTCACAATCATTATTGGTCGCCCAAATGAATAAGTCGAGACATTTTAAGGAAGTGACTTGAGTTGAGTTGAGTCAAGTCATTAGGTTAAGCAGGTGGAGTCGAGTAGAGTTGAGTCACAGAAAGTAGTCGAGTCAAGTCAAATTTATGCTTGAGTCAATTCAAGTCACTGACATTGAACACCATATAATAAATGACAGAAGGGAAGAACACAAAGCACCAGTTTATTAGGAAGATCCAACTTAAGACCTTAAGAAATCGCCTGAAGCCAATGATGAACCAAGAATTAGGAAGTGCGTTTAATGTCTGATTTCGTGATTGTAGTTTGTGCGCTACATTATAAAACCACAAGGTTTAGGCGGCTGCAAGTTGAACATAAATAACTTTGCACCCTAATAGTACCCAAACGTAAATATGTTTGCACCGTAAAAGATCACTGCACACATATTTTCGCACACTTTTGGGACTCTAGTGTTATTAGCCTTCGACTCGAGTCCACTCTTCTGATGAGGGACTTGAGTCAAGTCGAGTCATTTGCTCCTAGTGACTCAAGTCGAGTTGAGTCAGTTACTCGTTGGACTCGAGTCGAGCTCCAGTCACCAAAAATTGTGACATCGACTCAAGTCATTGCAACTCTGATTATGGGTACATCTGTACATCTCACAATCAGTAAAGTTTCAATTCAATTGGGACAAATTTATTTATTTTGTTATAAAAGTTGTTGGGTTCCCTGCATACAAATGTCTCAGGTCTTCAAGATATGTTAATCATTATCAAAAAATATAAATCCATAGTGTGTATTTTCTTGCATCAGTGGCAGTTTTTAATATGCGATACCTCTTACACATTTCTTTTCATTTCTTGCATCACCTAACTCTTTCACTATTTCATTAGGCCTGACACGTAACAAATGTAGGCCAATCATTTATCTGTGAATCAAATTTGAGATTTGAAGTCATGTCTACGTTACCATGGAATTGCCCTCATGATCAAGGGGCTGATGACTTCGATTTGTGTGGAAATAATATCAGTCCTCTCAGTAAAAACAGGAAATGGGTCTTCTATAAACTTTTCCTATTTTTGGTATGCCAGATTTTTGAAATTCCAAACTGAATACGTTGTCTTGGTTGGGATGACCCTTTGCAGGATACCCACAGCTTCCAGCTCCTCTGTGAGGGAGAGGAGCCAGAGAACTTCTGGTGGGTGGCGCTGGGTGGCCAGCGCAAGTATGATGAGGAGGCTTACTATATGCATCACTCTAGGCTCTTCAGGTGTTCCAATGAGAAGGGTTTCTTCACAGTGTCTGAGAAATGCTCGGACTTTTGCCAGGTAGAGAATGAATTGTTTCTTGCATGTCAGTGTCATATATGTAGTTTTAGAGAAGATGCTAAATTTATCAGGGGCCAATTTCATGGCACTGCTTAACAACGAAACAGTTGTGGTAACTACATGTATAGCAGAAAATTGTGCAAACTCCAAGCACTATTTCATTGTGTGGATGTGCTAATGGTTGCACACGCATGGACGTTTCTATTGTTACGTCACTGATTTAAGCAACTTTTTGCTATGAGGTAAGCCTGCCTTTTTGCTGCGCTTACTGCTTAGCAGCACCATGACATTGGGTCAGTAGTAACTTGAGGTTTACGTTGATGCTTAGAAGGGTGTAATATCCTTTCATACAAACAATGCTTCCAGAATTTTTGTCTTGAGTGCTGGATCAAGTGCGTTTTGGTCAATTTCTTGGTCGCGGTAAGAACACCATGCCAGAACGTGACAGTGTGACAGGGCCTTTAAAGTCCAAGAGTAAAAGTACAGATTCAGATTGAAAGCCCTCTTTTTGGCTAAGCAGTGTTTATTTTGTCAGCTTCTAGACCTGCTTGACAATGGGAACATTGCATAGCTGCATCCTGCTGTGAGTAAGATGATCTATTTGGTAGCATTTTTATCTTTAATCAGGATGATCTTGCCGATGATGATGTGATGATTCTAGATACAGGCTCTGAGGTGTATCTATGGTGTGGGCCAAGCAGCAGTGAAGTAGAGAAAAAGCTGGCCTTCAAGAGTGCCCAGGTCAGTTGCAGAGATGTAGTCCAGTCCTCACAAGTCATTGTTAATCACAAGTCTTCCAGACTGAATTCAAGTCACAAGCTATTCAAATGACCTGTATTTTTTATCACCAGTTGTCACCTTACTTGTGATTGGCTGACTTTCATTTCATCTGACAAAAATCTGAAAATGACATGTTACTGCTGATCATTCACGTTAATGTGGTTTATTGTGTGAATTTCATAAGATGTCAGACAACTTTAGGTTCATTGTGTAATAAAACTACAACATATTACTAGTCATTTGGAGTCTCTGTGCTCTTCCCATTGAGTATATGTATGTGTCGATATACATTATGTACATAAATTTCAGTAACTGGCCCGAGTTTTATTGAGGCAAGTCGTTTTTGTTATCGACACACTACAGATAATATCTATACATGCATACATAGACCAAAGTGCCCATTGCAGACATAGCCTTACCTTTTAAGAGTTGTGGTGCCCTGAAAGCCTGCATTTCAGTGGTAGTAAAAACAAAGAAGTCCTCAATCTATTTTGTTCTAAACAGGTAGATTGGTAAACTGTTTACACTTAAAGATATAGTCCATCATTTGTAATTTGTGCATTTTGTTCGTTTGAAGCAACAAAAGTGCTCAAAATCTAAAGAAGGGTGCTGAACAACTAACCTGATGAAGTTTTAGCTCAGCTTCAGCTGTATTTCCAAGAAAAACAGCATTCTAGGATCTTGATTTCAAATCAAAATTTGCTGAATCATGTTTTGAATTGGGCCTGAATTCAGTGTCCGAGACAAGTTCTCACTGAGACGATATTGCAGCTACGTGATGTTGCGCAACGATCCGACGAATTATAGCAACTGCGCGCCTGTGCGTCATACCAACGCTTGCGTGCACTTTGCCGAATAAAAAAAACCTAAACTACTAACGGAAATTTCCAACGGTACGTCTAAAGGCCGCTTTTTGTTGATTTCTTCAAAATGACAGCTTTCCAGAAAGAATAATTTCACAGGGAGTTTAGTCCCCTTACTTTCTTTCAGCCAAGTATTTTTTCAACAATAATAATGTCAGTTACTTTTTGGATAGCTGCAAATGATGGACTGTAGCTTTAATGTTATTTACCATGTAATATTTGTGTATCTCAAGTGTCATATTGGCCTTTGAATCTTGTATGGACTCTGTATTTGTAGTCCCTAAAAAAGTGGCAAAAAAGGTATGACAAACGCTTAATGCAAGTTCCACCTAACACTCACGCACAGATTTTACAGGGTTTTGCACATAAGTATACAGGTTGAAATTAAGCATGTGTACATGTAGTCCCACCACACAAGAAACCAGTGTGGACAGGTAGTGCAGTCACTGTGTGTACCTTCAAACAAACGATGTCCACATAGTGTAGGTAGTGAAGATGTTGTGTGGACTTGCCCAGGTCCTGTTTGGCCCAATATATATCAAAACCTTTCATAGTAGTTCCAAACCTAGCTCTTAAATTTCTTCTAGTAGCATATAATCTGGAGCAAGATTTTTGTGCAACCTCACTGGGCAGTTTTGTTGTACTTAGTATGCGTGGGACTGAAAATGAACTGTGATTGTCTTCAGAGGTAGAACATGCGCACTAGTTTCCCTCATTCGACAAGATTTTCTAGACGTTGTTGCTGGCGGTTCGTGGGCGATAGCGGTTCGTTGTTATGACGCCCTCTCGTGGCGGCAGGTTATCACATATCAAACTACAACATCTTGCCCCTAGACCATGAAAACAAGTAGAGGCATTTTTTGGTTAGGGTTATCTGTTGCAAAATGAAGAGGAACACTAGCTCATGGAAATCACGATGAACAAATTCGGTTGAAAGAGTGTTCACTTTGCAAGTAAAATGAGTTGTTTTATTTTATTTATTTTTTTTGAAAAAAAAAGAGGAAAGTCCATACTATGCATCGTAAACATGTGTGTGCATGATGTGTCCCACTTTGTGGAGTTCATCTGAGTAGGCCACTGAACGCTAATCATTCTTACTCATTGATTTAATTTCATTTCGCAGGTGTACGTCCAACACATGCGCAATAAGGACAACGAACCCAATCGTAAGCTGGCCGTGGTCCGCAAAGGCAGGGAGCCATGGAAGTTCATCCGGTGTTTCCATGGTTGGGGCAACTATAAAACTGCCCCAAAGTGAACTTCTTCTCAGTCAGTGTAGTATTAACAATACGTTAAAAACTCTGAAAATTAGTATGGTACATCCCTGCTTGAAACAACCCACCCCCCAAAAAAAGTCCTGTTGTCAGTACATGATGCAACACATATTCCTCCTACTTCTGTGTGTTTTTAAGTAATAAATCATAATGTAACTTGTTAAATTTGTAACTTCTTTTAATTTGAACAATTGATATCAAAAGTGAAGACAGATTATGCATTTTTTATAGATTTGAAACTCACTTAATTAGGCTTGAGAAGTTTTCTCTCACAACTCACTGAGCATGGAGGGTTTACATACCAGTAATTGTAACTCATGTACACTATACAGGGTGAGTCAAAAATAAAGTCACCTAGATTTATGATTTGTTTTCTTAAAAGCAATCAAATTTGATAAACATGACGTATTTCTTAAAAAGAGCATGTTCTTCCACTCATCTCTAAAAAAGAATTACTGAAAGTGACCCATGCTATCAGATGTTATGCTTACTTTACTTACCCTCGGTTCAGACAGGCGTGCCAGAGTCGCACCGATCCAAATTAAAGGCAAGATTTGAATTAAGTACATGAAAAGTTTGACGTCTGAAACAAATAGAAGCGACTAGACACGCCAGATGGCGAAAGATCGATGGTCAGAGTCGTTCAGAGCGACTGAGGAGCGACTTGGTTTCAGACGTCGCTCTAGTCATGAGCCGAACTCAATGCAGATGTAAATGTATGTAAATAAGTAGTGACCTTCAAAAATAAGGACTGCAGGCGATGTGCTTAATGCGCAGTGCTTATAATTTAAAAGTTTTCTTTTTGCAGATTTAATCCTTTCAAACACAAGATTTCGATGTCGTGTTACAGAGCAAAAGCTTACAATAAATGTACGTCCCACTGCCGCCCCAATACAACACAATATTCATTTTTTTAAAGCAGAAAACCGAGACTTCCTGTATCCATGTTGTACAGGCACGGCGCAGTCTTGAAATACAAATTGTTTGTACGTGGCGTGACGTGCAAGAGATAACGCGAGCGCACATGGCGTACGAAACGATCAGTGGTGGACAGCTGAATTTTGTGATCTTTTCATTAAAATAGATGTACATGTACTTTGGGAATAGACTATGCAAATTACATGAGAATTTCAGTTACTACTAGTTGATAACATGTACTTTATCCCTCCGTTATTTTGTTTAGTGGAGCAAGCAACATATTTTTTAAACGTTTGTCTTATTCTGTCACTTTCTTTTTTACTCGCCCTGTACAGTAGTTTACTATTATAGTTGAAACTGTGTGATGCTCGGATTATCTTTCCTAACTTGATACTCAGTTTTTCCATCCTTGACAAAATAATGTTTTTGTTTTGTTTCCTTTGGTTGGTTGGTTTTATTTGTGTCTTGCTGCGGCCATATTCATGAAACATTACTAACTTAGCAGCCAACTAGACCTTAGTAGGATACTAAAATGCCTAATAGTCATGGTAGTCTACTATGGAGTTGACAACTAAATTGTGATTCCTGAAACCTTACTAAGAACCTTGGTAACTAGTTACATACTAGGGGAATTTAGTTGCATACGTGAGTAACTGGAATTGGGTGCTTTTGGGTTGAGTGGCATGTATGGAATGTGATGACAACAGATACAATAGTGTGACAGGTATATTAGGCTAATCCATGTCCAGCATGTGAGTGGAATTTTGAATACTCGCATAAATTATACTGCACTAAGGCCCAAAAAAATAAATAAGTCGGTCTCTGGTCAGTGCGCGCGTCGATTTTCATCATGCACAGCAATCTCTTTTTTTTTCAAAATGTTCCTCCGTAGCTCCAACAGCGCCCTCTATTGCTGCACCTCCTCAATTTTTTTTTACCAAAGAGCACCAAAGAATGGGAAATTGCACCAAGGCAAATGATCGAGAGCACCAAGGCAAATTATGGAGGACACCAATGTACATGAGGACACCAAAAAAAGCAAAATAGTACCCCACCTTGTCTGTACAATCCAAGCTTGAAGAAAAAAAAAAAGCCAAAAAAAAAAAAAAAAAAAGCCGCGTCAATTCCGGAACTTTGGTCTGACCAGAGACCGATTTTTTTTTTTGACCTAACGTACAACTTTTTTATTCTAAAATTCTAAATTATTCTAAAACATCTGCCAAATGAAAGGCCTTCACACTAAAGTTGTATTTCTTTTAGTTGGACACCTTAAACAGAAAGTACTCGGGTCAGGTGGGTAAATCCACTTGGCCCACGGTCTACTCCCGGTGATCTCCTTTAGCTCTCCCTTTGTAACCTCTGGGGGGAGGGTGCGTGCTTGTGCACAGAGCCAATACGCCATGGTGTTTTGTGGAGTTTGTTTTCTGCATTCAATAGGGGACGTTAAACAATAAAGGACAAAAGGGTCCCCAATTCCCGAGAGGTCCTCAATTTGGATTTGTTTACAAAACATATGGGAGGTCTTCCTAAACAGTTAAAAGTACATGTACAAACAAAAGAGGGACAATAGGGGGTCCCAAATTGCAGGCAAATACACACTTGTACAGGTTGGTCTGGGTCACAGAAAACACTCGAGCTTAAGGGGCTCTCAGCATGTGATTTAGTAATGTTAGACATGGGAACTTGGAAAGATAAATTAATTTTTGATGATTGAAACTACAGTAATTTTTATAAAAGAATAAAATCAGACTATCAAATTCCATGTGTTCAGAGAGAGATATTAAGCACTTCAAACTGCACAACAACAGGAAAAAAGCATGTGTTTATGTTGAGTTCTAAATCATGTAGAAAAATGTAAATTATTTTTTTTCACTCACTGGGTAAAATTATTTGTACGCACATAACTTATGTACTTTGCACTTTATTAGTTTGTTTGTATGGAAATTCTATGTTTAGTTTTGTGAATTGCAGAAGCAGTAAGCAGTTTCTTTGCAATAATTTACATAAAAATGAATTGAATATTACAACTTGATACTTGCAATCCATTGTGGTTTTATTTGAGAAGTCAGTACGTCAACAGATGTCAAATGCTGGTTTCTACATCTTAAGCTGAGGAACTGGACATCAAAATTGTCAGGGAATTGATAAGAATATCAAGCATACATGTCATTACCATAGAGCTATATTATATTACTAACATGCTCTTTCCCTACATGCCGTGTGCATCCACCCTTTAAGTACCCTTTTAAGTTCTACTTTTTCAGCTGGGTCTGCTTGAAAGCCTGCTGTTTTTAATCAACTTTTCATTCCATCTTATTTCAATACTTTCAATGAGAATATGAATAAAATAAAAGTGTCAGCACTTACATGTAGGACACTTCTGACTGTGTTCTGCTAAGGGAATGAGGTACAGGCTCTTGCAGAGCCATTTTCCAGTCTCTTGGTGGGGAGGGGGGGGGTGAATATTGTGTAGAGTGCATTCGATTACTTCCCCCGCGCTTACTCATGCAAGTGCAACCGTTCGATTTACCTCTCACATGACTTCTCGCACTTACTCGAGCCTGGCCCAAGTAATTGACTCACCGAGCTGGTTACTCGGGTAAGTACAGTAAACTCCGGCTAAACCGGCACTCTTGGGACCCGAGAATTTGTGACGACTTACGCGAATGCTGATATATGCTTTAAGTCGTCATTTTGCCGACTTACATGAATGATCATTTGCACACATGATTCATTGCAATAATTGGCTTTGATTTACCCTGGATTATCTCCTTAATGCTTGAGTTGAATCCAGCAAATTAACCCTCGAATTGTATCATCACGTTTGGGGTATTGATAGTACAGACCACGATACATGCGTACGTGCACACAGTAATGAATTAAATGCGTGCGTGGTCCTGTATATACCATGCACGCATTGACTGCAGCAGTAGTCATTCAATAAGACGACCCCCAAAATGGACAGAGGGCATGCGTACAGCCTAGACGTGCTAGAGGGGGTACTGGTATTGATATGCTCACGATGCATATGCGATGTATATGCAGCAAAGATCCTATAGCGCCGCGTAGTGGTATGCAGTAGGACACCCTTTATCGACACCGATGCATGGAGCGATCACGGGCCGTGCGAAACCACTTTTCACTCGCCACTTTGCCAACCGAAGCACAGGAAGTCGATGCCAATGCATGATTTGTTGAATGCCGACTTACACAAAGGATTTTGTAATGCTTTTATGGAAAGGGGACCGAGAGTAACACGACGACTTGAGTGAAATGGCGACTTATAAAAGCCGACTTAGAAATAATAAATTCAATGGAAATGCATTAGGGACAATTGGGACTTTAGTCAGACGGCCGACTTGAGCGATTTGACGAGTTGTATGATGTCGGTTTAGCCGGAGTTTACTGTATCCCATAAGGCCATGCAATAAACATGGCTGCTGGCGGGCGCCTCAGATCAGACCTTGTACACAAACCACTGAAGTGGCGTCAGGTTGCAACATTTTTTTCGAAACAGGCTACCAGAGCTACGGCTACGTCTATTCTCAGCACGTCCCCACGTATTTTCAATGGCTGTGTACCTAGATCTAGCTCTAGACAGTTGATTTGGATGCAGCCTGTGTCATGCCAAAGTTCAACTTTCCAGCTTTTGCACGAAACTTTACCCGAAATCGTTCGTTTATTTAGCTCCACTGCGCATGTCTGTCAACACGCAAGGAGCCAGGCGCGAGTAAGCTGGGGGAAGTAATCGAACGCACTCATTGTAATTTTGTGCAGTGCCTCCTAGGTGATGTGAATGTGTCCCAAAACAATTGGAGCGTTGTGTACACTTGCATGGGTTCAAAGCCATTGTCTCTAAGCACTGCCACCGGGTAAGAGTCTGAAACAGGGATGGCTCAACTCGTGATACACTGTGTTTACTTCACACAGTCCAATTAACTTTCCACATATGGAGACTGTGATCATAAAAAGAGCATGATGCAATAGTATCATAAGATGATGGCTGGTCTGTCTGTCTACTAGCTGCACTGTTTTTCTGTTGATCAGACACATCACTGCCAGAAATCTCTGTAGTTTTCTGTCCAGTAGCTTGAGAAGTCTGCCAGTTATCTCCTTTGTGTTGTCTGGTAGCATATTCACATCTGTCCTGATTTGCTGTTTCAGCTGGGGCATTTGTCATTGCCTTGTGTGATGATGATGGCATATTCCTGTCCTCATTGGAATGCATTGGTTTGGATTGCTCTTGGGACGATACCATCTCATCAGTGAAGGAGGATGCAGTTAGTTGTCCACATGGCGGGTTTGCATGCTGGCACCAATCCACTCCATATGCTAGGGATTGGTGCTCCATGTATGAAGCAACAAGAGACTGGCAATTTCCATCTTGAAAAGTAAACAAAAGGGTACATAACAAAAAAGTAATAAATAATAAAAAACAGTCTGTAGAATCAGTTTCAACTTGTCTTACATGTCCACAGACAACAAGAAAATATTCCACTTGATATCAGCTTTAGATTTGAATATAAATTTGTTAAGTTTTTAGGACTTGGCTCGCTGGATAAAAAACATCAACTACGAAGACATTTTTTCCCCTCTTATCCAGGGCAATAAAATGTGGGCATTAGGGCCGAGTGATATTTCAGCACCATTATTAGATACTTTATGGCAGTTGACTAGCTAGCACTTGCATAATAATAATAACAGGTTCTTATATAGCGCTTTTAACTAAGATCAAAGCGCTTCACATTATTATTACCCCTAATCATTGGGCCAATTAAACATTCCATATACCATCTCAGCTCCCTGGGGAGTATACAGCTCGATGCTACCTGTTAGGCGCAAGCAAGTTAATTCAATCACAATAACCATCACTGCCCTCATAGGTACCCATTTACTCCTGGGTGGAGAGAAGCAATGAGTGACAAAGTGCCTTGCTCAAGGGCACACGCACCATGACCCCGCCAGGACTCGAACCCACGACCTGCAGTTTTACCCACAGACCACGAATCAGTGCCCTTAACCATGAGGCCACAGCACTCCACCAAATAGCGTAGGGGGTAGTTGTACACAGAGCCCATAGGAGGACGCTATTTGGTTTGAGTAAGCATCAGTGAATGATGCTCATTTATTCAAGTTCACAAGATTGGCTGAACAGTGGGCACAGGCAACTTCTCAGCCTTTATGAGAATGGCAGCTACAATGGGCTCCATGCACGAACAAGAAAGGACACTTTTCTTACAACTTTCAGTGGAAAAGTGGCATCTCTGATAGTGCGAAGCACAACTTATTCTGAATGTGCACAAAGCCATAGCGTCTTTGCATGAGAGCCAGACATCATTGGCTGTACATTCTAATGTCTCTCAGTGGTCTCCCCAACTCTCCCTTTCTTACCGTTGAGGGGGTAGTTGTACACAGAACCCATAGGAGGACGCTATTTGATTTGAGTAAAATATTTGGTATAAAATTTACCCAAATCAAACAGGTCCTATTAATTGTGTTCGGAAAAATAGGCTAAGAAATAAAAGCTTACTGTATTCACCAGGCATGCAACTGCGAATTTAGAAAAAAACGAGGACATTCCAAACCACACCAGACTTTGTAGCGTTTTTCAATTTGTAATGGCATTCAGTCAAAAACGAGGAAATCAGTGGATCCAAGGAAAAGTTGCATGCCTGATTCACGTGGAACGATAAAGCAGGATGTGGCATAAATGACGAGAAAATGTTGCAAAGTCAGTAAAGACAAATCATACTTACCAACGACAGTTGCACAATCAATTATATGGAAGCCATTATGCATGCAAGCAGCCAGGAGCAGATTGCCATGGCTAGGGTGCCATTTTAATCTCCAGACACCCCCGCCAACACTGGTCTCTGTCAATGGTTGCCGCAAATGTCTGGTATCCCATAGCATCACTGACTCATCATAGCTAAGCAGGTGGAAAATAATATCCAATTACCTATCTTCATTCAAAATAAATGAGCACTGAGACAACATTGCATATTATGGAACAGTTATTAGCTTGACAATCAGGGACATTAGCATTCAATAATTGTTGGCCTATTTTTCCTTTAAAAAAAAAATATTTACATCATAAATCCACATACGTTGTGCCTAATATGATTACCTTCCAGAAGCCAGGAGATTCTCCCTGTGTGCATTGCTATGCAAGCTGCATACACCCATGCTGTGACTGTCAAAACAACAACCAAGATAAAGTTGATGAAACCCAGAAAATCAATATTTTGCAATATCAGACACTGAAACTTTATATTTGGGAATTCATACATATTGGACATGAAGACATGACAGGTAGGATAGTACAATTATGGACTCTGTGAACAACTACCCTCTCAGTGGTGAAAATGAGATAGGGTGAGGACACTTGGGCAGCACGCCACCACGTGTCCATGGCAAACATGTATTGTGCATGCAGTTTGTGCATCTTCACATAAAAATTGGTGATGGGCTCTGTGCGCTTACTAGGTAGCGCGTGTATATGGCACACATTACGCACGACTCATTTGATTCTGAATGTGCACAAAGCCAATGCGTCTTTGTGTGAGCATCAGGCGTCATCAATGCATTTGAATGTCACTCCAAGTGGTATCCACCAGTAAGCCACCCTTGCTTACTGTTGACGAGGTAGTTGTGCACAGAGCCCATAGGCAAACTAGCCCACCCACAGGGATGTAATTGGAATGAAAGATGAGGTATGAAGGAAAGTATACACACATATATGGTGCCAATATGTAATTTACAATTATGAAAAAGCCTGAAATCAGGCAAGTGCAGGAGGACAAAGGGTAAATCAGGGGGAGGGGGAAGCAGGGCTGCCATCCCCCCCCCCCCAATTTTTTTTTTTTTAAAGTGACATCTCAAAAAAGGCAGCCACTGCGTACACCACCATGCACCAATGCCATAAAGAGTCATAGTTCAAACCCCCTTTTCCCGGGGAATTTGGTTCCCCCAAAAAATTGTGTTCTGGATCCGGCCTTGAGGAGGATGTACATTCCTGCATGCACTTCCACTTTACACAGTGTCCTTCGCACACTAGTTGTGTGCACTCACTCAGTACCTTTTACTTTCCATGAACAGGGTCCAGTCCAAATCAGACTTGAGAAAATGGATGACTTTGTACCTTTTGCTTATAAACAGTGGTTTACTGCAAGGTGTTCTTGTATCCCATCCTTTGAACCTGCAGTCATCACCACCTGAATCAATTAACAAGATGTAATCATTAAAAAGACTATCCATTCAGACAATTAGAGAAATTAAACACAATAATGCTTGTCATTTGAAACTCAAATAGGCCCTAAGCTTCCTAAATCTTCCAAAATTCCTTCAAAATCCAGGAATCTTAAGTTAATGCATTATATTACTTTACGGTTCATTTCTAGTAGCAAGAATACAATATCGGTTTACTGCACATTGTTGGATTTTTGCTATTAAAATCAAGAACCTTCCAAACAAAACTGAGTTAGGTTCAGCACAATAACTTACCAGAGTACACCACGGTGGGTTGCCAGTAATCAAAGGCTGCTATCCAAGCCTCAAACCCATGAGCTGGCCAGCAAAGCACACTCTCAACACTTGATGCACCGTCACACAGCCGACACAGTGTAAGACTGCCCTTGGAATCACTGACAATGACACAGGGATTCTGACTACAAGGACAAATATAAAATTCAAAGAATTTGTCGCATTTGATTACTTTCTTGTAATTAAAGGAAGGGGGCTCAGTTTGATTCCTCTTGTAATCCTACACACTTCTGCCATTTCTGGAACCCTGAATATGGTTCTTTAAAAATCTATGAATAGTATATCAAATATCTTTTCTAAATACATGTTTATTTAGAACAGTATGAAGAGTGCATCATCCGAGCTGTGCCTTTCATTTTGAACAGTGGGACATTCAACCCATAAGTGCAGCAATCAATGGAGTCACTTGGCCAGGTTCTAAGAAGTCCTAGATCATGATGTAGGGAAAACAGTACATATGGTATCTTGTGAATACGTTAAAGGGACACTGCATCCTGCAATATGCCCAATTGGGCTACAAGACGCATTTTTAACGAAATGATGTTAGTCAGAAAGAACATTTAAAAGTAGGATATAAACATCCACACAACTATCCTTTAAAACTATCAAGCAACTATCCTCAAAAACTGTGCGCTTTTGTAGTATTCTTGTGTTATTAGTGCGAGAATGACTTTTGGGGTCCACTTTTGCGACCCCAAAAAGTCGGGCTATTCATGCTAGTTGTGATTCCAGCCGTAAGGGTTCACCTTTTGCGGACGTGTAAGAAATCACATTTTGTGCACAGTTGGTGATTGATCACCACTGTTCCTTAGCAGTTGTAAGTCGGAAGCAACTAAACAGTCTGTAAATAGTGCTTGTGTAATGCAGCAAACGCACTAGAGTCACACAGTGTGACTACACCAACACACTGTATGCGCCATTGTACATGTAACAATGGTGCACATGTAGCGAGCGAGGTGGTTACACACTATAAGATGTACATGTAGTCCTTCCAGTACAAAAGCAGGCTGCGAATTTCTAAAGAAAAAAACCCAAATCCTTGAGGAATGGAGAGAAAATACCTAGAATATTTGTACCCCCTTACATTTTCAATGTACCGTTTTCACTTCTTGCCACCAGACCCATTTAAGCACATTCGTTCAAAAATTTGAGTTTATACCATCTTTTTGACTAGTCGCAACTTTTTATCGCAACTAGTCATGACTACTGAAATTCACTAGTCACCAAGGCCTAAATAATAATTATTAAACAATAATCAATCATAAAATCTCTAGGGATACCGGTACTATTTCAGTAACCCTGGTGAGGAAAAAAAAACAAGCTTCCAGTTTCTGGTATGGAGCTGGCCCCAAAAATGATGCGACACGGTGGTTTTTTTTCTCTACTTTTTTTTCTTCTTCATATGTCAGCTGATATTGCAGACGACACTTCGATCCCCTTAAAACACTCAAAAATATCCTTCAGAGCACTTGGAGCTTGAGGTGACCTCAGTAAGGCCATAAGGCTTGAGAATTCTGCACCCACTAAAAATCTCGACCAACACGAACATTCTTCATGAAATTTGGATAGTCAAGAGAAAAATCAGAGGAAACATTAACGTCAGACCGTTCACAGCAACATCGTGCATGTGCTGCCCTTTTACATATTGCGCTCATTAAAATATGTTTACAGGTTTCCCAAGGGCGGATCCAGAGCAAAATTTATTTGAGGAGGGGGGGGGCCGAAAAAAAATGTGGTCTCCCAAAGAGTGGGTGCAAAAAATTATGGCGTGGGGTTCGGGGGCTCACTTAAGGGCCCTGAATTTTTTTTTTATTCTAGATGCTCTGTGGTGCGATCTGAGGCAATTAATGACCACTGTGACCAATTTGTTTTCAGGAAAAGATGGTGGTGTACGCAGTGCCTGCCTTTATTGTGACGTCACTTGAAAAAAAAATGGGTTCGTTTTTTGGGGCCATGACCCCCATTGCCCCCCCCCCCCCCCTGATCCGCCCATGCAGGTTCCCGATACACGACCATCACTCCCTCAGTCTGGCTTCCAGACGCACAATTACAAAATTACAACATCGTCTGCAAATGGTGTTCGACTATATTTAGTGCAAATTATATGGGAGCCCATAAAGCTTATACTCTATTGTAACCCCATCTAAATCACGTTAAAATTGTGCAGCAGCAGGATTCCAGTCAAACTAGTGAGTTTGGCGGTTTTGAGACATCATCCAACATTGGAAAAGAAATTTTCGCGATGCACATGGCTATGGTGATGCGCACGCAGACTAGAAACCGGAGACTTTTGGGGGGGGGGGGCTTAATAGACAAAAGACTCTTTTGCCATAGAATAAGAACTCTCTCTGCCTTATAAGCAAAAATTCATAACAAATGCATTTTGAATATGAAAACGTGCAAAAATTGCTACCTAAAATACATAATTTCAGCAAAAAATGTATAGACAAAAAATAAATTTTGTTGATTGTTGAATTCATATCAATACTTGCCTGTGATATTTTCCCGTGTTCCAGTCTAGAGACAAGGCTAAGCAATCATTCTCCTTGCTAACTCTATGGCAGGCAGTTGACTGTAACACAAAGCTATCAGCACCCCCATCAGCCTGCATGGGAACACAACACAAACATGTCAACAAATAATACAATGTAATCAGAAATACTCTTGTGTTTTATTCCAAACTGTGCTCCCTTCAAATATTCACACACGCAAAATAGGGAAATGTTAGAATTTGCAGTTTGCACAGGTTCAGTTTGCAAGATCAAGTGAAAACTGGCGTGGTACAAAGGGTTTTTTTTGGGGGGGGGGAGGGGGTTTTAGCGTAAAAAAGGCCACATCAATCACCCTTGCTGAAAGGTATACAATTTTTGCACTGGCCAACCAGCCTTCGTAAAATCAAGGGGGGAGGGGGGGGGGGGCGGGCTGGACACCGTCTTCCCATGGGGGCGCTGTTCAAAGTGATCAAGGGCTTTATTGGACAATAGGTGGCACTCTTCAATGAGGGCACATTTGCCGGCATTTGAAGTATTTTAAAACAGAAAGGACACTTGTGTTAAAAGGGCACTCATGCAAAAAGGGCAAAAAGGTTGAAAGAAAAGCCATGGAAAATTATTGTCCAGAGAAAAGGGTGATGGAGGTTGAGCCCCATCACCCAAACATGTTGTATAAATGTTGCTTTCCGCACTCAAACGTTGCATACATAAAGCTTCTGCTGAACATGATTCTGTTTAAGGACTACGGCGATTTGAGCTTACTAATTCTGCTGCTAGTTTGAGTAACAATCTTGCTAAAAAAATCAGTATAGCCAAGTGGGAATTTAACCCTTTAGCACTTATATTAAATTGTATTACATTGTATTTTCTCCTCTGTAAATCAATAACACCGTGGGCGGTTTGGGGCGGTTTAACTAGGAGTAAATGGCTCAAATAGCCAAGGGGTGAAACCCGATAACTCGGTTTTACCATTCACACAAGGTTTCTTGATGGTTTCTAGGCCTTTGAGGCCTGCTGATTCCAAATCTGGATGATGCTGTCACGCCCCAACTATCGCATCGGTCCCAACTATAGTTGGGACTGTCCCAACTATAGTGCGGCAGTTGGGTCGGCCCAACTATAGTTAGGACTGGAGTTGCGCCGGATGCTTCATGCTTGATAGATCTTGTTGGATTAAATATTCACCGGCGCTGGCACCGTGTATTCGTCGTGCATGCATGCCGCATGGCTGGCTGGTCACGTGGTACTGCCTAGTTGGATGAGTTGTCCAGCTGCTGGGTTTTATTGTCCAGCAACATTTTGCAAAATTCAAAGATTGCCATGGCCGGCCAACTATAGATGGGCCCCACCCATAGCTAATGTC
The DNA here is from genome assembly GCA_029964075.1 of Patiria pectinifera. NCBI lineage: Eukaryota > Metazoa > Echinodermata > Asteroidea > Valvatida > Asterinidae > Patiria > Patiria pectinifera. The sequence continues at coordinate 16,852,107 of CM057146.1, forward strand.
AAAGGTCCCAAGTAAAGTCGGACAGTATGTAACAGAGCTGTAGGTAATGTTTTATAGTCGTACATCAATGTAAACTATAGTTGGGACCGCCAAATAAAAATATTGCGGTGGCCCAACTATAGATGGTCCCCACCCATAGATAATTTCAATGGTCCCCAGTAAAGTCAGATGTGTATTAGAGTTGTAGGGAATGTTTTATAATCGTACAACAATGTACACTATAGTTGGGACCGCAAAATAAAAAGATTGGAGTGGCCCAACTATAGATTCGCCCCATCAATAACTAATTTCAGTGGTCCCCAGTAAAGTCAGACGTGTATCAGAGCTGTAGAGAACGTTTTACAGTTGTACATCAATGTAAACTATAGTTGGGACACCGCAAAATAAAAAGATCGGAGTGGCCCAACTATAGATGGGCCAGCCCAACAGTGGAACTACAGTTGGGACCGTCCCAACTATAGTTGGGACAAGCCCAACTATAGTTGGGCCAGCCCAACTGTGGAACTACAGTTGGGACAGGCCCAACTATAGTTGGGACCGATGCGATAGTTGGGGCGTGACAATGCCACCTTGGGGCATTCTTGAAGAAATTGAGATATCTAAGATGGCCGCCAATATGGCTTTCAGCATATACTATATACATGTACGTACATGTATGCCCATTTAGACGCCCTGCAACATTTTTGATAAGTGTTATAGTGCACAAATATGGATTTAAGTAGTCACTGAATCCATTTTTACCATTCCCCTCCCATTTTCACTCTTCTTTTTTGCAATACAATATGACTTCCTATATGGCTGCCAAGATGGCCATAGAATAGGACATATAATAATATAATAACAACAGAGTCATTTAGGATCAAAAGTACATGTAGGACATGTTTTTATTTTTACACATTGTAGTATAGCAGTTACATGTGTGTCAGTTTTTATACTTTCTGGACTGCATTTTCATCAGATTGTGCCAATTTGGGGTGGCTTTGCAGAGTAGCTTGTAACAATGAATGAAAGCCAGCTCCACTGGACAAAACTGAAGTTATTGCAAAGACCTGCATCCCTCCCTTCCTCATTTGTCTCCCATCGTGCTGAATTCCCCAAGTCTTATTTTACCCCATCCCCAACGCTACATGTAGGAACAAATTTAACTGTTCACCTTTGAACAAACAGCAAGCAGTTGGAGTTCCCCACTGGCATTAACAATGCCCAGAAGTGGCTGCTCTGCAACTGAATAATGGCACCTGAACAAAATTAATTTAATAGTCATTTAAACAGTTTGAGGCAATATTGTTGCCACGATTTGACAAGATATTTACAAATAAAAGATGACAATATCTTTAGATATTAGCTGATTTTCTTTGCAAAAATGACACTAAAATTGAGTATCTCCTGATACTTCACCAACTCAGTCCTATAAGCCAGTTAGGTATTTCCGCTGTGTTTGTGCAGATTTTACCCAGCAGGATAAACAATGAATGCAAAACCATACCAGGAACCAATGAATCAAAGAAAACTTGTTTGAAGCACATAATTTAAAAGACTTTAATTTTAGATGTTTTGTACAATTCAAATTTTGTGCAAACAAAAGTTGTCCTTTTTGATTGCATGAAAAACTGCGAAATGCAGTAACCCGTATGTAATAACCATGTCTCCTAAAGACTTGTGTGCATTATATTTGCTATCGTAATGTTAATCACAGTAAATGTCAAACGTTGGAGTGCACATTACCATTTGCACATTTTGCCAGTCTCCCACCTTATCTTTGTTTGGGGGTTTTATATTCATGTATTTTAATATGATTCAATGTTTTAATTGCAGTATAGAAACATATTCATGAGATACACATTTGCATCAAAATTGTTCAAAAACAAGGGATTTACTGTACCACTTCATATCCAATATTGCTGCTGTTTCAATCTTTTGCAATTCTGTCAAACCAGTTTCTGCTGCACGCTGATCCAGACAGTACAATCGTATCTGGCCTAGCCTTTGTCTTGGTCTGTCATCCTTTGAAGAGAGCAAGGGGAAAGATCAAATCAAATCCAAATACATGTACTCAGATTTGAGCGTTGTCTTGGATTTTTGAATTCATTTTAATTTCATGTAATGAAAGTCAGGAGAAGACAGAAGAAAGAACTGAGGCAACTAGGAGAAGCCAGGATATGTGCACTCAATGCCTCCCAGGGCATCACCAGGAAGAACAGGGTCTGGTCATTGGTCACTCCATCAATATGCATGACAGATCTTACCATTCGGCCATTTTCTCTGTTTGGAAACTGAGATCGTGGGACAGCTTCATAAGGATGGCATCAAAACATTTTTTTCAGAAATCACTTCAATATCTGACCACTAAGCCTTAATGGTTATTGATTATGTTCACAGAAAATTATAAAATCTTTGTTACTGTTCATTTTATAAAATTTCCGTTTTCATTATTTGCTAGTTAATTTTAGCTGTGTGCATGAGTAGTGATGTTTTCTGAATTTTTTTTTAATGATCTGACATAGATTTATCAAGGTGACAGGGTGGAGCAGTCTTATACCTGATGGTTTCCATGTTCCTGCTCAAGGGTCAACGTCTCTTCTGCTAGCTGGTATGTGCCGCAAGCAAGGAGGCATTCAAAGCCTGATAGGGGACAGAACTCAACAGAATCTGCACTGTAGTTGGTGTCCACAGTGACAAGCTGGATAGGCGAGGCTACAGCTGAGGAATCTTTGTCAGACATCTCTGTAATGTAAAAAAAAAATGTTGCTCTGCGGTTCTGTTACAGAGCGCGATGCATCGATTATGATAATGAGTAGACTGGATCTCGTTTGTAAAAACATGTGCATTTCAAACGATGATAGGGAGTCGGGAACTACCCAAGGGCAGCTTTTAAGAGCGGAAACCATTCCTCGACAGCAGGTCACGGCTTCGCGTACATGTTTGTATGTACGTCCATAGAGGCATAGACAATGCGTTGGTAGATCGCTCCATTAACATTATTGAATGATCACTATAGGATGTCTGTGCTATAGTGGTTGAATTTCACGGATGCGCAACCTAAAAAATAATTGTGAGTATCATTGAAGCCCCATTACTTCGTCTTTGACATGTGGAGAAGCTAGTAGGTGCTTTCAAAGGCATTTTTTGTCAAGTTTTTGCGCTATTTTTGTCAACTTTTGTAATGAACTCTGAAAATTCTAAACTTGAGATTGTTCACAGTGGGGCGCTAGTACGACAGACCAAATCCCAAATGTCAGAAAAGGAGTCCTACTTCAAGTTCTAGCGCCCCAGTTAGTGGGTCTAGTCCGAATGTTAAAAAGGCAATAAGTCATGTAAGTTGGGTCTAGTCTTAGTAACTTGGACCCGACTTATCGCCTTTTTAACATTCGGACATGGTCTGGCGATAGTAGGCCAGACCATGTCTGAATGGTAAAAGGCGATAAAGTTGGGTCCAAGTTATGCGCCTATCAAATGTAACACCCCCAGAAGGAAGCAAGGGAAAGTCCTAATTTTGGGGGAATATTGATAGGTACGGGTAAGTGAACCAACCTTCTGAGTATGAGTTGGAAAGATTGAGGGAAAAAATGTGTTTTTTTAATTTTCAAATCCTCACTTTTGGGAATCAATGTTCGTATGGCCGAGCATGTAGAGTCTACTCAGTGCGGACCATAGACTAAGGCTATCCTCGTGTGACCATTATTCGCATACTTAGTACTTTGACCGATATTTTTCTTGCATAAACTAAATCCTACACAGTTATGGACTTTATTATTGTAAGCATGACTAATAAACTACATGGAAAAATAATTTGAACAATATCTAAGATCATAAAAGCACCGAGAACGTCGTCGTCTGCAGATAAGTCAAATTGGCTGCCACGGAAGTTTAATAAATTTTTTTTTTAAAAACCAAAAAAATCAGCTTATTTATGAAAAAGAGAAATTGCACATTCAAGGGCCTGGAGATGCTCAAATACGAGCCAACCTAGGGAGCCTCTATCAAAGAATATAATTTGCTGACAAAAATGGCACACACGAATGCTGTTTGAGCCCACCATTAAATTTAAGTGTAAAAAGAACTCAATATGACAATCACATTCGAGATCCCTATACACTGAACATGTATCCCTGAATCAAATTACAGCTATTTTGCTGAAAATGAAGGCAGAGAACATTAGTCATTACTACAGTCAATTGACCGGTTCCGCAATTTGACCGGTTCCGCAATTTCGGAAAACTAGCTCTCGTTTTCAGGAAGACGAAAACGCCAAGGACTTAAACTTTGGTACCGATGGAAAGGTAAATTCAATCTACTTTTCAAAAATGGTTTTAGTTTTAGGATACTCACTTACATTTAAAAATAAATCCCCTACGACCGTCACTTGCCGTTAACGAACTGCCGAAATGGAATGCGCACGGAAGCGTGATTTCATGTTTGTCGGCCTGCTACACGATTGTTCAGGGGAATTAAATCATGGCGATAGATGCAACTTGTTTGGAAATTATTCATTATTCCACCATACAAATATAAGATTTGAAGTCTTTGAATTTTTTTTTCTACACCCACCAGAGTAACTGCTGGTCGTTTGGCCGGTTCCGCAACCGCATTCATACTGCCTATACAATACACTGGCCGTGGTGTGCACTGTAATAAGCGGTGCTGTTATTGACAAGTGTTGTTGATGACGGCCCCTAGCGCGGCGCACATTATTTATTTTGGCATGAATCTTTTTCTTTTTTTTACAACTTACAAAGAAATTGAGAATTTCTATTAATCCTTGTTTAAAAATGTCGAATTTGATGATCATTTCTGGGTGTTCAGTGCAAAATTGAAAACAAAATTGAAACAAAATGATTTTGTTTCTGTCCTGCTTCCAGACAGCACTGTAGGTTTTGGATAAAAAAAATGTGGACTTCAAAATTTAAAATACAAAAATCTTTCTTAGTGAGCAAAATTCCCACTAAACATTTTTCCTTTGCTCGAAAAAAATTCACCCCATACTTGATGTTGAAGCGGTTGTGCCTCAGGGGTTTGGATTCATTTTAGAGTTACAACTCTCCACGGCAAGATTACCATATGCGAAGTTCACCCTAATATCGCCTAATTGCTACAAAGTAACTTTACCTTGGCGACTGATTCAACACGAATCCAACAGGGAGGGGAGAGATGAACATGGTATGACAGAAATGTGACTTTTCAGGGCACTTTGTGGGGTACACATAGGCGAAGGTTTACGTCGACATTTCTGTTTCATACAGACAATGCCAAAGACAAAGAAGAAGATTACGCCAGCCTCCTGATAGGCCATAAGAGGCCATCAGCACATCTTTTTCAGTTTTACCTGTGAAGGTCAAGAAGAAGTTGAATATTATAGTGAAAGTACATGTAGCTGTGTGTCTTCATCACCATTCCTTTGAATTAATTTATTTATGTGACAAGTTCTTTTTTGTATAGTGCTAGCTTCTGGAGTGCTTAAATTATTTGTGTATAACAATTAAACAGACATGCAGGTGTCATAAAGGCAATCAATTTAAAGGCGTTATATACATTTTTATTAACCAGTACATGTGAAAGAGAAGTGAAGTGTTTGAAAAACTATGCTACTTTGCATGAAAAACCCACAGAACATGTCTATTTCTGTGATTCATCACCATTTACTTACATGTATATGACAGGTATATTTTTTGGATTTAAAAGGGGTAGCTTCTTGAGTGCTTTTGTTTTGTATTACATTTACATTTTACACATGCAGGTATCACATGTCAATATATTGAAAGGGTTATCGGGATGTACGTGATGAATGTGTTGACATTTTCTTTTAAGAGCATCACCGAATGGTAGATGAGGTTTGCTAATACAGTTGCCCAAGCATGATACACGTACAGAGTTAATATGTGCAACAACGTACATGTATGAGGAGTAACTGAACCCTCGATCTCTTTAACTTTCCAACGAAATTATAATTAGAAATTGCCATTGCTATGAAACAGTCATAGGATTTATGACATTTTTAACAATTTGTTTTAATTTGTTTATGAAATTTAATTTGGATGTGAAACAATATGTATGTGGCCTGTATGTATCTGGCCTGCTGAGGCCTGTTCCCCCTCCCCTCCCGGCCCCCAGGTTCCCCCTACTGGATGTTGGTGCACACAAAATTAAGCATATTGTGTTTTTACCCTGAACAAATTGAAACATTCCCCCCCCCCTCCCCCCACTAAAAAAAAGTAAAATGAAAAAAAGGGGGAGGGAAGAAACAAAAGTAAATAAATAATAATAATTAAATAAACAAATAATATAGTGCTCCCCTTTTGGTTCTTGGTTGGTTCTTCTCCTAAATACTCCACGTGGGAGTTTATACAGGAGGCCAGAAACACCGGGGCAAACCCCTTCTCTTAGCGATAAGTGTTTACTGGGTTCTTTTACATGCATTTATACAACACACGGGACCTACGGCTTAACGTCCCATCCGAAGGACGAAGCAATAATGGTTAAGTGCCTTGCTTAAGAGCACAAGTGTCCGCCGGCGGGCTCGAACCCACATCACTGTTGCCTCTGAAACACCAGAACATGAGTCCGGTGTTCTTAACCGCTAGGCCATGACACCCCTGCCATGCCTGCAGACAATGATTCAGTTCCAATTCATCCAGCCATGCAGTCACTTCCTTAAGTGTCATAAGAATTAAAAATGTAATTTTCGCATGTTTATAGATAGGTAGCTTCCTGTGAAAGCGCGTTTTTTCGCCACAAGACGCTTCAGACGATTTGCGATTGCGGAACCGGTCAAACGACTGTACTACTAGTAGTAGTAAAAGCCTTAAATCTTATAAAAAGAGTTACATTTACTTACCGATATTTCTGACGTAACTGACCACACGTAACTGACCAAAGACTTAGACTGACACTGCACAGACCGTCCAAAGATTGTTTGGAACTTTACTGACCAAATTTAGAGCTAGGTAGTAAAATACGACTCAGCTCAGCTACAGTAGTACCGCTATACTACTCGCCGAGTCCGTGACATAAACACGTTGGATTAACGATAACGATGCACCTGCCGAATGAGGGCGTTTAGAGATCGTACATTTGGGGTGCTTTCGAGCGTGCTACTTGTGTTACACGAGTATACTCCTGAGCGCACGAACGGCAGGAGTACGACCCGCGCGCGGGTTAGCAAGAGTCATACATTAGACAAATTAATTAACAATTAAGCATAACACGGAAAGTATAAACCAAGGAATACTAACGCTTGCTTGGCTAGGTCAAGGGAATATTGTGGCGTGGTGGGATGAGCGATTAGAAAAGATACCTTAATCTCGCATGAGAGTCAATCCAAACAGGGCTGTATTTTTAGAAGATAACGAACATCATGTCAACTGGTGTGTGGAATTTTGCCTCACACGCATCGATCTCCTCATGATATTACTGAGTGGTCAAGTAGAAACCAATCCAGTTCCCTCGTGGAATTTGCAAGAATTTGAAGTTGTCGATAACGCAAATGGCATTTGTTGTGCCATGCCATGTGTGATTCATGGTGCCACATAGATTGCTGTGGAATGTCATCTGAAAATTACCAAAACTTTTGTAGCAACTCAAACTCTCTCTCTTGGATCTGTTATCAGTGTGGCTGTCCAAATTTTAACAGTTCCTGGTTTGCAACTCCATCGAATTATTCAACCCTTTCTCTCCTCGAATCCCTCGGAAAGTCATGATCTGGATTTGTCCACTCCGAACCTCAAACTTCTACCCCAACTCACCACAGGTCCACGTTTTAAACCACCCCAAAATCGTGCTTCTGGCCTGAAAACCCTAGCTTAAACCACCCTACGTTGCCAGCTATATATGGTCAAATAAGAGCAAGGCTGTTGACGAGCTGTCACCAAGCTTTTAAACAAGCACAACCGTCATTGTCCAAACATAGTCATAGGAGGTGACATCAATTATGCCTGATGTCGATTGGTCCTCCTGGTCTACCACAAACTCCAAGACAGCTAATCTGAGCATACAACATTCCTTGGTTTGAAAACTCATTTGCTCAGTTGGTAAAGGAAATAACACGCACGGTTTCAAACAGTATCTTGGACCTCGTGATACCAACATGCCCACATCTCATCAGAATGTCAGAATAATACCTGGCATTTCAGACCACAATGTATATAGTGCCATTTGATGTCAACACGAAACCCAAACATCAAGCTAAATTGCCTCATAAGATTTACAACTACAAAAAGGGCAACATGGATCAGCTGAAATTGACACTAGCAATTTAGTGACCAGTTTGTTGCGAGTAATCCTTGGCAAAATTATGTGGACACGAACTGGCAAATTATCGGAGAAAAGTTGCAAAGCTTGTTGAACCGCATGTTCAGTCAAGGATGAAAAGTGGCAAAAGACACCTGCGATGGATAACACCAGCCATCAAGAGGAAAATGAGTAAACGTGACAGAAAGTATAGTCTGGCTAGAAAGACCAATTATTCATCAGCCAAAAGGGAGTGTTTTAGACAAATCAGAAACAGCTTAGCAAAGCACATCAAGCAAGCTCATTCAAACTGCATCGATGAAGTTGTCGGTGGAACTAAAGCTTGACAGACAGACCAAAAACATTCTGGTCATACGTCAAGTTGATGAGGACTGAGAACTTTGGTATCCCAGCTCTACGTACTCAGACCAAATTATGCACCACCGATGAGGACAAAGCCCAGGCTTGAATGAACATTTTAAATCTGTTTTCTCCTCAAGTTCATCTTATAATATCCTGGATAAAGGAGGTACATCATCCCAACATTTCTCATCTCGTAATTCATGAAGAAGATGTAGCCAAGCAATTGCAGAATCTAAATCCAACAAAAGCACTTGCCCTGACGAAGCTCCGCCGAGACTACTAAAAATCTGTTGCCGTGGAACTGACACAGGCGAAGTACCAGTGCAGTGGAGACAAGCCATAGTAATGACCGCTAAATACAAAAAAAAAGGCGCAAAATCAGATCCTTCAAACTATATAGGCCAATATCCCTGACCTGCTGTTAGAACACATTGTTTTGAGTCGCATGGTAAAACACCTCAGCCAACATGGGTTTAGAGAGCGGTTATCTACAGTCACATAACTTGTGACATCTGTACACGACTGGGCAACTATTTTGGAGCATCGAGGCCAGACTGATGTCATTCTCCTTGACTTCAGTAAGACCTTCGATAAGGGCGCGCACCGTCACCTTTCCGTCAAACTTGATTTCTATGGGATTAGAGGGTCAACTCTGCGTTGGATCAAATTATATCTCACGGTCGTCAGCAAGCAGTGTCCGCAAATGGCAGGCACCCGACATAGGGAAAAGTAAAATCTGGAGAACCCCAGGGCTCGGTCTAGGACCAGCCTTATTTCTTTTGTACATCAATGCAATTCAGGACAACATCCATTACCCAAAAAGGCTATTTGCTGATGACAGCATTGTCTACAGAGAAATTAAGGATCATCAAGACCATCAAATACTCCAACAAGACCTTCAGGTTCTAGCAGAGTGGGCTACCAAGTGGCTGATGGAATTTAACATCCAGAAATATGCAGTCCTATCGATTACTCGTATTAAGGAAACCCAGCCAATATTGGTCAACCACTATCCAATGTGAATCAACATGACTACATGATCCATACGCATCTGGAATAATCTGCCGCCGTCTGCTGTCACCATACCAACTGTACCAGCCTTCAAGGATGCTGCTCTTCAGATGCTTCCTCCACCTGGCAGCAACCTCCTGTAATCCACGTACCAGTTCCTGTATATACATGTAGTTATATTGTTAAAGAGATTCTTTTCATTTCTTTGTTTGACTGTTGCTAGTCTTCATCTGCTGTGACTGCTTTTTCTTTTTAGGGACCGTGACCATTCAGCCCTGGTATGAAAAGGGCCCCCCTGTACCTCGTCCGGTCCAGAGCCAGTCCGGTCTTCAGCCCAGTCTCGTCCGGTACATGGTCCTGTCTGACCAGAAGTTTTGAAGTCAGTCAGGCGCATCAATTTATTGCCCTTCAGAGAACGTCCAGAGCAGAACAATAGCAGATTTACCGGATTAAAGATAAAATCCTTCCAAACGCCTTTTTAATTTACGGTCCCATTGTGCGCGAAACCGCATGGCAGGGGTTTTGATCTGTGCCGACGAAAGTGTTCTATTGTTTCGCGCTGAGAGATGAAAACCACAAGCAGGTTTCTTCTGGGATATATTACATGTGTCAATACTTGCAAACAATAGACCCCAGGATAGAGGAGTTCCTGATTAGCAACCGGACCAGCTCCTGGGCCGGTAGCTGGGACGGTACGAAAGGACTTCTTGGAAGGGGACGAGCTTACCGGGGGGCCCTTTTCATACCAGGGCTGAATGGTCACGGTCCCTTACTTGCACCGCGCGGCTGGAGACGCCATTTCTGCACAAACTAACATCCTAGTTTAGCTCAAGATGAGCTGTATGAGGATTACAGTATCAAGTATCAAGTAACGAAGGATGAGACCATATGATCTGATGATCTTTCATAGACTGTCACGGTGAACGCTATCACAACTTTCTTGAGGTCAATGAAATTCACATATAGTGGAGCATTCCATTCAAGACATTGTTCTATAATGTTGTAAAGTGCGAAAATTTGATCAATGCATCACTTTCCTCTTCTGAAACCTGCCTTGTTCAGGTCGAAGTTTACCATCTATTGCAGTGTTAATTCGAAACAGTAAGATTATGCAAATCACTTTGCTGGGAGTTGATAAAAGTGTTATTCCACGCCAATTGTCACATTTTCCTAAATCTCCCCTTTTTTGGTAATTTTGACAATGAGTCTTTTGTAGGATTGTATCAAGTGAGTTGATGTACAAAAGAAGAAGATTTTACTATTATTTTATAGGTCTTAGTCCGGTTGTTTAACTGCGCTGTATTTCGTCCTTTTAGTCCATGGGCCAGACCAGAAGTTGGAACCACCCGAGGGAATTTCTTTGTATCATCACTATCAGTGAAAAAACAATATATGATAGCCTTTCTTAATGAGTAGCTTAATATCTTTTTGACGCAGTTACTCATGTTAACGTAAACCCTATGAGTATCAGGGGGCGGGGCTACAACCCCCCAAAATGATACTTATTACAATTACTCATGAATGCTTCGGCTGATCGGTATGAAATTCGGTGATCTCTCCAAACTTCTACCAGGAGTCAATATGGTACAAAACCAATTACGTTGGATGCCCATTGGTACAATGGCAACCAGTTCAGTTATTATACAATGTCATTTTGTGTGTGTTAAACCATGAGTTTGTCTCTTCTTTGTTAAATCTGCTCATTGATCATCTTCTGTCCTTTGTTTTGGTACTAGTGCAGGGCCAGTCGAAAATGTGCGTGTTCGGAAGGGGCAGTTGAGAACTGCAGCTCGTGCAAAAAAACGCACATTATTCAATGGTGTGAACGCACACTCGCAAGTTAAACGCACAAACGGTCGTCACCCCCCGGCACTGATATTTTCCCCTACTGGACAATATGGTGTCGCCCTACAACTGTAGGGCGTAGTTGTAGGGCGATACCATATTGTATTAGAGTTGCTCAGTCGACTGCCTACATACAGTGCAGTGATGGTTGCTCAGTTGACTACAAAATGCATGTGCCCGTGCATGCCACTCACGTATTTTATGTACGTACGAAGACATGGTGTGCAGTGCTGTCGCCCTACAATGTGCCCGTCCTTTTTCCATTGTTGCGTCATATTAAGCACGCGCGCTCTTGCTCAAACATGACGTAAACAATTGAAAAGAACATCAGTGCGCGGAGTTCTAGGCTATATTCTGGCGCGCTAGGCTTCAGAAAATGCTGCTTTTTTTGCAGCTTTTTCGAGAACCGCTCGTCCAAACCACTTCAAACTTGACACTGCACATTCTGTTGTCCCGAGCAATACACCCGCCGATTTTCAACTCCATACGGTGCCCGGTTCTGGAGATAATCGACGGACAGACAGACAGACAGACAGACAGAGATTCCTTGAATTGTAGTATAGACTAGTGCAGGGCCCGTCTAAAATGTGCATGTTCGGAAGGGGCAGTTGAGAACTGCAGCTCGTGCAAACAACGCACATTATTCAATGGTGTGAACGCACACTCGCAAGTTAAACGCACAAAATGTCGTCAACCCCCTGGCACTGATATTTACCCCTACTGGACAATATGGTATCGCCCTACAACTGTAGGGCGTAGGGCGGTACCATATTGCATTAGAGTTGCTCAGTTGACCGCCTACAAATACAGTGCAGTGATAAGCTATAATCTGCCACGTTGCGGCTCAGAAAATACTGCTTTTTTTGCAGCTTTTTCAAGAACTCGTTGTCCAAACAACTTCCAACTTGGCACTGCACATTCTTATGTCCCGAGCAACACACCCGCCGATTTTCAACTCCATACGTTGCCCGGTTCTGTAAATAATCGGCGGACAGACAGACAGACAGACAGAGATTCCTTGAATTGTAGTATAGACTAGTGCAGTGCCCGTCTAAAATGTGCATGTTCGGGAAACGCAAATTGCTTTACCGCTGGTATAGGTTGCATACTTGCAGAGTTTTTGAGAACTGCTCGTGCAAACAACGCACGCGATTCAATGGTGTTGTTTTTACAGATTGAACGCACACTTACGTCAAAGTTTGTGCCAAGTTTGAAGTTCGACCACCTACAATGGTCGCTCAGTCGACTGCAAAAATAATGTGCCCGTGTACATATGAAAACATGGTATGCAGTGCTATTCACCCATACTGGACAATGTATCACCCTACAATGCACATGCGCGTGCCCGTCCTTTTTGCATTGTTTGCGTCATATTGAGCACGCGCGCTTTATACGGTGCCCCGTTCTGGAGATAATCGACGGACAGACAGACAGACAGAGATTCCTGGAATTATAGTAAGACTAGTGCAGTGCCCGTCTAAAATGTGCATGTTCGGGAAACGCAAATTGCTTTGCCTCTGGTATAGCTTGCATACTTGCAGAGTTTTTAAGAACTGCTCGTGCAAACAACGCAAACTTACGTCAAAGTTTGTGCCAAGTTTGAAATTCGACCACCTACAATGGTCGCTTAGTCGACTTCAAAAATAACGTGCCCGTGTACATACGAAAACATGGTTGCAGTGCAATTCACCCATACAGGACAATGGTATCGCCCTACAATGCACATCCTTTTTGCATTGTTTGCGTCATATTGAGCACGCGCGCTTTTGTGTTATGTTCTAAGCTGTCACGTTTGTCTCCGAAAATGCTGCTTTTTTGCAGCTTTTTAGAGAACCGCTCATCCAAACCACTTCAAACTTGACACTGCACATTCTGTGGCCCCGAGCAATACACCCGCCGATTTTCAACTTCATACGGTGCCCGGTTCTGGAGATAATCGACGGACAGACAGACAGACAGAGATTCCTTGAATTGTAGTATAGACTAGTGCAGTGCCCGTCTAAAATGTGCATGTTCGGGAAACGCAAATTGCTTTGCCGCTGGTATAGGTTGCATACTTGCAGAGTTTTGGAGAACTGCATGCTCGTGCAAACAACGCACGTACGCGATTCAATGGTGTTGTTTTCACAGGTTGAACGCACACTTACGTCGAAGTTTGTGCCAAGTTTGAAGTTCGATCACCTACAATGCATAATGGTCGCTCAGTCGACTGCAAAAATAATGTGCCCGTGTACGTACGAAAACATGGTATGCAGTGCTATTCACCCATACTGGACAATATGTATCGCCCTACATATACAATGCACGTTTGCGTCATATTGAGCACGCGCGTACTTGCTCAAACATGACGTAAACAATTGAAAAGAACATCAGTGCGCGGAGTTCTAGGCTATATTCTGGCACGCTAGGCTTCAGAAAATACTGCTTTTTTGCAGCTTTTTCGAGAACCGCTGGTCCAAACAACTTCAAACTTGGCACTGCACATTCGGTTGTCCCGAGCAATACACCCGCCGATTTTCAACTCCATACGGTGCCCGGTTCTGGAGATAATCGGCGGACAGACAGACAGACAGACAGACAGACAGACAGACAGAGATTCCTTGAATTGTAGTATAGACTAGTGCAGTGCCCGTCTAAAATGTGCATGTTCGGGAAACGCAAATTGCTTTGCCGCTGGTATAGGTTGCATACTTGCAGAGTTTTTGAGAACTGCTCGTGCAAACAACGCACGCGATTCAATGGTGTTGTTTTTACAGGTTGAACGCACACTAACGTCAAAGTTTGTGCCAAGTTTGAAGTTCGACCACCTACAATGGTCGCTCAGTCGACTGCAAAAATAATGTGCCCGTGTACATACGAAAACATGGTATGCAGTGCTATTCACCCATACTGGACAATGTATCGCCCTACAATGAACGTGCGCGTGCCCGTCCCTTTTGCATTGTTTGCGTCATATTGAGCACACGCGCTTTAGCTTAAACATGACGTAAACAATTGAAAAGAACGGCAGTGCGTGGTGTTATGTTCTAAGCTGCCACGTTTGCCTCCGAAAATACTGCTTTTTGCAGCTTTTTCGAGAACCGCTCGTCCAAACCACTTTAAACTTGGCACTGCACATTCTGTGGCCCCGAACAATACACCCGCCGATTTTCAACTTCATACGGTGCCCGGTTCTGGAGATAATCGACGGACAGACAGACAGACAGAGATTCCTGGAATTATAGTAAGACTAGTGCAGGGCCAGTCGAAAATGTGCGTGTTCGGAAGGGGCAGTTGAGAACTGCAGCTCGTGCAAAAAAACGCACATTATTCAATGGTGTGAACGCACACTCGCAAGTTAAACGCACAAAATGTCGTCACCCCCCGGCACTGATATTTTCCCCTACTGGACAATATGGTGTCGTCCTACAACTGTAGGGCGTAGTTGTAGGGCGATTCCATATTGTATTAGAGTTGCTCTGTCGACCGACTACATACAGTGCAGTGATGGTTGCTCAGTTGACTACAAAATGCATGTGCCCGTGCCCGTGCATGTCACTCACGTACGAAGACATGGTGCGCAGTGCTATCGCCCTACAATGTGCCCGTCCTCTTTTCCATTGTTGCGTCATATCAAGCACGCGCGCTTTTGCTCAAACATGACGTAAACAATTTAAAATAACATCAGTGCGCGGAGTTCTAGGCTATATTCTGGCGCGCTAGGCTTGAGAAAATATTGCTTTGCAGCTTTTCGAAAACCCTCGTCCAAACCCCTTCAAACTTGGCACTGCACATTCTGTTGTCCCGAGCAATACACCCGCCGATTTTCAACTCCATACGGTGCCCGGTTCTGGAGATAATCGGCGGACAGACAGACAGACAGACAGACAGAGATTCCTGGAATTGTAGTATAGACTAGTGCAGGGCCAGTCGAAAATGTGTTTGTTCGGAAGGGGCAGTTGAGAACTGCAGCTCGTGCAAACAACGCACATTATTCAATGGTGTGAACGCACACTCGCAAGTTAAACGCACAAAATGTCGTCACCCCTGGCACTGATATTTACCCCTACTGGACAATACGGTATCGCCCTACAACTGTAGGGCGTAGTTGTAAGGCGATACCACATTGTATTAGACTTGCTCAGTCGACCGCCTACATACAGAACAGTGATGGTTGCTCAGTTGACTACAAAATGCATGTGCCCGTGCATGCCACCGTGCATGCCACTCACGTATATGTACGTAAGAAGACATGGTGTGCAGTGCTATCGTCCTACAATGTGCCCGTCCTTTTTGCACTGTTTGCGTCATATTGAGCACGCACGCTTTAGCTCGAACATGACGTAAACAATTGAAAAGAACCCCATGATGTGCCCGTCCTTTTTCCATTGTTGCGTCATATATTAGTAAGCACGCGCGCTTTTGCTCAAACATGACGTAAACAATTGAAAAGGACTGCGCGTGTTCTAGGTATATAATCTGCCACGTTGAGGCTCAGAAAATGCTGCTTTTTTTGCAGCTTTTTCGAAAACCCCTCGTCCAAACCACTTCAAACTTGGCACTGCACATTCGGTTGTCCCGAGCAATACACCCGCCGATTTTCAACTCCATACGGTGCCCGGTTCTGGAGATAATCGGCGGACAGACAGACAGACAGACAGACAGACAGACAGACAGAGATTCCCTGAATTGTAGTATAGACTAGTGCAGGGCAAGTCGAAAATGTGCGTGTTCGGAAGGGGCAGTTGAGAACTGCAGCTCGTGCAAATAACGCACATTATTCAATGGTGTGAACGCACACTCGCAAGTTAAACGCACAAAATGTCGTCAACCCCCGGCACTGATATTTACCCCTACTGGACAATATGGTATCGCCCTACAACAACAATATGGTATCGCCCTACGGTAGGGCGTAGTTGTAGGGCGATACCATATTGTGTTAGAGTTGCTCAGTCGACCGCCTACATACAGTGCAGTGATGGTTGCTCAGTTGACTACAAAATGCATGTGCCCGTGCCCGTACATGCCACTCACGTACGAAGACATGGTGTGCAGTGCTATCGCCCTACAATGTGCCCGTTCATTTTACATTGTTGCGTCATATTAAGCACGCGCGCTCTTGCTCAAACATGACGTAAACAATTGAAAAGAACATCAGTGCACGGAGTTCTACGCTATATTCTGGCGCGCTAGGCCTCAGAAAATACTGCTTTTTTGCAGCTTTTTCGACAACCGCTGGTCTAAACCACTTCAAACTTGGCACTGCACATTCTCTTGTCCCGAGCAATACACCCGCTGATTTTCAACTTCATCCGGTGCCCGGTTCTGGAGATAATCGGCGGACAGACAGACAGACAGACAGACAGAGATTCCTTGAATTGTAGTATAGATGTTGTTCTTTTCGTAAACTAGTGCAGGGCCAGTCGAAAATGTGCGTGTTCGGAAGGGGCAGTTGAGAACTGCAGCTCGTGCAAATAACGCACATTATTCAATGGTGTGAACGCACACTCGCAAGTTAAACGCACAAAATGTCGTTAACCCCCGGAACTGATATTTACCCCTACTGGACAATATGGTATCGCCCTACAACTGTAGGGCGTAGGGCGGTACCATATTGTATTAGAGTTGCTCAGTCGACCGCCTACATACAGTGCAGTGATGGTTGCTCAGTTAACTACAAAATGCATGTGCCCGTGCCCGTACATGCCACTCACGTACGAAGACATGGTGCGCGGTGCTATCGCCCTACAATGTGCCCGACCTCTTTTCCATTGTTGCGTCATATCAAGCGCACGCGCTTTTGCTCAAACATGACGTAAACAATTGAAAAGAACATCAGTGCGCGGAGTTCTAGGCTATATTCTGGCACGCTAGGCTTCAGAAAATACAGCTTTTTGCAGCTTTTTCGAGAACCGCTGGTCCAAACAACTTCAAACTTGGCACTGCACATTCGGTTGTCCCGAGCAATACACCCGCCGATTTTCAACTCCATACGGTGCCCAGTTCTGGAGATAATCGGCGGACAGACAGACAGACAGACAGACAGACAGACAGACAGACAGACAGAGATTCCTTGAATTGTAGTATAGACTAGTGCAGTGCCCGTCTAAAATGTGCATGTTCGGGAAACGCAAATTGCTTTGCCGCTGGTATAGGTTGCATACTTGCAGAGTTTTTGAGAACTGCTCGTGCAAACAACGCACGCGATTCAATGGTGTTGTTTTTACAGGTTGAACGCACACTTACGTCAAAGTTTGTGCCAAGTTTGAAGTTCGACCACCTACAATGGTCGCTCAGTCGACTGCAAAAATAATGTGCCCGTGTACATACGAAAACATGGTATGCAGTGCTATTCACCCATACTGGACAATGTATCGCCCTACAATGAACGTGCGCGTGCCCGTCCCTTTTGCATTGTTTGCGTCATATTGAGCACACGCGCTTTAGCTTAAACATGACGTAAACAATTGAAAAGAACGGCAGTGCGTGGTGTTATGTTCTAAGCTGCCACGTTTGCCTCCGAAAATACTGCTTTTTTGCAGCTTTTTCGAGAACCGCTCATCCAAACCACTTCAAACTTGGCACTGCACATTCTGTGGCCCCGAACAATACACCCGCCGATTTTCAACTTCATACGGTGCCCGGTTCTGGAGATAATCGACGGACAGACAGACAGACAGAGATTCCTGGAATTATAGTAAGACTAGTGCAGGGCCAGTCGAAAATGTGCGTGTTCGGAAGGGCAGTTGAGAACTGCAGCTCGTGCAAAAAAACGCACATTATTCAATGGTGTGAACGCACACTCGCAAGTTAAACGCACAAAATGTCGTCACCCCCCGGCACTGATATTTTCCCCTACTGGACAATATGGTGTCGTCCTACAACTGTAGGGCGTAGTTGTAGGGCGATTCCATATTGTATTAGAGTTGCTCTGTCGACCGACTACATACAGTGCAGTGATGGTTGCTCAGTTGACTACAAAATGCATGTGCCCGTGCCCGTGCATGTCACTCACGTACGAAGACATGGTGCGCAGTGCTATCGCCCTACAATGTGCCCGTCCTCTTTTCCATTGTTGCGTCATATCAAGCACGCGCGCTTTTGCTCAAACATGACGTAAACAATTTAAAATAACATCAGTGCGCGGAGTTCTAGGCTATATTCTGGCGCGCTAGGCTTCAGAAAATACTGCTTTTTTGCAGCTTTTTCGAAAACCCCTCGTCCAAACCCCTTCAAACTTGGCACTGCACATTCTGTTGTCCCGAGCAATACACCCGCCGATTTTCAACTCCATACGGTGCCCGGTTCTGGAGATAATCGGCGGACAGACAGACAGACAGACAGACAGAGATTCCTGGAATTGTAGTATAGACTAGTGCAGGGCCAGTCGAAAATGTGTTTGTTCGGAAGGGGCAGTTGAGAACTGCAGCTCGTGCAAACAACGCACATTATTCAATGGTGTGAACGCACACTCGCAAGTTAAACGCACAAAATGTCGTCACCCCTGGCACTGATATTTACCCCTACTGGACAATACGGTATCGCCCTACAACTGTAGGGCGTAGTTGTAAGGCGATACCACATTGTATTAGACTTGCTCAGTCGACCGCCTACATACAGAACAGTGATGGTTGCTCAGTTGACTACAAAATGCATGTGCCCGTGCATGCCACTGTGCATGCCACTCACGTATATGTACGTAAGAAGACATGGTGTGCAGTGCTATCGTCCTACAATGTGCCCGTCCTTTTTGCACTGTTTGCGTCATATTGAGCACGCACGCTTTAGCTCGAACATGACGTAAACAATTGAAAAGAACCCCATGATGTGCCCGTCCTTTTTCCATTGTTGCGTCATATCAAGCACGCGCGCTTTTGCTCAAACATGACGTAAACAATTGAAAAGGACTGCGCGTGTTCTAGGTATATAATCTGCCACGTTGAGGCTCAGAAAATGCTGCTTTTTTTGCAGCTTTTTCGAAAACCCCTCGTCCAAACCACTTCAAACTTGGCACTGCACATTCGGTTGTCCCGAGCAATACACCCGCCGATTTTCAACTCCATACGGTGCCCGGTTCTGGAGATAATCGGCGGACAGACAGACAGACAGACAGACAGACAGACAGAGATTCCTTGAATTGTAGTATAGACTAGTGCAGGGCCAGTCGAAAATGTGTGTGTTCGGAAGGGGCAGTTGAGAACTGCAGCTCGTGCAAACAACGCACATTATTCAATGGTGTGAACGCACACTCGCAAGTTAAACGCACAAAATGTCGTCACCCCTGGCACTGATATTTACCCCTACTGGACAATACGGTATCGCCCTACAACTGTAGGGCGTAGTTGTAAGGCGATACCACATTGTATTAGACTTGCTCAGTCGACCGCCTACATACAGAACAGTGATGGTTGCTCAGTTGACTACAAAATGCATGTGCCCGTGCATGCCACCGTGCATGCCACTCACGTATATGTACGTAAGAAGACATGGTGTGCAGTACTATCGTCCTACAATGTGCCCGTCCTTTTTGCACTGTTTGCGTCATATTGAGCACGCACGCTTTAGCTCGAACATGACGTAAACAATTGAAAAGAACCCCATGATGTGCCCGTCCTTTTTCCATTGTTGCGTCATATATTAGTAAGCACGCGCGCTTTTGCTCAAACATGACGTAAACAATTGAAAAGGACTGCGCGTGTTCTAGGTATATAATCTGCCACGTTGAGGCTCAGAAAATGCTGCTTTTTTGCAGCTTTTTCGAAAACCCCTCGTCCAAACCACTTCAAACTTGACACTGCACATTCGGTTGTCCCGAGCAATACGCCAGCCGATTTTCAACTTCATACGGTGCCCGGGTCTGGAGATAATCGGCGGACAGACAGACAGACAGACAGACAGACAGACAGACAGACAGACAGACAGACAGAGATTCCTTGAATTGTAGTATAGATAGACTAGTGCAGGGCCAGTCGAAAATGTGCGTGTTCGGAAGGGGCAGTTGAGAACTGCAGCTCGTGCAAATAACGCACATTATTCAATGGTGTGAACGCACACTCGCAAGTTAAACGCACAAAATGTCGTCAACCCCCGGCACTGATATTTACCCCTACTGGACAATATGGTATCGCCCTACAACAACAATATGGTATCGCCCTACGGTAGGGCGTAGTTGTAGGGCGATACCATATTGTGTTAGAGTTGCTCAGTCGACCGCCTACATACAGTGCAGTGATGGTTGCTCAGTTGACTACAAAATGCATGTGCCCGTGCCCGTACATGCCACTCACGTACGAAGACATGGTGTGCAGTGCTATCGCCCTACAATGTGCCCGTTCATTTTACATTGTTGCGTCATATTAAGCACGCGCGCTCTTGCTCAAACATGACGTAAACAATTGAAAAGAACATCAGTGCACGGAGTTCTACGCTATATTCTGGCGCGCTAGGCCTCAGAAAATACTGCTTTTTTGCAGCTTTTTCGACAACCGCTGGTCTAAACCACTTCAAACTTGGCACTGCACATTCTCTTGTCCCGAGCAATACACCCGCTGATTTTCAACTTCATCCGGTGCCCGGTTCTGGAGATAATCGGCGGACAGACAGACAGACAGACAGACAGAGATTCCTTGAATTGTAGTATAGATGTTGTTCTTTTCGTAAACTAGTGCAGGGCCAGTCGAAAATGTGCGTGTTCGGAAGGGGCAGTTGAGAACTGCAGCTCGTGCAAATAACGCACATTATTCAATGGTGTGAACGCACACTCGCAAGTTAAACGCACAAAATGTCGTTAACCCCCGGAACTGATATTTCCCCCTACTGGACAATATGGTATCGCCCTACAACTGTAGGGCGTAGGGCGGTACCATATTGTATTAGAGTTGCTCAGTCGACCGCCTACATACAGTGCAGTGATGGTTGCTCAGTTAACTACAAAATGCATGTGCCCGTGCCCGTGCATGCCACTCACGTACGAAGACATGGTGCGCGGTGCTATCGCCCTACAATGTGCCCGACCTCTTTTCCATTGTTGCGTCATATCAAGCGCACGCGCTTTTGCTCAAACATGACGTAAACAATTGAAAAGAACATCAGTGCGCGGAGTTCTAGGCTATATTCTGGCACGCTAGGCTTCAGAAAATACAGCTTTTTGCAGCTTTTTCGAGAACCG
The DNA here is from genome assembly GCA_029964075.1 of Patiria pectinifera. NCBI lineage: Eukaryota > Metazoa > Echinodermata > Asteroidea > Valvatida > Asterinidae > Patiria > Patiria pectinifera. The sequence goes on from CM057146.1 coordinate 16,873,696, forward strand.
CTGGTCCAAACCACTTCAAACTTGGCACTGCACATTCGGTTGTCCCGAGCAATACACCCGCCGATTTTCAACTCCATACGGTGCCCGGTTCTGGAGATAATCGGCGGACAGACAGACAGACAGACAGACAGACAGACAGACAGACAGACAGACAGACAGAGATTCCTTGAATTGTAGTATAGATAGACTAGTGCAGGGCCAGTCGAAAATGTGCGTGTTCGGAAGGGGCAGTTGAGAACTGCAGCTCGTGCAAAAAAACGCACATTATTCAATGGTGTGAACGCACACTCGCAAGTTAAACGCACAAAATGTCGTCACCCCCCGGCACTGATATTTTCCCCTACTGGACAATATGGTGTCGCCCTACAACTGTAGGGCGTAGTTGTAGGGCGATACCATATTGTATTAGAGTTGCTCTGTCGACTGCCTACATACAGTGCAGTGATGGTTGCTCAGTTGACTACAAAATGCATGTGCCCGGCCGTGCATGCCACTCACGTATTTTATGTACGTACGAAGACATGGTGTGCAGTGCTGTCGCCCTACAATGTGCCCGTCCTTTTTCCACTGTTGCGTCATATTGAGCACGCGCGCTCTTGCTCAAACATGACGTAAACAATTGAAAAGAACATCAGTGCGCGGTGTTCTAGGCTATATTCTGTCACGCTAGGCTTCAGAAAATACTGCTTTTTTGCAGCTTTCTCGAGAACCGCTCGTCCAAACAACTTCAAACTTGGCACTGCACATTCTGGTGTCCCGAGCAATACACCCGCCGATTTTCAACTTCATACGGTGCCCGGTTCTGGAGATAATCGGCGGACAGACAGACCGACAGACAGACAGACAGACAGACAGACAGACAGACAGACAGACAGACAGAGATTCCTTGAATTGTAGTGCAGGGCCAGTCGAAAATGTGCGTGTTCGGAAGGGGCATGTTCAGAACTGCAGCTCGTGCAAACAACGCACATTACTCAATGGTGTGAACGCACACTCGCAAGTTAAACGCACAAAATGTCGTCACCCCAGGGCACTGATATTTATCGCCTTACAACTGTAGGGCGTAGTTGTAGAGCGATACCATATTGTATTAGAGTTGCTCAGTCGACCGCCTACATAATAGTGCAGTGATGGTTATTCAGTTGACTACAAAATGCATGTGCCCGTGCCCGTGCATGCCACTCACGTACGAAGACATGGTGTGCAGTGCTATCGCCCTACAATGTGCCCGTCCTCTTTTCCATTGTTGCGTCATATTAAGCACGCGCGCTCTTGCTCAAACATGTCGTAAACAATTGAAAAGAACATCAGTGTGCGGAGTTCTAGGCTATATTCTGGCGCGCTAGGCATCAGAAAATACTGCTTTTTTGCAGCTTTTTCGAGAACCGCTGGTCCAAACCACTTCAAACTTGGCACTGCACATTCGGTTGTCCCGAGCAATACACCCGCCCATTTTCAACTCCATACGGTGCCCAGTTCTGGAGATAATCGGCGGACAGACAGACAGACAGACAGACAGACAGACAGACAGACAGACAGACAGACAGACAGACAGAGATTCCTTGAATTGTAGTATAGACTAGTGCAGGGCCAGTCGAAAATGTGCGTGTTCGGAAGGGGCAGTTGAGAACTGCAGCTCGTGCAAAAAAACGCACATTATTCAATGGTGTGAACGCACACTCGCAAGTTAAACGCACAAAATGTCGTCACCCCCCGGCACTGATATTTTCCCCTACTGGACAATATGGTGTCGCCCTACAACTGTAGGGCGTAGTTGTAGGGCGATACCATATTGTATTAGAGTTGCTCTGTCGACTGCCTACATACAGTGCAGTGATGGTTGCTCAGTTGACTACAAAATGCATGTGCCCGGCCGTGCATGCCACTCACGTATTTTATGTACGTACGAAGACATGGTGTGCAGTGCTGTCGCCCTACAATGTGCCCGTCCTTTTTCCACTGTTGCGTCATATTGAGCACGCGCGCTCTTGCTCAAACATGACGTAAACAATTGAAAAGAACATCAGTGCGCGGTGTTCTAGGCTATATTCTGTCACGCTAGGCTTCAGAAAATACTGCTTTTTTGCAGCTTTCTCGAGAACCGCTCGTCCAAACAACTTCAAACTTGGCACTGCACATTCTGGTGTCCCGAGCAATACACCCGCCGATTTTCAACTTCATACGGTGCCCGGTTCTGGAGATAATCGGCGGACAGACAGACCGACAGACAGACAGACAGACAGACAGACAGACAGACAGACAGACAGAGATTCCTTGAATTGTAGTGCAGGGCCAGTCGAAAATGTGCGTGTTCGGAAGGGGCATGTTCAGAACTGCAGCTCGTGCAAACAACGCACATTACTCAATGGTGTGAACGCACACTCGCAAGTTAAACGCACAAAATGTCGTCACCCCAGGGCACTGATATTTATCGCCTTACAACTGTAGGGCGTAGTTGTAGAGCGATACCATATTGTATTAGAGTTGCTCAGTCGACCGCCTACATAATAGTGCAGTGATGGTTATTCAGTTGACTACAAAATGCATGTGCCCGTGCCCGTGCATGCCACTCACGTACGAAGACATGGTGTGCAGTGCTATCGCCCTACAATGTGCCCGTCCTCTTTTCCATTGTTGCGTCATATTAAGCACGCGCGCTCTTGCTCAAACATGTCGTAAACAATTGAAAAGAACATCAGTGTGCGGAGTTCTAGGCTATATTCTGGCGCGCTAGGCATCAGAAAATACTGCTTTTTTGCAGCTTTTTCGAGAACCGCTGGTCCAAACCACTTCAAACTTGGCACTGCACATTCGGTTGTCCCGAGCAATACACCCGCCCATTTTCAACTCCATACGGTGCCCAGTTCTGGAGATAATCGGCGGACAGACAGACAGACAGACAGACAGACAGACAGACAGACAGACAGACAGACAGACAGACAGAGATTCCTTGAATTGTAGTATAGATGTGTTCTTTGATTTAAAATTGTGTCCTTCATTTTTTGAGTGAGTTTGTCTTTCTTTTGACTTGTTTGTAAATTGTTGTATTGTCCCTTGTTTAGTTTCCGACTTTGTCTTCATAAGTTAGTTCTTTGATTCTTGTGTTTGTCTTGGCTTCTGAATGCGTCTGTTTTACATCTTATAATTTTGGCCCTTTTGGCCGCCCATATTATGTGGGAAATGCCGTTTGTACCCGCGTGGGGCGCATAATAGCACAGTGCATGACGTGCAGCAAGAATGACGCGCGCATCTTAGAATAGTGCAATACGCAGAGTGCAATGCGATATGGACGGTGCATGCTAGCTGCATGAGATTTGCTTGAAGATAAATAATCAAACACAATCAGCTCATTTTATTACGAACAAGAAACCGTGAAAAAGGAGTTGTATTTTTTTTCGACTTAAAAGAGAGAATTGGTTTCAATGTTTAGCTATGTTCCAGTCGATGCGCCGAGTCTTTGAGAGTGTGGAAAAGACTCTACATACGCTTGCCTCTCACGGCGAAGCGGGCGAACATCCGTGGGACAACGAGCCCAACCTGTTTAAGAGAGACATCATGATCTGCGCCTCACATCTCGGAGATGGCAACGATGTAGAAGTCAGAATGGAAGCTGTGAGGAAGATTGGTCATTTGGCCTACACAGGTATATAGAATAGGATGACTTCAAAATATGGGTTTTTTTTTTAATATTAGGCCTACCCGTCGTTGATATTTGAGCCTACAAGAAGTACGTTAATACATCATCGTTAGTACAATTCCGACTTATTCCGACTTAGGCCTACAGCAATGCTAACAGCAGCAGCGTAGCCAAGGGGTGGGGGTTAACCAGTGGCGCACCCAGGATTTAGCTTTGGGGGGCTCACATTTTTAATTTTTTTTAATAATTTTTTAGAAGTTAACATTTTTTTCAAAAACTTTTGCCCAAACTTTTTGGCCGCAGAAAGAAATGTTTTTATTTTTCGGGGGTGGACTATTCTGACATTGGTTGCGCCACGTACACCCCTATTATACAACCTCTTTGGGTGGGGCTCAAGGCCCCCCCCCCCCTTGGGTGCGCCACTAGGGTTACTGGAGCCAGCACTGAGTTTTGGGCTTGACGCGGTCACCCAAACTTAACTGCCATCATAATGGCGCTGAGGCAAGGTGGTCATAGTCGTGGGTTTCGGGCATAACGCACCTCCACCCACATACCGCTAGTAATATAGGTCCGTCGGGGGTGAACACGAAAAATTTGGATCTATTTTCACGCTTGCACGGCACCGGCGTGAAGTCAAACTGGATGATGATGCCTAGCGGCGATATCCAGTCAACTTTCTGAGATTCTGAGATTCCGTCCTCTTCTGCACTCTCTCTAGTTGCCAAAGCTAGAATATCCATTATGATGGAGACTCATCTGGGGGTCTTGAGACGGTGAATATCTAGCCCAGGTTGGACGCCCTGTTCATTGCATACGACTGACGTCCGGTTCTTAGACCTCTGTGTAATACGACTATAGTACATGTAAAAAAGAAAGGAAAAAAGGAACTTATTTTGCTCCTGCAGCAGCAGTTCATACCCTGGATGTCAGTCGTAATGCAATGAAGACGTCATCCAGCGCAGCCTGGGCCCCGGCTAGGGTGTAAATAACAACGCATATTGAAGAGACAGGGTACCACGCATAAGCTAAAATATGGCCACTGAATATGAACACAAAAAATTCTAGAAATATCTGGTTATTCCCTAAATGATCATTTAACAATTCATGAAGTAACATTGGTAACTAGTGATGGAGTGATAATTAACTTAAAATTTAAATTAAGTTTTAAAAGAAAAAATAACTCCAAAATGATTTCTGCAACCTCAGCTCAAGCAATATTCCTTTTCCCTAGTTTTCAATATTTTCATAGCCCGTAATGGGCTCATTGTAGCCATTCTGAATCCATTTTAATGGACATTTGTGTGCTCTGGAATTAGCTTTGCCTTGTGTTTGTTTAAATCGGGCATCAACATTTCTATTCACAGGAGGCGCTGAAGCAGCAAAATGCGCAGCCACCTACCTCCCGATCATTGCCGAGATACTCAAAGGCGAAACTACCACTTCATCCTCGACGGCCCTTAAGACCGAAGTTGTCAAGGCGCTGAGTGAAATATGCCGGGCGCACAAGGATAATTGCAGCCAGGTATGCGAGGGGCTTGTCCTGCTGCCCGTACTGGCGGAGTTCGTCACTTCACACGCCGACCCCGCCCTGACGCGGTGGTCTTGCTATGCCTTGGTGGTGGTGTGCGCTTCCAGCACCAAGGTGGTCCGTGCGCTGATGGAGTATTATTCCGAAACGGACGGCGGGAATTTGAAGGAATGTCTAGAGGAGATGGAGGAGGGATCCTGGAAGGGATGGCCGAGGAACTATGCAGCCGTGATCAGGGACTTCCTGGGGCACGTCAAAGTGGACTTGAATGCAAAATGAAAGTGATGAGGGATGGCTTGTCTAAGGTGATGATGAAACACATTTTAAAAATGAATGGGACTGGCGGACTGTGTAAATAATGGCTGTGATATATTCATGTGGAATGCATCGTTTATAATCGTACCAAAAGGATGCAATGACAGTGACACTTGTTCAGTTCACTGTAATTGGTCTTAATAAATGGAAATCTTTCTGTAAAAAAAAATTGATATGTGCGTAAGACAATCATTGTCAGGTAAAAGGACATAAGAATTAAGATGACAATTCTGGTGCAACTTTTTTTAGGGGGTGGGGGGGGAACTCTTTTGAATATTTCCTAACGCTGAGAACATAACTCATTAAATGAGTATTAACACAAACAAAACGATATCATTTTGCACATACTCATGTTATTTGGGTCACTACAACAGTCATCATTATTTTAGTCTATTACATATACATTGTACATATTCAGGAGATCACAAATGACAAAACACAGACATTCACGATTTAATAGCTTATTATACAGCATTACATTCCAATAATATTCACCACAACCTATTGAGCTATGATACAAGTTCAAAATATGTCTATTATTATATATTGACATACTTTTTTTCCCACTTAGAATTAAGTTCAGATTATGCTGTTAACAGAAAACTTAGCTTTGATGTACTTCTAGAGTTTGACATCTCTGTACGCAAACTAAAGGAACGTACGACACTGTTACCAGATTTTGTGAATTCCGATCTTTTTTAATGTTTACATGCAAAGCATTTCTGCCCAGCCATTAATAGGTTTGTTTAACAATGAAAAGAAATTGCCGAGTGACCAAAGTGAAATGGCTATATAGCCACGTCCGAATCACTTGTCCAGAGCCATTGTCTTGGTTTTCGACATTTACAACCATGTGGAAGCACGCTGGCAACAGATTTATATAGCTCTTCAAGTCCGTGTCGTATAAGGCCTTTTGCTTGTGACAGGCTACTTTTAACTTGTTGCCAAGCATTCAAAGTTCATAAGCAACATGTTCTGATTGTCAGCTCCACAAATGTTGACTAAGCCCATCCAGAACTATCCATAGTCAGGTGGCATATGACCGGAATGGTGACCGACTGGTCCACAGCACCAACCTTGGCAGATAGATTCCTATAGCCCTAAAGAAGATATTTAGAAGGGGGTGACACCTGAAATTCTTTTTGGAAGGGTGCCGAATTTGCATAAATCGTTAATACCTGCCATGTAATATATTTATTCCCATATTTGGGTATGTGTTTACTTTTTGAAAAGTCTTTGTTGATGATTCTACTTCCGTATCGTTAATTAAATAACATTTTCTAAATTATTTAGGTGACTGAATAATCATGAGGACATAATAAAGATACACAATAGCTACTATTATACCCTAAAGTTGCTTGCACTTTACTTGTCCTCAGATATCTTCAAGTAGTCTCGCCAAACGTGAGTATTGATGAGCTGCAAATTCACAAAGTTACTTACTGGCAAAAATAACCAGGACTCTAGGGCTATATGAAATACCTGCCAAGTTTGGTGCTTTGAACCAGTCGGTCATGATCTTGACAAATATTGGGTCTAAGCCACCTGACTAACAAACAAGTAGAAAGCAATCCCTTTGATGGCGTGAATTCTCAGCCACAATATACATGTACTATTAAAGCAGATTTACTGAGTTTGTGCTTGGCAGCTTAATTCGAGTCAATGAACAGAATGTACAGGCCATAGCACATGATTAATGTACAAATGTCACAGCTATACTATTGCTAAAAACAACTTAATATATGTATCTACTACCAATTTGAGACCAACATTTTATTAACATATCTTCAATTACCCCCCCCCCCAAAAAAAAAACACATTTAAAAAAAAACAAAAATAAAACAAAAATAGCTAAATACAAACAAAAATATAAAAGCCAAAACAATTATTTCTTCAGAGGGAAAAATGTTATTAGTCCCAAATTCACTTATTAGAATGAATGTAATAGCATTAAACAATAATGTGACATTCAAACCAACCATTACAAATTACAGAGTCAATTCTAAAATTATCAAAGCAAATAATAATAATAATGCATACTTTTGTCAATTTTAGAGTTTATTGGTATAAAAATAATCTGAAGTATTGACAGATTTTTTTTAATTGACGAAGACAATCATCAGTTAATTTCAACGACAGCACCACAACAATTCACCACAGTATTTGTGATGATATAACTATTCTATTCTTACAATTCATATAACAAAATTCAAACTACATCGTACAGCCTGTTTCTGTACCAAAAACCTATGTTTGATTTGCCTAAAATCAAATTTTTGAGGGGCACATTTAGATGTGCAAATTGCAAAACTCAGGACACTTAAATATCTATAGATTCTTACAGGGACTTGATTTCTAGTATACATGTACGAGTACATCAATTTCTTATCAACAGGTTTTGGATGTAGCATTTTTGTGTTCACCTCTAAATCGTAAACAGTTAGTTACAAATTACACTTACTTTTATAACAAATTATAGTTCTACTGAAAAGAAAATGCCCACTTCAATGTTAAAAATGAAGAAATTGCCCAAAAACCTGTTACTTATTGCAAAAAATACACTTCTTTTCCAAAGCTTTATCACAAAAATCCTGCAAACTAATTTGGTGTAAACAAGGTTTTCTATAACGAAGAATTATAACTACATTTATTGATAAACTTACTAGTAGTCAACTGCAATAAATTGATTTATTAGTCTGTTGCTGAGCTTGCATGCAGTGTACCCAACCTCCTCTGCCCTGATTTTTTTAAGACTATCAATTTGTTACATTTAGAGGCCGGCATTAAAAAGTATACATCTATATTTTTAAGAGTACATCAAAAGTACATTTTCAGACAACTGTGTTGTGAAATATCTAGTCCTACAGACTAATCATCACAAATGCCAATAAATAATCAGAATTAACTGCTGTTATCCAAATAATTGACACTTCTAGAACCTCTACAGAAAAATCCTTTGTACATAGAATTGACTAGTCAACAATGACAAATATGGTTATGCTTGTTCAGTTGAAACGTGTATAATACAAAGGCTTTCAGATACGAAAAGTGCAACAATATTGTTTCCTTTGAAAAGTCATGCATTGTTACTACAGCTCCTGTGTTTATATGTACTTAATATTAACATGTGTAAAAACAAAAGCAATTACAAGGGGTCTGGTTTAGAGTAGGGTGAGTGAGCAGGGAGGATAGGGACAAGATGTGTTTAAAACAGGCCACGTGTCATAAGTATGACTCATTGTCATGTCAAGTCATTCTCATAAGTGACCAAATCATGTAAACTGCTATACCATTCAGTTAGGAGTAATGGACAGATTTCCTTTTGCTATACCACTGTCTAAGAGCCAGGGTTAGAAATATGGAATAGTTCATCCAGCCAACCCCAGCGCTATTCATTGCACCAAAGTACTTATTACATTCCAAGAGAAGAGTAGCCATGACTTAAAGGGAATACATACAACATTTGCTTTTGCTGTAATTTTCAGAAATGGATGGATTTGTATTTAATAGCAAATAATGTTACACTGACTTGTTTGAAGTTTTGTGTTTGTAGATGCTGGAAAAAAACCAAGAAAAACAATTGTGTTCTTGTAGTCTGGTTCCCTGATGCCACTTAAATTAAAATGAAACAATTTATAGACGTTGGGGAATTGTAAGGTTACGGAACCAGTCTAGAAGGTTTGTATCCATTCATACATGTAGATGTGTAATTGATTGCAAACAAAATTCAGACTAACTAAATATGGTAAATGGGGGCAGTATTTGAAAAAAAAACAAGTTTTTTCAACGCTGCTTGGCCGACCAGCATTGGAAATTGATACAAAAATACCACTTTTCTTGAAAATGACAGCACACCAGGTGCCATGATTTTACAGGATGCTTGAGACTGTCATTCACTAACAGTCCAGTAAGGTGTTCCATAATAATTTGGTAGTTTTGTTTTTTGATGTTTGCAAATGTTGTATATTCCCTTTAATTGAAGCACAACAATAGCTTTTGTTTGGTTTCAAGCTGTTCGCAACCAATGATTAAACAAGACTTAATTTGTGCAATATATTGCATAATTGGCAGGAAGGTTTCAAAACCCGAGGCTGATCTGGAGAAGCTGCCAGGTACAGATATTTACTAAGCAAGGAAATCACTTGTTACAAGTAAAAACAAGTTAAGCCTAATGTTCTGCCTCGTAGCTGCATGTAATTGGGCCTTGGTTGCCAGACTTACAGAACAATATAGAGGTGGGAAGAAACAGTTCGATTTCTCTTTGTATTTCAGGTAACAATGGTAGAAATGTTTGAAATTGTACGTGTACAAACAGGAAGTCAGGTTGGTGTAGTGGTACTTTCCTTCGCCTTTCACATCTGTTACCCATGTCTGAATCCCACGGCCACCCATGTCTGAATCCTACGGCCACCCAGGTCTGAATCCCGACCAGGTCTGAATCCCACCCAGGTCTGGATCCCACCCAGGTCTGGATCCCACCCAGGTCTGGATCCCACCCAGGTCTGGATCCCACCCAGGTCTGGATCCCACCCAGGTCTGGATCCCACCCAGGTCTGGATCCCACCCTGGTCTGAATCCCACCCAGGTCTGGATCCCACCCGGGTCTGGATCCCACCCGGGTCTGGATCCCACCCAGGTCTGGATCCCACCCAGTTCTGGATCCCACCCAGGTCTGGATCCCACCCAGGTCTGGATCCCACCCAGGCCCTCATGTGGATTGGGTTTTCAGTCCCTCCTGATTCTATGGGTTTACCCAGAATATGTTTATATGCGGTTTTCCGCCCACCTCTAAAACGGAATATTCATCATTACTCATAAGAGAGGTTTTGCATAACAACAAATTTGCGTACGCATAGCTTTGAGGAGTGCTCAAAAGTAGTCAGAATGGTAGGAATGTTCAAGGCAGAACTGTGTGGGAGCACACTGGAACATTCCGATTTTCCACTGAAAACAGACCATTCCAGTGGAATGCCCAAAGACCACCTATATACTGGTCCAGCTGGAACACACGTTTCAATGGACCTTTACAAGTGTGGACGGTGATACATTGACCATTCAGTAATCTTTGCCCACATTCTAATGAAAAGAAACAACAGTCGGTAAGTTTTACTTGCTAAGAATGATTTTTAAATATTTTTTCATACTATCTTTCATACAAGATGTCAGTTGTTTAAAAAGGTAGGCCTAGGTGCTTGAGTGCCATTGAAAGTCCGTTGTTGTGGACCAATTGACAATTTTGTAGCTGTAAATTGCCTCTCTTCTGTGATCAGAAAAAAATCAACAGTGTTAATTCCCCATTAGTTATAGTATATTTGACATCAAAACATACTTCTTACTTGCTGTAAATCATAATGTTTATGATGGCAGGAAATGTTTAAAAATCAGAAGGAATGTCAAAGTGCATGTGCATCCCTTTTTCTGATTGCATCTACTGAGCCAAACGTAAAAATCACTGTCCCAATGAAAAAAGAATCACTTGACGGCAGCATCCATGTTAATTACATTGTACCTTTACATCTTAGCGGGAGTGTGTGGCCTAGTGGTTAGGGTTCGTGACTCATGATCGAGGGTCCGGGGTTTGAATCCAGCCGCTGGTCATATATTGTGTCCTTGGGCAAGGCACTTCACCCCCACTTGCCCCTCTCCACCCAGGAGTACAAATGGGTACCGGTATTAGCTGGGGAGTAACCTGCGATGGACTAGCATCCCATCCAGGGGGAGGTTAAATATTCTCAGTCGTTTCATGCTACTGAAACCGGAGATAAACGCCAGCCTGATGAGCCACATTGGCTCGCGACAGACTTTACTTACATCTTTAAACATGTAACACAAACAACCTAACCTGCATATTAAAGTCTGCTTGATCTTATAAGATTATTTTTTTAAAGGGTTTTCACAGATCAATGGGAATTGCGAAACTTCTACTTGTATTGTAAGGTACAATTCACAGAAGTACATGTACATTGTACCAATAGGAATATGCTAGTATGCTTGGAATGGTCCTGTCACAAAGCAGACATTCCTACATTCCAGAAAGACAAGGGAACGTTCTGACAAAACATCTTGCAGCTCAATGAGAACTGGTTTAATGAGAATGGTTCAACAAAGTGCAAACATTCTCAACTTTTAAGACGTTCCCTTAGCTGTCTGTAACCTCTATAAACTATTCCATTGTTTTGCATCATGTACCGGAACCATAACCAATGGCAGAAATCCAAAAAGGTGGCCTCTGATGATTGCCTCGGTTCTATGGAAATACAATGTAGAAAGAAATAATTTCAATTCATATGGAAAACTACATTTGAAATCTAGAGGAGTCTATCAAGCGAAGCGAAGGAAAAGCAAGGTGGCACAGTACAACTGAAAAACTAGGCCGTAGCCAGTTGGCTTATAGTTAAAAATAATCTCCCAAATGCAATTTCAGGTACATTCTTTGAAAATTTCAGGGATTATTAATGAAACACTATAAAACCCAAATCAAGTTGATGCCATTTTTTTCTACCCCAGAAGAGTGTTTTTCTGAGTATTGTTTTGAGTAAAAATGGAGAATGTGCACTTTAAAAGTTTAATACCCATTATGCTGACCATTTTATTTTTTTGAACTATTCGGAATAGTTGGTGAAAAAAAACCCAAAGATTGGGGTATAATACATGTACTTGGACAAGTGGTGTAACATGAATTTAGGTTTTATGAAATACGGACTCCGTGGTGGTATTGCGCATGCTCATGCATAGATAATTAGGAAAAGGACCAATCACGTTAGAGGGATTAACCAATAAAATGAAAAGGAGTCCGATTTTCACAGGAGTCTAATTTTCAGATCACACCAGCTCTGAGTGCTCATATCGGCTCTGATGGACCCGGCTCTGAGGTAAAATACCCAGCTCCAAACGAGTCACAAATCTACCATTGCATGATAATGAATTAATCCTTCGCTTCGGTTCGTTCTGATCGGTACACATGATGAAGAATGAAAAGTTGTGCAGTTGCGAACTAAAACACGAGGGCTGCTACTTAATAATACATGTACTAATGTTCATGAAATCATGCAACTTAAGCCCAGTAGATCCGGACTGTCTGTGCTGTGACTCGTTCGGATCGGAGCCGGGTATTTTGTACCCAGGTCCATCAGAGCCGATTCAAGCACTCGACCAGTTCCACTCTACAATGTAGTTGTGCAATGTACATTTAAAGCAGGGTAACAGTGTACCGGTACGTGTAAATTCGCCAACTGTACGTGTACTTAACTGTGCAGTGAATCATTTTATTCTCGGCGGCATGGCGGTCGTCGTGGTAAATAAAATCATAGGCAATGAACAGAGAATAAAGTAATAAACACTAAGCTTGCTTAAATTACAAACACAATATCCATACTTTCACTGGAAAAAGACACACACTTGAAACCAAATACGTAGTGGAATAATGTATTGCAGGTCGATATCCACGGAGCACAGACCTCACAAGGTGACACCGTTATTTCTTAAGATGTAATTTCAAGAGCTTATTTTTTTCATTGAATTTCTGGGAGCCGGTTCCGACTTGGAACCGCCCAAACCTACTGACTACAGAGTTTTTGATTACGGGCAGGAGTCTCAGTATGTGGCAAAAAAGCATTCTGAAAATGTCCAAGAATTTGCAAAAGTACTCAGGACTCGAGTCCCCATCGTTTTGCAAGTATTTGCACGTCATTTCTTGCATAAGTGTTGCATGCAGCTGTGTGTATAAACACTCACATTCCTACTTGTTTCGAAGTAATCTCTTGTGATCTCTTGTACGTGTAAGAGGTGCATGGAATTAACAGTGTATGCCAGCGCAATGCAATTCTTTTTGCAACTGCTTCTCCTGAATTAGGAGTTAGTGGGCACTTTTACATCGTCAACAACAATTCAACATACTTGTCTCACCTGAAATTCATAAGCAGAATAATAGCCCTGTAACTATGACACACAGCAAACAGTAGCTGAAGTATGGTTATCCACTAAGGGCATTTGAACTATAATTTCTGCATTTAAAAATGATAACATTTTCACCTATGAGTAAAATCCATTATTAGAGGGGAAAATTCATGTCTTACCTGTTGGAGTCGAGGCAAGTTGTCCTTAAAGAAGGAAAGGATTGTTTGCTTGCTGGGGCTGCATTTGATTCTGGGATGCCCCATCGCTCATGGGGATTAGCGGTGGAGGCAGAGCACTTCCACCCATTGATGAGGCCTCGCCAAAGCCTCCGGTCCCTGATGCGTACATGCCACCCTGCTGCTGCATGCTCATCATGGGCTCTGCCCTCATTTGGTTGATGGTGGGGGCCTGCTGTCGCTGCTGCTGGAAAGGGTTGCTCTGGGCTGCAGCCACACCTCCAGAGATCCCCCCACTCAGAAACGGATTGGGTGCCTGCGGCATGAGCTGAGAGGGCTTTGGGGGCCCCACCAAGGCATCCAGGTTGACCAGACTTGAGTTCTCACCCAGGAAATCCTCTGGTTTCTTGGTTGTTGGCTTCTGCAGTGCTAGAGAGTCGTGAATGCCCGTCATGTCAAATGCCTCTGTGCCGGTCATTCTGGACGAGCTGCTGAAGAGATTCCCATTGCTGTTGTTGGGTGGGGTGGGGGCAGTTGTGTTGGCACGCAGGAGGTCGAATTCAGAATCAGGATCTTTTGGTTGACTTGATGGAAGCTGGGTGGTCCAGGGATCATTCTGAGGAATGGCCGCTGGTGCAGGTGCTGATGCAAGAGGTGCTGGGCTTGCCCATGGATCTGCAGGAGGCTGGATAGTAAGCGGTGCAGGAGCCCAGGGATCAACAGCTTGGGAAGGTGCTTGAGCAGGGGGTGGTGCAGCAAGGGCTGCCCAGGGATCACTCTGAGCTGGCTGCTGTGGTGCCGCTGCTGCCACAGCAACTGCTGCTGAAGTGACTTCCCAGGGATCATTGGTCAGCTGTGGCTGAGACTGGTCCAGCTGGTCTGTGTTCTGCATGAAATGGTTGGGAGGGGGTCTGTGAGCTTTGGCCAAGGCCAGCAGGCTGGAACGTTTCTTTAAGGTGGGTCCAGTTTGCTCACATCGTCTGGGCTGTGCACGGCAAAAGGCCAACAATCAAAAACACTTAATTTTGTGTTTCAGCTAAAAGCCTCCTTTTTGTTGTGGTTATTTTCTCATTTTTAGTATCGCTTGTATTAGAAAGGAATAAAATAAACGGTAAATTGAATGCCAGTCAAGGCTCTAATTTTCAATATTTTTTCACTAAATAGTGGTGAGTTATGAGATTTATTTTTAACGGTATGACTCATTAGTCCACAACAAAAACACATTTCAGTGTTAAATGTGAAATACTTGTACACCTGAAATGTACGTGAGCACAGAATTGAAATCAGTGATGTGAGCAGACTGAACAAAAATAACAACCAAAGCATGTACTATTTGTCAATTAACATTGAAAAACAAGGAAACAAAGGGATCAATAAGTTGAAATTATGCACAATTAGCAAATTGGGCCAATGAAGCATTGCAATGGTATACAAGAACTGAAATGAACTGAACATAAAAGAAATTGTGAAGACGACAGTGCACCACTGTGGGAAATACAAATAAATGTTACCCACACAATGTACAGTCATACAATCGTATGTGTATTAAACACATTAGAACAGTAAATGTGGGCCTGATTGCTTGTCCCTTTGTATACCAAAGATTCATCAAAACACCACAAAAGAGAGAAAGAGAAAGTGACAATGACTCCTGTCAGCTGTCAAAAGTAAAGTACATTGTTAGTGTTACTGGATTATGATGACAAGATAAGTATATTACATTGTGATCTGGATTAAGATGACAACAACCCCTGTGATTGTGCCGAATTGTAAAATAATGTAAAATTTTCACTGTTTTTATCGTTTATTGAAAGATATTGAAAGAATCATATTGGAATGTGTTGGAATTTGGAGGAGAAAGGTTCCCCGACTCATCACTGTGTTTGGTACAACATAAATTACGCATAAGAGGGGATTGTTTAGTGGTGTTTTTTTTTCATTCAAAAGTCCTTAATAAGGTCATTCTAATTGACTCCATACAACCAGGTATTTTTCATTTACATTTTATTCTGAGGACCCTATTTTTACAATTTTGAACAGTATCTTTCTCTACAAAATGCAACTTTCCTACTCACTTTTCAGTTAAACAACTTGATGTTACGAAAATCAACACGTGGCGTCGTGAATTCACGGTGTGTCGCGATGATCGTCAAATATAATTTTTGTGTTGCATTCAGTGGTCTTCATTATTGTTCTGGCAAAACGTCCCCTTAAAATAAACGAAACCCTGCCCTTGATACACTCTTCTTGGTTTTAAATATTGCTGACTATATTTCAATAACCTTAATGTGGACTTTCGTTCTCTCGTAGGAGTGGGGCCCGTAACTACACAATGGCCATACAACGTAGGCCTACAAAACCGCCCAATCGATAAAACAGCAATGTTTCTTGTCCGTTCACCTCACATTCATGGCAGATTTGATCAATTTTATGAGAACTTTTATTGGGTTTGATGGCGGTGAAAATTATGGTGAAGGCAGACGGAGAATGTTTATTAAGCACACAGAAGAGGATGTAACGGTTTGCACTGTCTCCAAAATTGCCGATACATATAACAAAGTCATTTTCCCTGGGAACGCACGGTATACGTAAATACATAGGACTGTCGCGGTTGTGGAAAAGAAAGGCCAATGGGAACACGGTTTAAATATGAGTAAATTTACAGGGGGTGGGGTATAACCAGGCATGCAACTGAGAAATCACAAAAAAAGAGGAAATTCTAATTTTTCCCAGACTTTGTACAGTGTTTTTCTATTTTCAATGGCACACATGGGAAGTACAAAAAGAGCAAATCAGCTGATCCGAGGAAAAGTTGCATGCCTAGGTATAACCCATTGGGTGATTTGACACGAATTGACCCCTAACTCCCTAAAGTGATTTACTAGGAACCTTCCCTACTCCTGCAAATTCCAACACCATATACATTGTATCATATGGCAAACTGCAAACAAAAACTGTTGAACTCTGATTATTGGTGGTATGCTTAACCTCATCAGTTTACTAGTACAGTACTCACTCTAACAGATTCCAACAAACCCTGGGGGAGTTTGACGGGATGGGAATTGTTAGGGTTAAGCTACCCCTCCCCCCCCCCCCCCCCAGTACTGAAGCACTTCAACTGCTATAGACATTCAAAACCTCATATCGACTCGCAATGTTATGTTGCAATTGTACATGTAGCTACTGTAAAATAGTTACTATTTTGGCAGGTGAAACTTAAAAATAGCAGACAGTACATCCTCAACTAACGTTTTCCTGCATAGCAACGCCATGAAATGGAACCCTAGGTTTTTTAATTTGGCCCACCTCATCCAGGCTCTCATTGATTGCCATCTCCAGTCGTATTCTCTCATTCTTCTGCTGCTGCCTGTCTTGCTCAGCTTCCTCTTTACTCATGGCCAGGGCCAGCTGCAGCTGGAGCTCCTCCTCATTGCTGGTCTGTGGTCGGGCCTGCTCAATCTCTGATGTCAGATTTCTGGTAGGGGGTGGGGTGGTGCTTGTGACTGCATCGAGAGGGGAGAGGACAAGAGAGACAAAGAGATGGAGGAAGTTGACTTTTGTTCAAAGTTTTGTTATTAGATTCAGTGATGTAGCTGATACCATCACAAGTCCATCAACAGTTAAATCTATCAAGCCAATGATTAACCAAATTGGCCACTAGTAACGGGATGAACAGTAACAAATGAATGCGTTTGTAACACTTCATTTCAATAACATTTGACTTGGGACTGAAGTAAATTGTGACTTGTGAGGAATTGTACATGATTTCATGGATGCCTGATGTGGAAACATGAAATTCAATGCCCTCGTTTAACAAGCCATCCCTTCATGTTTAGGGTAGGTAAAATATGATTTTGGATGGACACTTTGCAAAATAACAATACAAACAATGATGGCATGGATGGACAGATTTGGTCTAAAAAAAGTATTTAAATTTTATTAATTGTATTTTTTTTCACATATATGTTGTCTTGAATCAAAAGATGAAATACCTTGCTAATGGTTATTTACTAAATTTCCTAGATACCAGGTACCAGGCTAAGAACCCTTTACAGTCTGCCAAATTGTCCTGTAAACTTCCATATCCTTGCCCAACAGCAAGGGAACTAGCCTGTGTATTGGTATTGACACCCACTTTGATTAGTATTGATTGGTACCCACTTCTTGAATGGGGGGGGGGGGGACACAGACAACGGATAGGTTGAGTAGCTGTGAGTGAGACATCAGACACAGCAATTTCTATTTTGAAAGATGTGCTGTATGGTCGATGGCAGCTATCATTCACCGGTACATGTACTTGTACATGTAGTTCAGATTTTCCACATGTATAGGTTTCATTGGTTTTGTTTGTGGTTCATTAAATTGCCAGATTGGTCCCGAGACATCTCTAACCCTAACTCCCTAGCCTTTTAGCTAGGATGTAGCCTCAATCCTGCAAAAGTCTTCAACTGACCACATGGAAAAATAGCATATAGCCTAAATCCTGCGAATTCCTCCATTATTTCTTGAATGTGGTCCATGGAAGGGTGACCACTGCCTAAATCCTGAAAAATCCTGCGGCAGTGACTGTCAATATGTTGAGTCTTGGCCAGTGACATCCTGGAGCAGTACATAGGATTTTAAGCATAATCCAGGCCTATACATGGCTGAGCAAAAACAACACAAGGTCCGGCCCAAAACCTTGACAAAGTGCATCCTACGAAATCAGTGAAGCACTTTTGCCATGTAACCTCAATCCTCCAAATTCCTCCACTTTGGCAAAGAGGATTCAGGGCGGCAAGGGTTAAAGAAATCAGCGCTTGCGTGATTGTTAACTGTTTCGGCAAGTCAGTGCAACTAAATATATTCAACTCCTGCTATAACAAAGTTTTGCGGACTTTCACAATTCTGTCGTTATAGCCGGAACCTCGCTATAACCGGAGCGCAGTTTTTCCCATTCGTTGTGCACAAGTTACGTGCTACATGTGCGTGTTGTTATCATGTAAAGCAAGTCCGATCCGAACTCATGAAAAGACGAATGTAAGTTGGTATACATGTACGTCTGTTATTAATACGGGAATAACAGTGTGAGGAGCCAATCTTCACTGCGTGATAATGACAGGGTTTGGGGGTGACCGCTGTTAATGGACCGAGACGAAGTCGAGGTCCATTAACAGCGGTCACCCCCAAACCCGGTCATTATCACGCAGTGAAGACCGGATCCTCGCACTGTTATTCCCATTAATAAATACCTTTTTAACGAAATAAACAGTTAAAATGCTCCAATTTTGTGACTTTTTTCCGGCGATATTTCCAGACTTTTTTGTGTTCATGTTCATGGGCCATATTTTAGCTTATGCGTGGTACCCTGTCTCTTCAATAAGCATTGTTATATACACCACAGCCGGGCCCAGGCTGCGCTGGACAATTGCAACGTCCTCATTGCGTACGCGTATGACTTCTGCTGCAGTAGCCCAGCAAATTACAACAATGTTTTCATATTTTTACCTTATGTTATGGAGGAAGCTGAAATCTCGTTTACACATTCCTTGTGTCCAGAATTACAAAGATGCTTGGTTTAGGAAAGGTAAATATGTCGATGGGCAAAGTATTTACAAAAAATAAATCGTAGATCTACGCTTTCGTCGTAAACATCCTCAGTATACTGCACTGCCGCTGTACGATGTCGTTTCAAAACTTGCTTACGCGCCCGCACCCATAGCAACTGTGTTGCGTACGCGCGCGTCAGTCTCACGCAAAGGTGGTTGAGCGCATGTGCAGTGCTGTATTGTTACAAGCTGCCATATGACTGTTGTAAATTTAGCCAATCATTGCCTTCCATGGGGCTGGATAATGCTGGTTCAGGGGCCATTTTTTCGCTTGTTCTTTGAAGCCGGTCCATTATCACCGTTAATGCCCGGCCACGTGATCGAGTTTCAACCAATCAGAAACCATCAACTCTCCAAGGTATTTATTAATGTATAATATTTAACTGATGGTGATGAATAAATGAAATAAATAAAATAGCTTTAAGAGTATAATATTTGACGACCTGAATCCGGAGTAAAAGGCATCATCGCTGAGAAGAATTGCTGAGAAGAATCAGGCAAGTAGGTTACTCGCACAAATCGTGCTGAGTGGCATTTTGCTTTCGTTTTGCATTTGCTGGAATCGGGCAAGAGGGGGCACCAATATAACTTCCAGGTTTTAGTATCGCCATGGATGTGGAATTTTACTTTTTGTTGTTGACTTTCTGGAGCAATTGGGGATTATTGTTTCTGGAAGAATTCTTTGAAGTTTTTATAGTTTCGGATTCATCCTTTGTTTTTTTGGTGGGGCATTTTCAGTTCTTGGGACACCTGTTTTCAGTGGGATTTTTTGTATGGAGGGTTCGTTATTTGTTGAGGGTATGTTTTAAACAATTTGATGAGGGCGCTGTCTATGCTGCTACCACTGTAAGGATTGCTCCAGAAAACACAGTATTTTTCCGCTTTAGAGTTTCCTGCTTCGACAGATCCTCAGTCTTATGATAAGTCTCATGAGAGACCTTCGATTGACATCAGTTGATTGACTCCGGGGATCGCGGAAACTCTGATCTTGATGATATGATGTTGGGCATAATTCTTTTAACTGTAAGTCTTGCATATCCTTGGATTACCGACACCCTTGGTATCGAGGACACCCATCGCATTGATAACCAAATAGCCACTACAATGGATACAACAAAGGGTGACATAACCTTGATTGATCCTGCTATGGGCGACTGCGCTATGCTTCCATCAAGTGACGTCCTGCATACGCCCCGGCAGTATACCAAATCAGAGATGATCACAATACGTCAAAGACTGAACTATCCCACTTCTGTGATTCCTACAGATATATATCGAACCCTTTAAGATCTAGGACTTTTTCGATGTAGAAGTCGAAAAGGTGGACGGCATGTACATGCAAAACAGAGACTCTCCCGAAACAACAGCACGAGTACAATTGCACCTGTTACACTCGTTGACAATGGCAATTTGCATGTACAGTAGCGCATTGGAACACTCACTCCGTTTGTAACAAAACTTTGCTAATATATGACTATATTGTATCCAATAACATTGATATTCTGCTCCTGACAGAAACCTGGCTCTGCCATGATGACCAAGTTGTCATAAATGAAATTACCCCACCTGGATATACATTTTTCAATGTTCCACGCCCTACTGACAGACACGGTGGAATTGCAATATTATTCAAAACCAAACTTAACCTTCGACTTGTTCCAGTACCACTCAATGTAAGCACCTTTGAATATTCAGTCATTGCAGATGTCAAACGGCGCATTCACTACGCGATTGTTTACAGACCACCTCCATCTGCGAAGAACAGACTGAAAACATCTAGATTCGATGATTTCCTTAATGCTGTCAACAGTCTGACAGGAAAATTAATCATTCTAGGTGACTTCAATATCCACTTCGACTGTCCTGAGAAACCTGATA
Source organism: Patiria pectinifera (assembly GCA_029964075.1). Lineage (NCBI taxonomy): Eukaryota > Metazoa > Echinodermata > Asteroidea > Valvatida > Asterinidae > Patiria > Patiria pectinifera. The sequence continues at coordinate 16,894,714 of CM057146.1, forward strand.
CATCCCATATTAACTCTGCGCTCGCTGATTCAGGACTGCTACAGCATGTTTCTGAGCCAACACACACCCATGGGCACACTAAGACTGGATCATCACTAGAAGTGATGAGGACGGCCTACTTGTCACCCACACTGTCGACATGAATGGCATCTCAGATCATGGTGTCATCTCTTGCTGGCTCCGTCTCGAAACTCCAGCACCGTCAATAGTGAGGTCATCACAAGGCAAATTTCACGATGTTGACCACGAATCCTTAGCCCATGATTTGTCCATCCAGCTTCAAGATGTGCACTTCGATGTGCACTTCGATGGCAACGACATCGACAATCTTGTCCATGGCTTTGACGCATCTCTCATGCACGTCCTGGACAAGCATGCACCACGGAAAGCCACAAATAAGTCCAAACGCCCTAAGCCCAAATGATATAACAGCTCGAGGCTTAAGGGAAAACGCGCACGTCGGAGAGCGGAGCGCAAGTGGAGAAAGACCAAATCCATTGCTGACTGTGCTGCATACTAAGCCACAAAGCAAGCCATGAATGACATTTTGACTGAAGCTAAATCGCAGTTCTTCAGAAACTCACTGGTCAACGCTAATCCAAAACAGGCTTTCCTGGTTATTAACGAGTTGACGGCTGCACCCTGACATACACCGGCAATATCGGACACACCCTGTACCCTTGCCAACGATTTCAGCAACTTTTTCACTGAAAAAGTCAAAAGCATTCGGGCGCTCATAAATGACCTTCATGTACAGTCCCCTTCAACTGAAGATACAATTCTGCACCCGGACTGCACCATATCAGAATTTCATCCCATCTATGAGAAAGATCTTGGTGAACTCATAAGTCAGACTGCCACAAAGTCCTGCCAGTTAGATCCCACCCCAACCTGGCTTCTCAAACAGCACATCAAAATCCTACTTCTAACACTGACTGAAATCGTGAATGCATCCCTCTCATCCGGGAATTTTCCTGAGGCACTTCGAGTCGGTATGATCATGCCGATCTTAAAGAAGCCTTCTCTTGATAAAGATGAACTTTGGAACTACCGGCTAGTGTCCAACCTTCGCTACCTCGCTAAGCTCATCGAAAAGGTCGTCTGCCTGCAACTCAAGCAGCACATCAACACTCATGCCCTTGCCGATCCCCTTCAGTCCGCCTACAAAGCTGGCCACAGCACAGAGACTGCATTGCTTTGTGTTCAAAATGACATTTTGAAAACTCTTGATAATAATAATGCTACATGTATGTTCTTAGTAATGCTTGATTTGTCTGCTGCATTTGACACTCTTGATCATGCCATTATGCTGCGTCGCCTCCAAAACCAGTTTGGCATAACACATACATGTACTGCTCTCAAGTGGTGTGCCTACTACTTCCAAAATAGAAGGAGTTATGTCACCGTTGCAGGGGTCGACTCAGATGAGAGCCATATCCATTTTGGCGTTCCCTCAAGGGTCAGTCCTTGGCCCGCTCGCTTTCACCATGTACCCGAGTCCTCTTGGTGATGTCCTGCACCGACATGATGTGAAATACCACATATATGTATATGCAGACGACATCCAGATTTATCTCAATTTCAATCCATCCAAACCAAACGACGCAGCTTGTGCCCTTTTCAGATTGTCAAGTTGCATCACCGATGTGCAGAATTGGTTGGTAACAAACAAACTCAAGTTAAATGAGGATAAAACTGAATTTTTCATTGCCGCATCTTCTCATCATCATCATCAGAAACACTTAACCGACATAACTCTGCAGATAGGTATAAACACAACAATCAAACCATCTCAGACAGTCCGGAACTTGGGTGTTGTTTTCAACAGTTCCATGACAATGAGTAAACACGTAGCAAACATATGCAAATCTATCAACTACCACAACAGGAACTATCCAAGATTCGTAAATACATAGACACAAACACATGCCACGCCGCTGTCCGAGCACTTGTACTATCCAGACTCGATTATTGCAACTCTCTTCTCAATGGTATTAATCAGTATGAGGTTGATCGACTCCAACAGCTTCAAAACAATGTTGCATTAATCTCATCACTCATTCTCACACACACACACACTCCTCCACTCCTCTCATAATTACATTGTTTACCAGTACAAAACAACTTCAAAACTTCAAGTTCATTTGCACAAAGCAAGCACAACAACACACAACACACAACATAATACATATCACTCACCTTATGCACCCAGCCGTAGTGTGGCCTCCGCGCTCAGTAACAACCTTAGTTCCACCGCCCCATTCAAAGGCAGGGGACAGGGCCTTCTCAGTGTCTGGTCCCTGGTGTTGGAATTCCTTTATCACACAACATCCGCAACATCAGTTCTCTTGACAACTTTAAGGGCAGACTGAAAACTGATCTGTTCTCTCCACATAATCTGTAACTTGTCTTCTGGAATTGTCCTTAGTCGCGCATTGATGCTTGCGAACATGCGCACTATAAATCGTGTTATTATTTTTATTATTATTATTATAAACTTTAGTTTTTCGAAATTATTCTTCAGAATAACCTTTGAGTTTGTTTTTTGGTGGGGGACCTAAACGGTACTGTCAGTGGGATCTGTTTTTTTTTTTTATTGTTGGGGGGGGGGGGGGCTGTTGTTTGTTGACATGGTTGAGGGCATCTTTTAAACTTCATTCTTCGGAATAACCTTTGTTTTGTTTTTTTGTGGGGGACCTTTTTTATTGTTAGCGACAGAGTGAATTTCTCTCTTTTTGGAAGTTGTGATGGCTCTGAAAAGAGCTGTTTGGTTTATGATGCTGCCGGCGTGTTGTTTTTACTTATAGAAAAAAATTGTGATTTTCCTCTGGATGCTCGTCCCATGCTGCTCCTCTGACAGGTACATCATGTAGTTCATGATGCCAGCTGCGTTGTGCTAGATGGAATACGATAAACGTATGGCCTCTTGGGAAGAATCCCCAAATTTTTTTCTAATACATTTTTTAATAGCCACAAGCCAACAATCATGACAATAGGGAACAGCTACGTACCTGATGTTCGGGCGGCAACACTGTAGGCTATTCCTTACAATGTTAACACTTATCTCCCGAGCGTCCCCTATTGTCTGTTTATAATAATTTTAAAAAACCTTGGCGGCACGGTGCCGCAGTCGAGAGCCTGCTCATGCTAAGGGAAACCGCAGTGGGGGATTAGAGACTAGACGCAGGCACTGATTATCATCGTCCTATTGAATTTATTTAAGATTGGCGAGATAAAATAACGTTGGGTTGAAGTCCTCACAAAGGTACATTGATGGGTGAAGCTTAGGTGCTTTGCCTGAATGGAAGAGAGGAGCATGATGCCTGTATCAGGACAAAAGATTTGTCGTTGGCAAACTGCAGTGTCCGTAGTTTTGAAAAAATGTCGTTGTAAATGAGTGTCCGTGCCCTTAATAACCAAATATTTTCCCGAAGTAATTTACACAAATTGATCAGGACTGGGAGAATGTGCTCGTTACATCCGGGATATCGTTATGACCGAGCTCGTTATCAGGAGAGTTGACTGTAACTTGAAAATGGAAGCATTTTACTGCAAACAAACAAATCATGGAAACATTTTGAGAGGAATGCCAAATACAAAAACAGCATGATGACATCATCGCTCGAAAAGGCGACCTCTAGCGATTCATCAAATAAAGTTTAGTCAGGCAGCTTAGGCCAGCTTTTGGAATGGATGTGGACATTCCGGACAAAAGCGCCAAATTTTCCATACATGCTCCTTATTGCCTTAGCTTTCAATTTTTGATAGGAACCAACTTATCCAATAACAATATGGCGGCCATCTTCGATTTTAAAGATGGCTGCCATTGAAAACCTATTTTTACCCATATCTCATCTTCTAAGCCACTTAGGATTAAAGTTTTGGTGTCTAAACATACATTTTCAGGGTCAAGGAATGCAACTGTACCATTTGGGATAGTATCAAATGGTTTGTTTGTCCAGATACAGTATTGTTGCCATCTTATTTTTGAAGATGGCCGCAGGCATTTAAAACTACATGTATTGCATCTTTAAGCCATTTTAACATTGAAATCTTAGTGTCTAAACATACATTTTTAGGGTCAAAGAACGCAACTGAACCATTTGGGTTAGTGCTAAATGGTTAATTTGTCCAGATACATTTGTGTCCACTATACCATTTATGACAGTGTCAAATGTTCAGCTTGTACACTATTGTGGCAATTTTTTCAAAGAAAACCAAGCGTACATCCCTTTAACTCTAACGTACCTGAATCCATCAAAATCCATTCCCCTGTTTCGGGGGATTTCGGCGGATTCAGGATACCTCCATATTGCACAAACTGGGGGATTTTGATGGATTCAGGATTGTAAGCCTAGCAGAACTGCAGGATTTTGATGGATTCAGGATACCTCCATATTGAGCTGTTGGGGGACTTTGGTGGATTCAGGATCTCAACAGAATAACTCTTTGGCTATTTTTGTGGTCAAGTAAATACTGCTTGTAGCCCTGCCAGGTCTGTCACATGCTGTACAAAAATGTATGTACTGGGCGGTTGGGAGCTTGTGACTGCGGCTTATTAGGCCTCAGCATAAACAATGGATTATGTAAATAACCCATCATGACAAAGCAATGCTGGGGTCAGAATATGGCTCATTGAATTAGCCCTTCCAGACAATGCAAACATCATAGTATAGTATTACCCACAGCCAGAGTTGAAAGGAAAAACAACCCACATCATATCCACCAGCAGTTGAACCATGCATTGGTGTATTTTGATGGATCCTATGCAACAACACACATCACAATTTTCATGCGAGCATGGTATCCTGAATCCGTCAAAATCCACCAGAAATTTAGGTGATGGATTTTGAAGACTCTATGGAAAAACATGCTGTATTATTTTTTTTATGCCACCATGGTATCCTGAATCCGCCAGAATCCATCGAGACTTTTGCTGGTGGACTTTGGCGGATTCAGGATACCTCCAGTATCTACACTGGGGGATTCTGATAGACTCAGGATACCAGCATTTTTTGCGCGACAAAATTGGTGGATTTCGGCGGATTCAGGATACTTTCTAGTAAAAGAGCCCCAGGAGTTACGGTTAAAAAATGGTATGTCTAGATATAGGCCATTGAAAAGTGCACCTTTCAGATGACGTCACATGACACATGATGACGTTTACATGACGTCACTTGGTGACATGTGACTTTGCTCTGAGGTCTTGCCTATGTTAACTTTGATTGATGTATGACAAAGATTGAAGTCCAAAGTGAAGGACGGAAAAATTGTTTACAAAATCTATGGGATTTGGGATAGTACTAATAGTAGAAGAAGAACTAAGGATTAAATTCCACAACTTTGCAGAAAAGCCAAAAAGTCTTCAAGAAAATAAAGGCTGTTTCGGCAAGTTGTTGAAACAACCAATTACAAATAATAAATTACTTTCTTCAAGGGACAATAATTTCATACTTATTAAGATTACCTGAAGTTGTTGCTGGTGATGAAACTGCGTCTGTCCTGGAATTACTGCCAATACCCTGATTTGCCTGGGCAAAGCGCTCCTTGGCCTTAAGTGCAGCCACCCGCTCTGACTTGAGCCTTTCTTCATTCTTAAGCAGCTCCACAATCTGCTTGGACTTCTCCCGCACATTGCGACCCACGTCCTGATTGTTGGTGTCATAGAAGGTGAAGTCTTTGAGTGTGTTGATGTCCACGATCTTCTCCTTGCACTGCTGAGCAACCCGCTCTGAGCCTGTCTTAATGATGTAGTCTAGCAGCACCAGGGCCTTGTAGACATGCCGCCAGTTCTTGCCCTTGTCATTAATGCGCCGCCAGATCATATCCATGATGTCAGTGAAGGCCACCACATTGTATGTCAGGTCAGCAATCTCTGACATGGTGGAGCTGGCGGGACCCCAAGGGTCGTTGGATGTTGCATCCCGCACCTTCCTCTGGGAGTCGTTGTAGTTTTTGATGACATTCTTGATTTTTCTGCTGGTAGACATCTTGGAGGGATTACATGTACCTCTCTATCATCTAGTCCCACACAATACACAAGATGTTTAGGTCTTGACCAATGTTTATGTTGCAGGGTTCACAAGATTGAAGAAGAATGCAATTATTTATGCAACAATTGCAAATCAGGCGTGCACATTGAGCTGCAAAAAAAAACACAAAAATATTTATGGCAATTTTATTTGAATATCTGATAAATGGAAAATTTATGAAACCTTCAAAACTAGCATCACAACCTCAAGTGATATCAAATAAAGGAGGACAACAAGACCTTCTTAAATATTTAGTTTTGGATTGTTTCAAAACGTTTGATTGATTTCATAATGAAAATGTTGTTGCCGAGTTAGCTGTTTCCCACTTATTTGGCGGGAACCAGTCTAGCTATTGTATGCGCTTTAGCAAGATCTTGGAGGACAAACACTTGCAGTTGACATTTGCCAATGCTTCATGCACTCTCTATTACCATTGATGTTACAGAAGAAAGGGGTAAATTCTGATAATTTTTTTACGTTAAAATGTTAAGACATATTTTTGATAAGACAAAATATGGTCGTATTTTTCAGGTACACAACTCAACTCTCATAAATTTCAAGTTTTGCACTTCAAGCCGTAAAAAATAAATTTGAGTGTTTCTCTTGTGCCGGCACTTCCTGTGTACATCTAAATTGTATACAAGTACGCAATATAAGATAATAAATAACCAACCCAACCTGAGCAAACGTCTGGGTTCGATGGATAAAATAAATAATAATAATGATAATGTGTTTATATAGCGCTTAATACCAACGGTCTCAAAGTGCTATACAATTATTACCCCTGTTCATCAGGCCATGAGACCAGTTTTTGCAGCAGCTTGAGATCAGCGCATTCTGGTCTCTACCTTTACAGGTACATGAACCCATTTATACATCTGGTTGGGGAGAGGCAATTGTAGTAAAGTGTCTTGCCCAAGCACACAAGCACCACGTTCCCGGTCAGGGTTCGAACCCTGTACCACGGCAGGTGAGTCGAACACCGTAACCATTGGACCACTGCACTCCACGGTGGACTGATGGCCAGATTACCCAGGTTTGAGCCCTGTGCAGCATTTTAATTTAGTCTTTTTCTCCTAAAAGTAAAACTTTTCTTCATTTTTTATTTTAAATCGAATCCTGAATTTACTTGCAGAATATGTCTTCTTATTTTTCTGATTCCTGGCTCTAGAGGATTGTTCTTTTAATTAAAGGGAAATGAAGCCTGAAATAGCAATAGGTCTAATTCCCATCTCCTGAATACAAAGTCACAACGACAATGTAACTTTTGTAAGTGTTGAACCAGCAAAGATTGTTCACAGTAAAAATGTCTACTTGTAAGTCCCAGAAAAACACTCTGTGCATCTTCAGTGCAGTGGTACAACAATCCAACAAATACGCCACCTCCGGATCTAGTACAGATCAAGAATTTAGATAGCACTAAGGTTAATTTACGATTTGGATGGAAAGCACAATTTCCTTTTTTTTTCACGAAAGCTCCCCTTGCGCTTGTGCATCTTACACAAATCAGATGACGCGACAAAAAGATTTTGTGCACTCCGGGAGTTGTCATTTTGAGAGGATCCTTTGCTGCATAAAGGATTATAGGCTGTGATAGGTGAGTTTTTGCTTGTAATTTCAACAGAAATGGAAAAATCGGCAAAAAACGTGACCAGGCATCACCTGCAGTGTAGGAGGTCTCGAGGTCGATTTTCATCAAGAAAAATGTAATTGAAACTTGAAAATTGTAAAAAGAAAAAAGTATTTCCTAACAAAATTAGAAATGTTTCTTAATCCCAGATTCTGAGTGAATGTTTCTTAGCCCCATATCCTCGTCATTTTAGGGGGTCTGACGATACGCCTACAAAGAAAAAAGTGGTAATCCTTACTTTTAGGATCCCGTTCCTATATAAGGTTAACCCGAACCCACCTCACTCCTCCAAAATCCTCCTGGCGGTTTTGGGGGATTCTAGAGGATTGAGGATGAAAGGTGATTGAATCAAATGAGGATTCTGGAGGATTGAGGATGAATGGTGATTGAAGCACATGAGGATTTTGGAGGATTGAGGATGAATGGTGATGGAAGCACAAGAGGATTTTGGAGGATTGAGGATGAATGCATTTTGAGGCAGGACTGTCTGATGATTTTGAAGGATTTGGCGTTGGTTATCCTTCATTTAAACACGAGTGCAAAGTTTTGGGATGAGGAGGATTTTGGAGGATTGAGGATGAATGCATTTTGAGGCAGGACTGTCTGACAATTTTGAAAAATTTAGGCGGAGTTGCAAAATTTTGGAAAATTTTGGAGGATTTTGGAGGATTGAGGATGGTTACAAGGGCCTAGGGGGTTAGGGTTAAAAGACTCACCAAAACAAGTGACTAAATGACACTCAAAAGTGACATTCTAGTATTTCTTGTCGTTTATCTGAACAGCATAAGTTTCTTGAATATCAGCAGGTTTAATTTTGTTATGGTATGGACTTTGAATACGGCGCAGATCGGAGCACGTACATGTATCATTAGCCAACATTATACAAAACAGTCCTTGATAAAGCACAACTTTTTTTTCTTCGATCGAGCGACGACGGTCACGTCAAGTCAAGCGCCCTCATTCGTCAACTCAGTACAAGGGACTGAGCAACACTCACATGGGTATGTAAAATTTGCTACCGTGTATCCGTCACCAAAGTATGCCAAATCTGTGGAGCGTTAGTATGGAGGGTACCGTAGTTCAAGGCTCCACTCAGTAGAGCTACATGTAGGTTGGGATAAAGGGGAAAAGGACCATTTTGTGGAGGGAAAAAAGGACCATTTCGTGGAGGCCACTTTTTAAGAGTCTCTTGTGATCTCACTTTTAGTTTTACAACATACATTTGTCTCCAGCGTTACATGTGAATTCCTGATGAGCTTGTTAAGCTGGAGTTACTCAAGCTACAGTTTTAGGATAATTATCACTTTCTGATGTGATAGGTCATTGTGATAGGGAAAAAATACTGATGGCCTGATATGGGAATTTTTCCGCCTACTACACTATCATGACTATGATTTCGGAAATCGCCGTACTTCTGGTGTCATACTAGGCCCGACAACCAATTTTCAGCAATGGTGAAAGGGTCTTGAAACAGCTACAGTTCTCATTGAGTGCTTTTCAAAATGTTTAACTTTATAGGATTTCAATTAGCCGTTTTTCATTTTTGTACAAAAAAAGTATATTAAAAACTCACTTTGCAGTCATTTTTCAGAAATTATGCCATTTTTACTGAATAATAACTTAAGAAATTAATGCATTCTTTATTCTATTTTCGCAGAACTGAAAGATTCTACAGGGTTTTTGTCATCTACGAAGTTTCAGTCACTGGTTACACATTTCATGAGATACCAGTACAGGACCACAAAATCAGACTTTTAGGGAAAATCTTAAATTTTGGAGTCCAAATGATGCAAATTTGACCATTGATATGCAAAATTGTCATAACTTGTGATGTGTACATGAGATCCAGGCCTGAAATTTGGCTGGTGTGTTCCTTTAGTGATAAACAACTCCACCACTAATATTAATTTGAAACTGGCTTATATTGTACTAAGTAAAATTGTAAATGTATGCAAATGGACTTTAATGCCCTAATTAATATTCAAAACTGCCATAACTTGAAGAGACAGTTGTTTTAATCCACCAAATTTGGGCAGTGTTTTTATGTGAACATATGCAGCAACGTACTCTTGGCATTACACTGATTTAGTGTGTGTGAATATGCAATTTAATTACTTCTAGCTAATTAATAAACAAAAACATTTTGCACACAACCAACTGACCAAGAGCCCAATTTGAAAGCAACAAATAAAATGAAATCAGCTTGTTACCCACTAATTACAAGTAGTAATTGTTTTTATGATTTATTAGTTAATTAGAAACTCATTTTAAATTCCACTAAAAACAAACACAATCTTGAAAGAATGTCGTTGCCCTTCCCATACCTAGTCTCCATGCTGCGTGGCGCGGTGCTACGATCCATGGACAGCAGCGCAGAGAGCTTGACTTTCATTATGATAATGAACATGATATATGTGCACATATATACTGCTGTATTCTTGCCATTTATTGCCCCTGAACCATGAAAATGTATCAATTTGGTCGAGAAAGGAAATGAAACTTACAAAAAAATACATGAAGCGACGCAATAGTCAACACTATGCGACGTTTGAACATGCATAGCCCCATACAGTACGTGTACACATAATACATGTATGCACACGCACACACAATCACTCCATGTTTTGCAGGCATGTGTGCAGGCGCACTGACCCAGTCTGTGTGTGCACCTGCGACACGGGTGCGAGTGGCGTTTTTTCCTCGGGAGGGCAACTTTAAAGACAATTTTTACATGGATAAATTACATTTATTGGCAAGATTAAACCATATTTTGTGACTTCATATCACAATTTTGCATAATTTGCAATAATTTTGCATAATTTGTGGGGTGCTGTGGTCCAATGGCTACGGTGTTCGACTCGTGTGCTGTGGTACACGGGTTCGAATCATGACCGTGGGAACAAGGTGCTTGTGCTCTTGAGCAAGGCACTTTACCATTATTGCTTCATCCTTCGGATGAGACATAAAGCCGTAGGTCCCGTGTGTTGTGTAATGCACGTTAAAGAACCCAGTAACACTTGTCGCTAAGAGAAGGGGTTCGCCCCGGTGTTTCTGGCAGTGGCCGCGACATCTTGTAAACCCTGGTGCCACATAATGGGTCTCATATCTCTCATGTACTTCATTCATCGAACAATAGACATACTTCCCAGTGCCCCGAGTACATGTACCTCAGTACTCTGTTGCGCTAATGCCTGAATAGGTTTCTGCAACGTAGCCATACAGATACAGATACAGATACAGAATCCGTATGCGCGTTCTGGAATTAGGCCATGTGACATTTCTGCTTGTTTTGGGGAAAGACATTTTTGGTAGGTTATCAAATCTCCCCCCTTCAAAAAATGACTAGGCCTAATGCGCATGTCAGTCACTGAAAAGATGACGTCTTCTTATTTAAGTTGGTAGGCCTACCTGATCTGGGTAAAAATGGCATTTTAATGTAGTGCCGCGTGCGGCACGAAGTTATTTGAAGTCTTTACGAAATAAAATTTGCACACAAGACAAAAGGTAGGCCTTAAGGCCTATGAAAATGTTTATTGTACACAAGCATGAACTACCTCCGTAAACATAGGCCACACTTCACTTTGTAAGATTTTGATATTCACATTTAGGCGAAGCATACTCACCCTCTTTACAGGCTAATCAGAAAGTGCTGCCTTTTTCAAATGTCTATTTGTGAAATTTCATGTTGGGTGACCCAGACTGGGAAGATGTGCATGTGATTCACAAGGTATTCTGGGTAGATGCACTTAGTGCCTTGCAGCTGCATTGCAGCGCACATCAACATGATGTCTCATGTTTGGATTTTCAATAACTCTCTGTAAAATTAGAATTAAAGAAGTGTGCACATTTGATTCACACTGGTTTTATTAACGTTATTTTGCAAATATAATAAGTACTCACATATGAAGCTGTCTTGAAATCTGTTAGGATCAGGAATAGTCAGAATCTTTTGGTCTGGGAACCGGACTACCACTCGGCCTGCGGCGTGCGTCCTGCACGCGTGATTGACAGGTGAACGATCTGCGCGAGGGCGTTGTTCAGTCGGACCATGGAGATAGCTCCATGCATTGAACCAAGTGCCGACCAAGTTGCCAAGAAGGCTCCAGAAAATGTCGTAAATTACGCAGCAGCTGGGCAACTGACACTGGCAGCAGGTTCTAATTTTGTTATTAAGAGGGTAAGTGTATGTTTAAAGCCTAAATGAACTGGGTCTGAAGTCGCAATGTGGTGGAAATCACTTTCAAAATTTCGCCGAGTCAGTTTCCCATACGGTCAGTGTGTGGCCTATGTTTACGGAGGCAGTCCAGTAAACTGGCCACATTTATGGGGCTACATTACATGCATTAGACCTAAGCATCCCTGAAGTGATAGGTGAGACATCATAGAATATAGCTCTACTGAGTGGAGCGCTGAATTACGGGTACCCCTCCATACTAGCGCTCCACCGATTCACCATACTTTGGTAGCACCATCACAGTAGCATAGTCAAAAACCCACGCGAGGACAAAAAGACCCCCAAAAAACGGTAAAGAGATTACAAATGAGAGAGACAGTTATCCTGGATTGATCTATACATTCTTGACATCCCATGAGACCCCTTATATTGTTCCCAAACAGCGAACATTTTGGAAAAAAACAGCAAAATAGTCTGAAAACTTACAGTTCAATGTGTTTGCATGGAGGTTCAGTTCTTGAATTAGCTTGTCGCTGAGGGCGTCTGACGTGACGTCACCGTCGTTGCTCGATCGATCGCGAAGAAAAACAAGTCGCACTTTATCAGCGACTGTTTCGTGTAATAATACGTGCTCCGATCCGCGCCGCGCCGTACGACAGTATGGGCTTTGAACACACCCAAGGAGCACGTATTATTACACAAAACAGTCGCTGATAAAGCGCGACTTGTTTTTCTTCGCGATCGAGCAACGACGGTGACGTCACGTCAGACACCCTCAGCGACAAGCTAATTCAAGAACTGAACCTCCATGCAAACACATTGAACTGTAAGTTTTCAGACTATTTTGCTGTTTTTTTCCAAAATGTTCGCTGTTTGGGAACAATACAAGGGGTCTCATGGGATGTCAAGAATGTATAGATCAATCCAGGATAACTGTCTCTCTCATTTGTAATCTCTTTACCGTTTTTTTGGGGTCTTTTTGTCCTCGCATGGGTTTTTGACTATGCTACTGTGATGGTGCTACCAAAGTATGGTGAATCGGTGGAGCGCTAATATGGAGGGGTACCCGTAATTCAGCGCTCCACTCAGTAGAGCTACATAGAATACAACCGTAAGAAAGTAAGACTAAGAAACTGAGAATGTAAGAAACGGACCGCAGATTTTATGAAAACTTCGTCCTCAGTAGCCCGCGGTACCACGGTGTGTGGCCAGAGGTTCAGCGCAGCATACCGACGGCCACACTAGTCGGGCTAGACAACGCAAAAAGAGAAATTTCCCATGCCGCGATAATACTTAATAGGGATGCCGCGATAATACTAATACTATAGGGAGTCCGACTATACTTTGGACATTTCTGCAACATTTTCCGACTGCCATGACTGCGTAGCCATTTGGGGGTAATTTTTGCGTGGCAGGGTATTCTTGTTCTTCTTCCTTACAAGTGCAGACTTCATGGCTGAAGATAATCGCACTGCCAGAAACACCAGGGCGAACCCTACTCCTAGAACTATGAGGCTCCGCGTGAGCGGAGCCTCATAGATCAAGAAGCCCGCAAAATTGCCTGCAGCACAAAACACTAATAAAGTACAAAAACGTCCATCAAAATGCAGCCATTTCACACAGAACCGCTGCACAGTTTGCCCCTATACTCCGTACTTTATCTCTTGACATACTCACGTATCTTGTGCGGAACTAACATAGGTGGATTCTGTCGGTTTTTAGGCCAAAATAATGAAAAATAAGCCCTTTCCGCACTGAGCCAACCTGACACTTGAAACGCGCACACATATGATCGAGCGATGATTTTCGGTTCGCTCGGAGCGCGCCGCGGGGGGTACGGTACAAGCGAAATGATAGTATGTGCATGCGTACAAGTGCATGTACTGTACCCCCAGCTCGAAGCGAACCGAAAATCATCGCTCGATCATATGCGTACACGTTTCAAGTGTCAGGTTGGCTCAGTGCGGAAAGGGCATATTTTTCATCATTTTGGCCTAAAAACTGACAGAATCCACCTATGTTAGTTCCGCACAAGATACGTGAGTATGTCAAGAGATAAAGTACGGAGTATAGGGGCAAACTGTGCAGCGGTTCTGTGTGAAATGGCTGCATTTTGATGGACGTTTTTGTACTTTATTAGTGTTTTGTGCTGCAGGCAATTTTGCGGGCTTCTTGATCTATGAGGCTCCGCTCACGCGGAGCCTCATAGTTCTAGGAGTAGGCGAACCCCTTTTCTTAGCGATAAGTGTACTGGGTTCTTTAACGTGCATTAGATATTATACAACAATTACTGCAATTACTCCAACAGAAATGACAGTACTTGTCTAGGCCGTGCGTGGGGACCGTTCGGCGGGCTTAGTCATACCCTAAATCCTACCGGAACTGCCGCCGACAACCGACCGCGGCGACATGGGCGAGTAGGGCAGCCCGGCGAGTAGGCGATAAAACGTCATCTGGTCATGAACGTCAATGACGTTACACCACCATTTTTCCGTTTCTGTGGCGTCAGGATACTACATTAATATCTAAAAATATCATATGACCTTTAATTGAAGACTACAGGTACTATTCTAGGAGGAAGAAACACACAAAAATGAATAAAACTCAACCAAAATTTACCCTTGGCAGGACTTGAAATTTATCCGGATGGACACATACAATCGATCGTGCTCTAAACTCTCGCAACAACTTTACGGTTCCGGATTACTGGTACTCTGCATTGTGCACATTTTGAATGAATTCATCGAGTGATCAACTTTCAAAACTCGCCATCTCGCGAGATTTTTATCAAAACGTTTACCAAAGCAAAACAAAAGGGGGCGCTATACGCTGAATATGTGCCCTTTCGAAATCGCGGCTTCGGTTCGTTTGTGGCTTATAGATATATAAGACGATTAAGTTTTAAGAAGATTTTACTTTTGTTTCGGCCCGCAAAATTTTTGAACACGTATGCAAATGAGGAATGGTCTGGTGCTGTCCTGTGCTTTACATCAACGGGTTTTTTTTATGTGGTGTCTGGGGTACGTCGCGGCGTGAGCATGGCGAACAAGATTTTGTTTTCAAAATTAGAATGTTACATTCTTATCCAGAGTCCACATAGTATGCAGCATCACATTTCTAGGGAAGCGTGTCTAGGACATAACCGAAAACAAATTCTGGTCCACTATTTCGCCTGGGCGGATAATTATTTCGCCCCAGGCGGATTACTATTTCGCCCGGGCGGACCACATTTTAGCTCTTTTTAGCTCAAAACTGACAGCTCTATTTAGCCCAATTGTGGAATTAGTATGAATTTGCTAGTATTTTAGTAACATTTGGGGGCACTTAATATATTTTAAAAACTTTTGTTGGGGTAACGCAGGCTCAAGTTAATCTCACTTTTTCAAGTTGGGGGATGATTTGAAGAATAGTATTATTCTCCGAAACTTTTCTTCAAAACGGTTCACATCATAAACTTGCAACTTGGACTGAACATCCTGACACAGAGTAGTACATACTACCGTGACGTCATTGTGATTATTATAATGTTTTTAACGTAATTTGTGTTCATTTATAAGTCATACGAAAAGGGAAAAAATAATGTTAAAGTTGGTGTATATACATGCTTGTTCCAAAGTTCGATTTTATTTTCCGGACGAAATTTAAAGGAATGTAGGGCAAGTGACTTGCTCGCTTTTTCAGACCTTTTAAAAACGGGTTTTAAATGGCACGCTCCAGTTCAGAATATCTGATCGACCAGATATTGATCAATATATTGTTTTGAGCTAAAAACAGCTCAAATTAATCCGTTGGCGTTCAACTTTGGGCTAAATGTTACTACCCGTATAATTAAAGTAATAGGCCTAATCCACGCATCATGTTAATAACACTAGTCGGCGCGAAATTTAATATCCATGCACCCTTAAATTTCGTCCCATTAGGCCTATATATATGTAATAACTTAGTGACCCGTAAAGTTCACGTGTTTTCAATCTGTAAAGTAATGAGAAGAAGATCCGCAATTTAATATAAAGTATGCATTTGCAGAATCCTGCTATTTAGGGACATTTCGAGGAACTTGCAACTTTTCAAGGTGATAATAATGGTTTGTTAATGTTACGTTTGGGGGATTAATTTGACAAAAAAATTATCTGCAACCTTTCTTCAAAGCAACATTAATTTGAATCTTATCCAGACGTCCTATTCTTCACTTCATTTTGACGTCATCTGGCACTAGGGCCTACATATGTACAAGCGGTATCTACATGTACAAGCGGTATCTGTAAGAATATGGGTTTGATCATTATAACTTATAAACAACATGAACAAAAATCGTGTTACTTTCTGTTGACATTGATAAACATATATTTGATATCCAATAACAAAGTCGCTTGACCATTACTTCCGGGTCCGGGTCAACCGGAAGGTCAAACTTAGGTTAATTAAAAATGCAGACAAACGCCTCCTATTTAAAAACAATTCAAAATAGGTCGAGGGATCACGGATGACCATAAAACACAGTATGAAGATGACTTGGTGACGTCATAACCTAAACGAGGGCCCTCTAGCAACACCTTCTAGTATAACCATTTGCTAACATTTTAAAAATAATTACCAATGCCGATTTAGGTATGTATATGCTGTCACGATATTGTTACCAAAAAATGTCTCATGGCCATGACTAAAAATTTATTGTATATCCTTATTGGACAGTGGACCTGGGCAAAATGATACTGTTATTTGTTTTGAGGTTTTGTTTGTGTTTTGAGTTTACTTGACTTGACCTTACTGCAACCCTGAAATAAAAGTCGACTTTTCAACTTGATAATTATGTGATATCAATTTGAAAAGGACAAGACTGGGAGAATCAGTTTCCACAAAAAGTAAAATGGAACTCGGGATTTTGCGTTTGTTTTTGCCACAAGAGCATGGCAATCAGGCACCCATTTCTATACCCAAAAAAAATGAAGCCTCTTCCAATTTTAAATTTGAAAACTGATTTCTTTGAGTTTTATAGGTTTCATGACACATTTTATTTGCGCATCAAACAGTTGCCCAAGGCAATATCCATCACACAAAATAACAAATGAACGCGGTACATTGCAACTGGGTTCAGAATATTTTTCACTTTCTAACATTAAATCACTTGCAATTTGATTCCCGGTAACGTCTTGATGACATCACACAATCTGTCCACATTTTCAAAAAAGGTATATATTTAAGAATTGTGTCTATATTTTGACGTTAAGTTTGTCGTCCCGGTGCCTACCAAGAGGAGAGGTCAAGCGACTTTGCCTTTAGAATGTAATATAATTATCAATATCTATAGTCTTTCAGATAACATCAAATAACTATAATTTTGTCATTCAATTCAAAACTTTTAAATTAACGAAAGTCAGGTTTGTGAAGAAAATCAGTCCTACGGTAATACCTGATGACGTCACAATAACGTCACGGTAATATCTATACGGTAATATGACTCGGAACTGATGTTCAGTCCAACTTTCAAGTTCATAAGATGAACCGTTTGGTAGCGGAGAAAACTATTGTTCAAATCATCCTTCAAAATTGATATTGTGGAGCACATTACTATAGCAGCGTAGTCTAGAGAGGGCGCGCTCGCGGCTGTGGGCCCTATATAAGGCCCCGGGGCAGTTGCGAGACAGGCTCAGTTCAGTACGAAAGCCCTGTAGTCATGGGCGTCGCTAGGATTTTTTCTAGAGGGGGGCAAAAAAAAATTTGCCAAAAAATGCTTGTATTTCTCAACACATTCTCGATTTATCAGTTTTAGAGGGGGGCAGGGACATTTTGCCCCCCCCCCAACTCATTAAATTTACACCACTTTGTCTTCGCGCCTCTTTTTCTTTTCTTTTCTTTTCTTTTTTTTTTCTTCCTTCTTTTTTTTTTTTTTTGGCTTTTCCAGGGGGGGGGGGGGCAAGTGCCCCCCTTGCCCCCCCTCGCGACGCCCATGCCTGTAGTGCCAATAAGTATATATTTTGTCCAAGTTCGTTTTTATGAGATACATTTTGTCGAAGTTCGTTTTTATGAGATACATTTTACCCAAAGTTCGTTTTTACGAGATACATTTTGTCGAAGTTCGTTTTTATGATATACATTTTACCCAAAGTTCGTTTTTACGAGATACATTTTGTCGAAGTTCGTTTTTATGAGATACATTTTCTCGAAGTTCGTTTTTAGGCCAAAAAAAATAAGTCTCCGGTTTCTGGTATGGAGCTTGTGCAAAAAGTGGTGCGGCGACGCGGCTTTTTTTTTTTTTTTAACCTGACTTTTTTGCTTCAAATGTCGGCTGATGACTGCAACTGGTGCCCAACTAAACTTAGTGCAAATATATGGGAGTCCAGAGAGGCCACATAAAGCTTATTCTCGATCATAACCCCATCTAAAAACATGTTAAAATTGTGCAGTAGCAGGATTCCAGTCAAACCAGTGAGTTTGGCGGTTTTGAGATATCATCTTTTATTGAAAAAAAAACTTTTTCATTTTGCCGACGCGCATGGCTACGGCGACGCGCGCGCATACCAGAAACCGGAGACTTTTTTTTGGCCTTATGAGATACATTTTCTCGAAGTTCGTTTTTATGAGATACATTTTGTCGAAGTTCGTTTTTATGAGATACATTTTCTCGAAGTTCGTTTTTATGAGATACATTTTCTCGAAGTTCGTTTTTATGAGATACATTTTCTCGAAGTTCGTTTTTATGAGATACATTTTGAGGAAAATTATTTCCTTATCTCGTGCGCACGACATAATAGCTCGTGCGCACGATATAATTATTACGTGCGCACGACATATATCTCATGCGCACGACATATATCTCGTGCGCACGAGATAATTATAAGTATTAACGGAGCTTGCTGCACGTGCAGCGGACGAGTTTGTGTGTAACGGAAGCAGCGTGTCAGGTACGGATCCCCTAAAGGAACATCCAAAATTATTTTTTTATCTCGTGCGCACGACATAATATCTCCTGCGCACGACATAATATCTCGTGCGCACGAGATAATTATCTCGTGCGCACGAGATATATGTCGTGCGCACGTGATAATTATCTCGTGCGCACGAGATATTATGTCGTGCGCACGAGATAAGGAAATAATTTTGGATGTCCCTTTAGGGGCTCCGTAACTTCATAAAACTCTGTAACTCCGTAAAATATATCTCATAAAAACGAACTTCGAGAAAATGTATCTCAAAACTACGGAAACGTATTACCGCCACACATTTATTTATTTTTTTCACGTACGTACGTGATAAGTTTCACGTACGTACATGATAAGTTACCTGTTTCACGTACGTACATGATAAGTTACACGTACGTACGTGATAAGTTTCACGTACGTACGTGATAGTTTCACGTACGTACGTGATTGTTTCACGTACGTACGCGATAAGTTTTCACGTACGTACGCGATAAGTTTTGACATATGGAAGTACATTTACACGTGTTAGTTTGCTCGTATGACGTGACGCACTTCTGGTCACATCGTTGACATGCCGCGACTAACTGAAACTAAACACTCATCTGGTTCCCAGACCAAAACATTCTGACTTTTCCCGATGAATCTTGTGACTAAAACGGGAGGAATTCCTCCTTTTTCCCGAAAATTTCCGAACTTTGCCGAATTCGTTTCGTCGACAATCGGATAGCGCCCGAGTATTTCCGAATATAATAGGTTTAATTAACTGCTAATTGCTTATTAATTTTTTTAAAAAGAGTTGATAATTAATATTCATTGCTTTCATTTAGAAATCTTGAAATTCAACGACGATTTTGTGCATCAAATATAATCGGATCGTATGGGCGAACTTTTTGCTGTGTCATGTACAATTTTGAATTTGACGACCATTACTGAGATTTTCCAAAACTTAGTCATTCGGCTCCGCCGGCTAACAGTGCTATTTGGGTGCCTAATTTTGAAGATTCCAGATCAACATTAGTCAATGTTATCTTACAAAAACATCAAACTGTATAAGCATTACTGTATGATATTACGAAGCAAGTGATTTACTTAAAAATTTGAACAAAACATTAAAAAGCTAAACGTGATAAAGCGAAATCGGAAACGAAGCCGAGCTTTAAAAAAGGGCCATCAATGTTGTCATGTTTATTTTTAGCCACGGAGGCTGCCTGACCTAAGATTCATCAGGAATAGTCAGAATATTTTGGTCTGGGAACCAGACTAACTAAATGCACGCAGTAAAACACGTGATATACTGAAACTTATCACGTACGTACGTGAAACTTATCACGTACGTACGTGAAACTTATCACGTACGTACGTGAAACTTATCACGTACGTACGTGAAACTTATCGCGTACGTACGTGCAACTTATCACGTACGTACGTGTAACTTATCATGTACGTACGTGAAACAGATAACTTATCATGTACGTACGTGAAACTTATCACGTACGTACGTGAAAAAAATAAATAAATGTGTGGCGGTAATACGTTTCCGTACAAAACAACGAACTTCGAGAAAATGTATCTCATAAAAACGAACTTCGAGAAAATGCATCTCATAAAAACGAACTTCGAGAAAATGTATCTCATAAAAACGAACTTCGAGAAAATGTATCTCATAAAAACGAACTTCGAGAAAATGTATCTCATAAAAACGAACTTTGGGAAAAAAATGTATCTCATAAAAACGAACTTCGACAAAATGTATCTCATAAAAACGAACTTTGGGAAAAATATATCTCATAAAAACGAACTTGGACAAAATATATACTTGATGGCACTACAGGGCTTTCGTAGTTCAGGTAGGTAGACACAGCTCAAGCACACGCTGTCACAAATTAGGCTTATCTCAGATACAACCTTCCGAGCGTACGCCGAGATTATCTACGGGGAAGAGACGGTAGGCAAATTAGCTTGCGCGCGCTGACGGGCGTGTGCTGGGTGGTGCGGTGAAGTCGGGCTGGCAAGGAGGCACGGAGTCCGCAGAGGCTACTGGAGGCGGAGCGACATACAGCGATCTGCCGATTGTAACGTGACGGAGCCGGAAGGGCGCGCTCAGCTCATCTACCCGCCGCCTCGAGGAAGGATCGCGACTGGAAACGAACGAGCAAGAAACACGGACCAAGGAGATCGTTCTTAATTATTCCTCCATGGACACACACATGCATGACGCTGGGAACACAAATCAGAATGCTTGCAAGACCATGGAATGACTTGACCCACAGGAAGTGTTACATAACGCATTCTTGGGTATCCCTCACTGTGTTATTAATGGGCTTGGAGACTTCAGAACAGCCCGAGGAAAAGTAAGCACAGCGGACACATGAGCATGAATCGTGCTCATGTAACGTGCACTGTAACGTGCTCAATTATCCGCCGAATCAACCCGGAGAAGCTAGCACGCCGGAGAAGTGAGACCGTGACACCGGGATTCAGAGGCTATCCCCAGCCAGGCATCGCCGTGCTGCCAAGCACTGCCTTACCGTAACGGCTAATGCGAGGCTACCCCTACAGAGATAATTGAGAGGCTCTGAGACCAATCACTTATTAGAGGCTAACATTATAATTTAACGAGAGGTCCATCATATGACATAATTCTATGTAAATAAATCAATCAGTAATTGAGGTCATTGACTGTTGTGTACTTAATTGTTTGTCCTTGTCCATCTTGAGGGTTGAGGGGCGTGGGTGAGTGCCGCTACGCGTATAGGGCGGTATATTTCCATCCAAACGGGCCTGCATTCCCGGCTGCTGGGGTATTGATCCTAAGCTAGGTTGTCTGGGTAAAGGAACTACGGATCGGGTCACAGATATTCCCGCCACAATATTAACAGCCTGATCACCCAACAAAAGTCTCTAAAAATATGAAGCTCCCCAAAATCATCATAAAAACAAGCGAATTCATATTTTGTCCCTAAATAGTGGCAAATTCATACTTACTACATCTCGGTCCTTCTGATTACATTACAGATCAAAAACACCATAATTGTAAACAATACGGGTCACTTCAGTTATTACATAGCCTATGGGACAAAATTAAGGGGTAGATATGAAACTACGCGCCGATGGTTATTAACATTATAGGTCCATTATTATACATATATAATTATGGGTATTAATATAATTATTAGCTCAAAGTTGAACGCCAACAGGTTTCTTTGAGCTGTTTAATCTCAAATGCAATATGAATATCCGACTCCATACGATTATATGTTATTTTTAGGATCATAATAGGAGAGTGACCTGTCATGTGCGAGGGATTAACCAATAATAGGGAAAAGGTGTCCGATTATTGGAGTCGGATTTTCATATGACACCGGCCGTGGAAATTCGAAAAATGTGGGCCGGGGGGGGTGCTGGACAACATACTACACTAGGGGGTATACTGTTGATGATACACGTGTGCATTACGTATACTGGCGTATGTATGATCAAAACGTCGCATTTTATGCTTTATTGTATATTTTTGTGATTCCATTTTTAGTGATATTGAATGCATTTAGTTTGGAAGTTTGTTAAATACGTCGTACTCGGCATTTTTGTTCGTTTCTCATCAAGAACAAGGGGATTAAATAGCCCTCCCCTGGTCAAAACGTGGGGCGGGGTGGTATAATATTTACGACACTGTTTATCAATGTCTGGTCGATCAGATAAGAGAGCATTAAAGTTGGTACTTCTGGGGTATGGCACCTTGTTTTAACAAGTGTCAGAAGTGGGATTGCCAGCTACAGCCATGGAAGGAGGAAACGCGGTTGGCGACGGTGAAGCTGCACAGGCACCTGCAGCTCACCACATCAGCTTTGTGCCCATTGACCTGAAGGTCAGTATGTTTTCGGGCACGAAGCAAAGCATCAATGACCCGACGGTCGAAGAGTGGATCGCCGACATGAGGGCGCTCCTACAGACATGGAACACTCCACCGCACCAGCAGTCCCAAGTACTCATCAAGTACTTGGGAGGGGAGGCCAAGCGTGAGGTGCTGGTCATGCCAGAGGAGGAGCGGCAGCAGGCAAACGACGTCTTCGCCCGACTAATGGAGACCTATGGAGACAAGGTGCCAGCTGCCACGCTTCTGCAGATGTTTCACAGCAGGAGGCAGAAGTCGACAGAGACCATCAGGGAGTTTTCTCTGGCACTGCAGGAGATACTGGGAAGGCTAAAGCAGCGGGACCCCGAGGCACTCATCAGACCTGACCAGTTGCTGAGGGACAGGCTAGTTGCTGGCCTGGCAAACCGAGATGTCCAGCGTATTTTACGGATGGAGATCCGTCGGACACCAGACATCTCCTTCAGGGATGTCACCAGGGAGGCTCTCCATCTGTCAGCAGACCGCGCTGATACCCAAGAAGACAGTTCAGCTGGAGTGAACGCATCCAGCGCCGTGTCTGCCCAGTCCCCATCCCTCCGCACCCTTCAGACTGCCCTGGAGGAAACAGTGAAGCAGCAGAGGGAGATGGCCGAAATGATGGCGGCCATGAAGCTAGAGTTGACCCAGTTACGTTCAGCCTCTGCATCCCAGAACCGAAGACCCCGAAGTCAACCACGATGGGATGAACAAGGGAGTCCAATCTGCTTCATCTGTGATCGGTCTGGCCACATGGCAAGAGATTGTCCCCAACGACGACCCCCACCGAATCAGAGCCACTACCAGGGTCCCCCCAAGCCACCAGCACAGTTAAACTAGGATGTTCCAGTGTCGAGGGCCAGACATTGGAACGTCCTAGGACACAACTGAGGTCCATTTCATCAGCAGAGGCAGTTGGAGACTGTGTGTATATCGATGTTGTCATGGAAGGACAGAATAGATTTTCAAATTGAATTGATACTTTTCTAGCTTTACATTAGTTATGGGCTTTCCAATGAGACATCGCACGACATCAAAAATCGGCCCGTGACAGGTGAACAATTAATTAAATGGAACTTTTGAATAAAGAGTGGGACGCTCCTAATCCGTTCTGAATAGTGTGCGCAATTTCTGAACTAGAGCGCGCCATTTAAATACCCCTTTTTAAATCGGTATATAAAGGCCTAAAAAAAAGCAAACAAGCAAATTTATTTCTTAGAATGCATATTATATTCGTTCGAAAAATAAAATCGAACTTTGGAAAAAGCACGTATATACCAACTTTAGCATGACTTTTTTTCCGTTTAGTTCATGATTTATAAATGAAAGAAAAATCACGTTAAAATATGATTGGAATGCCTGATGACGTCACAACAACGTCACGGTAATATGTGTCACACGGTGTCCGATGAACCGCTTTGAAGACAGTTGCGGCAAAGAATACAATTGTCCAGATCACCCCCTCCTTTACTTGAACATGTTAGATCAACAGCCCGATCGATTACCCAACAAAAGTTCAACAACATATTGAGCGCCCCAAAATATTCCTAATTCCCAACTTGGATCGATAAGAGATGATTTGACCTCAAAAACAGCTCAAAATGTAACCCGCCCGGGCGGAATAGTTATCCGCCCGGACGAAATAGTAATCCGCCCGGACGAAATAGTGAGTCCGCCAGGGCGAAATAGTAATTCGCCCGGGCAAAATAGTGGGTCAGCATTTTGTTTGGGCATGTCCTAAATACGCTTCCATAACTTTCACATTAAGGAACAAATGTTGCAACCTGACACCATTTCAGCGGTTGTGTACAAAGGTCTATGGAGAGTCAAGAAACATTTTTTAAGTATTTCCTAACAAAATTGGAAATGTTTCTCAGTCCCAGATTCATGTCTAATCATCATTTTTGCAATGACTGACCTTCATTGAGATGATATATGAAGAAAAAAGTGGCGTCAGGTTGCAACATTTTCTCCCATATTAATATGAATAAATTGGGAAGGAAATGATTATTTTTAAGGAGGTGTGGGCATAATAATTACAATGTGTAGAGTTTGGGGCACAATTTCTATTCATAGTGTTGTTGAAGGCGGCTAATAAATGAACACACACCGAGAAAGAGATTGAGTTCTAAAAACTACTTGTTGGAAACAGTGTACAGGTATATAAAACGAGTGCGCGTGAATAGCGACAAACTGAAGTTGACTAGTACTGATTTAAGTGAAAATATAACCATGGTGAAATACATTCAGGAAAGGGACTTGTACGGTTCACGTCAGGTCACGGTCAAGATGAGGATGGATAGTTGTGTACATCTCAGAACTTAACTCAATTACGATTTATTGCTCAGTGGCGACTTGAACTGGTGAACTTTAATTGTGACCTGCCTATACTGGTCATGGTCAGAATTAAGGCAGTGTGTGCTGAAAGTTAAATAAAGGTGTACTAGTACTCCCCCTCCAGATCGCAAATGGAATGAAGCGAGCGCCACACAAGATAAGGGTAAATTACATGTGAAAATGTGATAAAACATGTCTTGAAGGGAAATCTTATGAAAGTTGCCCAACAGTTTCCTATGCGAAAAGGCAAACTACATGAACCATGAAGAATGCACGACTTGGGAATTCATAAGCTTGTGAATATACCTTTATTTTAGGAATACCCTAAGGAAGCTGATAGTTGACACATTTAGCAATATGGTCTCATGAATTGGAAAAATGAAATAGTCAGAATGGAATTTTAAAAAAAGAAAAGAAACAAATAATAAAATAATATTCATTGAACTACTTGAATGGTTAGTTATGGAAATATTTAGAGTAGCTCCGAAAACTACTTCTGCGGCGGAACAAGGTATATAAGGTCTGACTTATAGTACGGATACCAAGCATGACCAACTTGAAGGGAAGTGTTTCAGTCCATTTTTGATTAGAGTCGGCTTTAAGTGGAGCTTTGAACTGCCTAGGAAACTCTACTTGGCCGTTGGCAGCAGTGATATGAAGTAGTTTGGGTGCTACCTAGCATGTCAGTCAGTGCTTTGAAAAGCGATGGCTCAAATTGCCGTCCCCTGTCAGTTGTTAGGGTTGTCGGTGTTCTATAACGTGCCACCAGTCGGAACAGGATCTCACACCCTACTGCCTGTCCGTCGGGGTTTGCAAGAATGATACCCGTTTTAAGAACAAGACCTGCCCGAACTCGGCCAATGAGTGCTTGCTAGATGATACTTCTTTCATATTATATTCTAGATTTTTGTTACTTCTCATCGGGATGCCAAAATATCTACGTTTCAGTTTTGTCCAACATGAAGTGATCAAGTTTTAAATTTAAGATCGAATGTTATATATTAGCTACATAAACATCGATTGGTATGGTTAAACCCCAGATCAGAATAATTTTGCGAACTCTCAGGGTTTGTTTGTTTTTTTGTTTTTTTCACATTGCGTGACAATATCAAAACCTTTAAAAAATACCTGAAACTGATAGTATTTTTTAATTATACCTTTAATTATACTTATATCTCGAAAAAATACTATAGCCTTTAAATTTTTTTTTTTTTTTTTTTTTTTTTTTTTTTTTTAAATATTTATTTCCATTAATTACAATATTGCAAATAATTATTACAATGTTAGTTATTACAATGTTTAGAAAGTATACATATAACAATCACAAATGATATACACAACAGTGGTTTTGATTTACTACATGTATATAATGTATATTAGAACCATAGGTTATAATATATCTGGTGTTATCACTTTATATAAATATATAAGTGTGAACAGCAGTAGGCATATTAATTAAAGAAATATACAGTTAAGTCATAAAATGTTGCCAGAAGTCTTTGTTTTTCTTTTGAAACTTTGCTCTGAATAAAAGCTCTGTAATAAACACATTAAAAATATTTATCCTTTTATTTTCTATACTCATTTTGATTCTTGCTTTATGTATCGAAAACATTGCTATCGTAATTATTAAATTAACCTCGGGTCTTCTATCAAGACCTGTTAATAGGTTTGACAATGTTGGTGTGATAAAACTACTTTTTTGTTTTTTCTTGGTAGTAAACCTTTAATTGATTCCAAAATTCAATTGTTTGTAAACAGGTTAGGAATGCGTGTTTATAGTCGTCAATCATGTCACACATTGAGCACAACGGGCTATTCTCAATTTTCCATTTATACAATAAATCTTTCGTTGCTATTAAACGATGCACGAGTCTGTAATTGAAGTTTCTCAACTTAATTTCTTTAATGTCGACTATTTTCTTTTTCCATGTGGAAGTCCAATTAATCTTCTCACCAAGTACGTTTTCCCACCACGTTTCTATCTGAGGTGTTTTACTTCTTTCGTCTATCAATATATTATACATATTTCTAGTTGTAATGTTTTCTAGATTACCTAGACTAGGATTAACATGAAGTTTAAAATCAACACCGATCTTTTCTTTACTGTCTACTATAATTGGTAACCAGTCTTTTGGTAAGGCCCTTTTCAACATAAATATTTCGACTAACCAATTCCGTTTTGTGGTCAGCTTTGTTTTAAGATAGTTTATAGAAAATTCCCCTTCTTCGTTAAACAGATCATTGACATAAATAATGTTAGATTTTATCCAATTACGGAAAAATTGTATTTTACCATTGAAAGTTATAAGTTGGTTACCCCATAGCAGTTGTGTTTTTATTTCAGTGGGACTAAATCGTTTCTGCATATCAGGTTGTGGATGTAGTTCCTGCCAACACAGAATTAGTTCTTTGTAAAATTGTGGTAACGACTGTGTTATAGTTGACCCATATTTTGTTTTCCCAAAGTTCATGTTCAAAACTGTAAGGTTGGGACTACAGGAATCTAGGAAATATTTACAAAGGGTTTTCCATTTACCGCTTGTGTTGTTTAGTAGTTTAACAATCCAGTTGCATTTTAATGCCATGTTATGGGTTTCCATGTCGATGAGGTTCAAACCGCCTTCATCAAGCCTCCGTATGATAGTTTTTCTTGCAATTCTGTCTGTGCGTCCATTCCAAATAAAAGGAAAGACAAGTTTGTTAATTTTTGAGATATACTTTTGTGGCGTTGGGATTACGGATGCCAGAAAGGTAAATATAGGTAACGCTAGACTGTTTAATATAGTTACTTTGCCGGGAAGTGTTAAGGCCCTTTTGTTCCATTGGTTTATCAAAACTGTACATGTTTTAATTTTTTCTTCCCAAATGAAATCTTAACATTGACTCACGTTTTTTTTCCAAAATAACTCTAAGAGTGCTAATTGGTTCTTCCTGCCAAATTATCAATTCAAGCAAACGTTTTTCAATGATCAAATTGCCGATAATAAGCCCTTTCGTTTTTTGAAGATTCAGTTTAGGTCCAGCAATTTGCCCAAAGTCTGATACAATACTTATAGTATTTTTTATGGATGTGGGATCTGACAAAAAAATTGTCGTATCATCTGCATACATCGTAATATGCAAATTTGATGTTTCTGATAATTCAATGCCGTTTATGTCTTTGTTACTTCTAATTCTGTTAGCTAGTACCTCAGCAACATGTAAAAATAAGAGAGCTGAGAGCGGACATCCTTGCCTAAGGCCTCGATTTAATGTAAAGAATCCGGACATGTATCCGTTGTTAATAATAGTGCTTTGTATGTTTGTATACAATGTTTTTATCCATTGAATGAAACTATTTCCAAAGTTAAATTTGTTGAGTGTTTCTTGTAGGAAGTTCCATTCAACCGTATCAACAGCTTTTTCATAATCCAGAAAGAGGATAGCAGCATTTTTGTTATTACTGCGTAAAAAGTGGATGGTGTCATCAATCAATCTAATGTTATCTCCAATAAATCGTCCTTTTATATATCCGGATTGGTCTTCCTGTATAATATGGCCTATGACCTCAGACAGACGATTTGCCAGGGCTTTTGCAGCTATTTTGTAATCTATGTTCAGTAGACTAATTGGTCTCCAGTTTTTTAAGTTTGTGCGGTCACCTTTTTTATAAAGCAGTGATATAATCGCGCGGCGTTGTGAAATAGACAATTCTCCTTCCTTATAACTTCTATTCATTGATTCAGTATAAAGTGTCTTTATTTGGTTCCAAAATTTGTTATAAAACTCTACCGTTATACCATCTGTACCGGGACTTTTATTGGTTTTTAAGTTGTTTAAAGCTCGTTCATACTCTGCCTCAGTAATTATTCCCTCACATTTCTCTTTTTGTTCATTATTTAATACATAGTCAAACTGTGTGTCATCTAGATACTGTTTCACCTGACTTGTTTCAACAGAGTTAGAAGAATACAATTTTTGGTAAAAACTTTTTTCTTCGCGTAGTATTTGCCTTTTGTCTTTAATGATACGATCATTTTCGCTTTTCAGTAAAGTAATGTGTTTTAATTTTTACTGCGTTTCGTTTTTCTAAACCTAAAAAATATCGACTGTTTTTTTCGCCGTCCTCGGCCCACTTTTCGCGAGATCTAACCTTTTGACCCTCAATCTCTCGTTCATATATTCTGTCTAGTGCGTTTTGGAGTTCATACACCTCCTCGTTTTCTACGTCACATTGTTTGTTTAGGTAATTTAATCTTTCAGTAATTGAACGTTTAACATTTTTCTCTACTTTTTTCTTTTGTTTTGAGTAATGAATAACGAAATCCTTAACTTCGATTTTACATAGCTCCCAACGGAGTCGTTCATCTTCATGTTCAAGTTTGAGTTTGATTGTTGTCTTTTCCAAATGGGATTTCATTGCATTAACAAATGTTTTATCGTCAATAAGTGAACTGTTAAACTTCCAATATCCTGGTCCCCGTTTATCATCACATAAGGTAATTTTTATTGAAATTGCTTGATGGTCTGTTTTAATTGCAGGTCGAATATCACTTGAGGTAACGGTGTCTGCCAAACAACGTGAAATAAGGAAATAATCAATTCTAGTTTTTATATCGAGAGACTTTCTTCTGAATGTATATTGTTTATCATTTGGATGTTGTTCTCTCCATACATCTACTAGCAGTTTCTTTCTACTTAGTTCATTAACATAAGTTGTATCTTGCTTGAAGCTATAGTCCATCATTTGTAATTTGTGCATTTTGTTCGTTTGAAGCAACAAAAGAGTTCAAAATCTAATGAGGGATACTGAGCAACTAACCTGATGAAGTTTCAGCTAAGCTTCAGCTGTATATTCCGAGAAAAACAGCATTCTAAGATCTCAATTTCAAATCAAAAGTTACTGAATCATGTTTTGAATTGTTTTGAATTGCAGCTATACGCAACGTAGCGCACTGATCCGACGAATTATAACAACTACGCGCGCGTGTGCGTCGTTCCAAACCTTGTGCGCGCTGCGCTGAATAACAAAACGAACTACTAATTTAAATTTTCCTACGGTGCTTCTTAAGAATCACCGTTGGAAATGCCTTCTTTTGTTGATTACTTCAAAATGACAGCTTCCCAGAAAGAATAATTTCACAGGGAGTTTAGTTCCCTTACTATCTTTCAACCAAGTTTGTTTTTCAACAATAATTACGCCAATTACTTTTCGGATGGCTGCAAATGATGGACTATAGCTTTAAGAATTTTTATTCCGCCTTCTTTATCGCACTTATAATTTAAAACACAATTAAAGTCGCCTCCAAGTACAAGTTCGTTATTTTTCGGGACATATTGGGAGATCCATTTTTCAACCTTTCTAAAGAAACTTACTCTTTGTTTACACGTATTTGGAGCATAAATATTCATAAAAGATACAGGTTTATCCACTAGTGTTGTATTAATTAAACAGATCCGTCCAAAAGAATCACAATGAAGCCCATTTATGTCAAAATTGGCTGAGTTTTTAACAATAATGCTGGTCCCGCAACTATAAGAATCACCGTACGAATGAAAGCTTTTACCATCTTGAATATCATACAAATCATGAACTTCTGTTATGTTGTCAGTGAAGTGCGTCTCTTGAAGAAATATTATGTTAGCTTTTTGATCGTTAAACCATTTGTATAATGCTAATCGTTTGTTTCGATCTCTTAACCCTCTTACGTTTAAACTAATAACGTGGAGCGACGTCATAACGGTTGGATGATTGAACTACATGTCATTAACGTTACTCAGATTTATTTAGCTGGTGTTATACCTCTTGAACGCTTCTTCATTGGTGTCATACGCCACTTTGTCACGCTGGTTTGAAGATCCTTGGTGGACTTGCGCCCGTTGACTTTGTCGCTTTCTTCTCTTGCTGCGTCTCGATGATCGAGCGGTTCTTTCTCCAGTGTGTTGGTCGTCGGCGTTGGGTGTTGTTGGGCTTGGACGTGGTCTTTTTGGTGTGTCGATCTTGTTGTTGGCAGGTGTGACAGTTGGGTTCTGTTGAATGTGGCTCTGGAATGCCGATTCTACTACGCGTATTGCGTCTGCTGTGTTTGGGGTCGTTGGTGCATCAAATGTGCATTCTTGTGGGTCGTCAGCTGGCACTGGAATTGTCGCACTGGATTGTTCCTGAGGTGGGGGTTTTGGTGTTGGTGTCATCGCCACAGGTGCTTTGTCTCGGTGTCTTCGTACCATGGCGAAGTCTGGACACCGGGGGTCACCCTCCTTATGTCCAACCTGTAGACACTTGAAGCACTTTGGGGGGTTCGGACAACTTCCTCCATGGTGGCCAAACTGGGAACAGTTAAGACATACATGGTTTCTCATTTCGTCTTCCCTTTCCTTGATTTTTTGTTCTTTGTGGTAGATTGCAGCGTTGAAACCTGCAATCTTCATTCGTTTGGGTAGGGGACGGGATGGTATGGCTATGTATACGAAACGTTTTCCGGTCTTAAAACGGGTGAGCTATCCATGGCTGTCTCTAGCACAGTCCATCTTGACATCGCACAAGAGCTTGGCTCCATTTTCCTGCAGCTCTGGTGTAATGTCCTCATTGGAAACAGACAGTGGTAGGTCTGATATGATGACTTTGGTTGATTCGCCATATCCCGCTAAGAAGGGGTTGTTGTTTAGTAGACGGATATGTTGGTTCCGTAGGGTTATCCCGTGAGATAGGAGCAGAGCTCTGGCTTCCACGTTATTTGGATAAAGACGCCAGATGCCTCGAACAAACTGGGCCCCTTCCACGGTGTTATGGCCAGAAACTGACTCGGCAGCGATGCATATTTCGTATGTTGTCAGCTTGGTAGTCTCCGTCTGTAGCACTGATTTTTGTTCGAAGAACAGAGGCCTTGTTATTTCGAGAGTGGCACCCCCTGATTTTGCAATGCTGGCGTAGGTTGTCATGATCCACAGCCAAAATGACTCCTTTCCTCAATCTCAAACTAAAGATTCGTTAACTGTTAACGTTTGTTGTAATCACTGAGGTCTTACTATATGCACTTACTATGTTGTTATCAGATCTTTTCGTCCATGAAAACGGCGGAAAATTGATCTTGATTCTCTAAATTCTGCGGAGCAGCTAAGAAACACGTCAAGTCGCTTGCGATCCCGGCATGCATCCTTCCGGATTATTTTCAACAATAAATAGAAGTGCGTGGCAGCTGGTGGAGCATCTGAACTTCTGAAACATCTTTTAAATAAGAGGCTGAAAGTAAAAAAAAAAATAAAAAAAATAATAATAATAATAAAAATTTGATGCAACCTCAAAAAAGGGAAGCGGGTGGGCCGCTGGTGGTTTTCACGGATTGGATGGAGCAACAAAACATGAATCGATTCTTAAAACAATTTTCAAAATAATAAAAACGGTAAGACGGTTTCAGCTGAAACCAAATAATTGCAGTTGTAATGCTGCCACTCAAAGCTTCCAAATAGGGGAACGTAAATTCGTTTTCTCTTAAAAAGTTTGCAAACAGAAAGTGGGTCCTTGAATTTGATGAGACTTTTGACATACAACAATTATGTAATCGGCCTGTGATGTATACAGGTGCTCATATAACTCGTTTTGTCAGTTGAAACGAGTAATGCTAATTCACTACAGATTGAACAAACTTACGTCATCTAATATTAATACCATTCTTCTTGTGTGGGTAAAAACTGTGCAGGTTTAAATTGCCCCCCCCCCCCAAAAAAAAACTGAAATGAAATTAGATTATATGAAATAAATCACTAGTTGTATTTCTTTTGGTGATTTCTTAAACCACATTGTGCCTGGAATATACGGCAAACAAAATGTGGGAGCAAAACTGAAAGATGTTACGCTGACATTCTCATGTGGGGTACGTTTATCTATACCAATCAAGTTTTTATGTAGCTGATGATACATTACATTCGATCTTAAAACTTGATCATTTCAAGTTGGACAAACTGTAATAAAAAGGGTTTGGCATCCGATGAAAAATCATCTAGAATCTAGAGAAATCTAGAATATACATGTAATATGAAACTTGAAAGAAGTATTATCTGACAAGCACTCATTGCGTTTCCCTCGTACCCCCGCCCTGCAAACAGTTTGCAGGGCGGGGGTACGAGCGAATCATTGCGTGCGAAAAGGTTTTGACCAGTCTGTGTACATGTATATGGAGATCAATGGTTTTGACAGTGTCAATAGAGGGCGCTGCTTCTTATGTTTTCTCATGCAGAATTTTCGACGTTTTTTTTCCTGGAGTATCTCTCATTCCCAAACAAATTGTGGATCGGGGAACAAAGTTTTTTTTAGATATGGTACATCATAATCTACATGTCTGGAAAGTTTTATGAAATTTGGCGGACCAGATCGCGTATCTGGAAAACTAAAGCGTTTTCGGCCTCTCGTCCCACGGACTAATATAATGATCCATATACTAGGTGGTATCGAATCAGGATACAGGAAGAAAATTTCCTACCCAGGGCTTACTATTGGAAACGAAGTTGGAAATAAAGTAGGCACTGGGGACGAGGTTGGAGCTCCACGGAATCTTGTGAAGGAAGTGGGCATTGCATTCTGGGTAACTTATCATGACCTATATAAATTAAGACATCCAGCTGCAGCTGTTTAAGACCGCAGTTAGCTAATGCACGCAAGTTGTATATCCGAAAACTTTCTCATACCGGATGTGATTTCTTTTTCATTGCGGAACATGTAGTACAGTATATTATGTCGCATTTTTTACCTTTGCATTTTTTTGGCTAAAGAAGGAAACTTTGTCATATTTGGATGGAGTTTACCTTCCTAAGCCAGAATTCCATCTATACTACAATCACGAAAATGATTGGGGGCGCTGTTCCTTGCTCCAGTTTTCTCTTTGAACGGTAAGTCTCATTTGTGATATGTATTGTTGTTTGTGAAAAGTGGTATTCTTTCGAACGTCGCTGGCAATGAGAAGCATTGTTGTTTGTGAAAAGTGTGAGTTTGTGAGTGTCCAATGATGGCGTAGTCTGGTGGTAGTACGGGGAGGGTTGTACGGGAAGGGTTGTACGGGGGGAGGCCTCGGACATCGAGAGTTTGGCCGTGGGTCTACTTAGCTAGGCTTAATGTGGCCAATTTACTGCATGACCTCCGTAAATACAGGCCTCACTTGGAACATGTACCCAAACATGTTCCCGAACATGTTTGTAGAACTTTGTCAACTTTTGATTTCACAATTGGGCTTTGTTTGTAGTTTATTTTTGGATTTTGCTTTAGTTTGTTATAAAGTTATACTGCCTATACTAGGCTTAGCTAGAAAAAACTGCTGCATTTGTATATAGGCCATGAAATGTACATTAATTCATTCCATACAAATGATGCAAACTAAATCTTTGTGGTAATCTTAGAACACGGCAAATCATACTAAAAACTTCCTTTAAAGAAATGACTTTCATACTCATAGGCAAAACAAAATTAATTTACTGCAAATCAAAGACCAATAACCAACTTAATAAAGAAACCCTCAAATCAAAATTAAAGACGTGATCAAGTTCAAACCTCAGGCCAAAAAACCAAAAAATACAGGCAAAGACTAACATCTGAAACCAACACAGTTAGAATAGTGGATCTTAAAGAATACACTCTGGCAGAAAATCAAATGACTCGACAACAGACATGAACCCAAGCAGGATGAAGAGGAAACTAATACATTGATGATTGTTCAGTGTCTCTGCTGTTCTGCTGAGATAAAATCATATGCGGGGGGGGGGGTGTCACAAAAATACAACATAGACATGTTTCGTTGTTTGGCATGTTTGGTTAGTACTTCAGTAGTGCATTCCGCATAAATGGGGTATTGCAACATCTGTCTAATTTATTTGTAGCTATTGTTAGCCGATGTATTTTTTTACAAGTTTTCTTCACCTTAGTCGTTATTCTTTTCTTTCTAACTCCTTTACACAGGACTCCCGATGACACCCACATCACATGACCAGCAACAAGCATGCTCCAAGCATGCTCCAGTGCATGCTTCAACCAGTTCCCAAAGCAAGAATCTCAACTCAAGACGAAGACGTGACACACCTATTCTTTCCAGTTCAACTGCAAGATTCCTGCTTTTTCTCTTTATCCATTCAAAAACCATTTTTCTTCTAGCCATAATTTTATTTTTAGAAGTCATGAAATAGTGCAAAAAAATCACTCTTTTCTGCTGTTTTATGTCCATCCTTTTTTAAAATTATATCCTTGGCTTAGTTGTACCCAAGAATAATGATGGAATGATTACCCGATAATTACTGGCCAAGCAGACTGTGTCGATCCTGGCAAACTTATTTGATAACAAAACAATGTCTTTGATTACCAAATTACATAATCACTCTTAAAATTGGTTTATCTGGACGACATAATTGTGTTCAGCATCTCGTTTGACGAGCACATACAGCGTCTTGACTTAATTTTCAGTCGGATTAAAGAATCTGGACTGAAACTACAGCCAAAGAAATGTCACTTGCTCCACAAAGAAGTTGCCTACCTCGGACATGTAGTTTCAGCGGAAGGAGTGAAAACGGATCCCACAAAAATTCAGCAGGTGCAGAATTGGTCAAGTCCCACATCGGTCCGTGAAGTGCGAAGCTTTTTGGGGCTCGCATCTTACTACAGAAGGTTTGTCCCGGGTTTTGCTGGATTGGCAAGGCCGCTGCATAAGCTAACAGAGGCCGGCAGGATATTTCGCTGGACAGATGAATGTCAACAGGCTTTCGATGAGTTGAAATCTCGGTTAGTTACTTCTCCGATTTTGGCTTATCCTTCACCAACTGCCATGTTCACAATAGATACGGACGCAAGTGATTACGGGAGCGGTGCTGTATTGTCCCAACGACAGGATGGTGAGGAGCGTGTAATAGCGTATGCAAGTAGGGCCCTATCAAAAGCAGAGAGGAATTACTGCGTGACTCGTAAGGAGATGTTAGCGGTAGTGTATTTTGTGAAGTATTTTCGTCCATACCTATATGGGCAGCGGTTCTTGTTGAGGACAGACCACGGGGCTCTTAGATGGTTGTTTAATTTTAAAGAACCAGTAGGACAGGTAGCGAGGTGGTTGCAGCTCCTGGCAGAGTATAACTTCACCATAGAGCATCGTCCGGGCCGTCAACGCAACAATGCAGATGCAATGTCGAGGATGCCATGCAATCAGTGTCAGTATCCATGGAAACAAGAGAACAGCTCTGTTCTAACGGACATTACACTGGCATGTTTGCCCATCGATCCAGATTGCCAAGAAGCAGTTAATTCAGAGGAGGAATTCGAAGCTGAGCAGCATGAAGAGCATGCCATGAGACATGTGGCGAATTGTCGAGCAGCGTTGGGTTTAGCGCCCAATTGGCTTGAGGGCATGTCCGCATCAAATCTGCGAAATAAACAGTTAGAAGAACCCGTTCTACAAAAAGTAATCAACTGGCCGGAAACAACAAATGAAAGACCGGCTTGGGAAGAAGTATCAGCGGAAGGTCCTTGGTTGAAAACATTGTGGGTGGCTTGGAGACAACTATCCCTCAGAGAAGGAGTGTTGTGTCGGAAATGGGAAGACGACACCGGGAAGCAGATCAATTTCCTACCAGTGATTCCTCGGGTTTTGCAGGGAGAAGTCCTTCGAAGTTTACACGACTCTCCTACTGGAGGTCACCTTGGAATTAATAAGCTATATGAGAAGGCAAGATGCCGATTTTACTGGCAAGGAATGAGAAATTCTGTGCGGGATTGGGTTAGGCAATGTCTAGAGTGTGCCAAGCAGAAGATGCCAACTAAAACAAGACGGGCACCGCTAAAACAACAGATTTCTGGAGTACCAATGGAAAGAGTGGCTATTGACATCACTGGTCCATTCCCTGAAACCGAAGCTGGAAACAGGTATATTGTAGTCATAACAGACTATTTCACGAAATGGACAGAAGCCTTTCCAGTGGCCTCTATTACAGTGGACGTCATTGTAGACGTATTAGTCAAAGAATTCATCTGCCGTTTTGGTGTGCCGAGGGTTTTGCACAGTGATCAGGGAAGACAATTCGAAAGCGAGCTTTTCCAGAAAACATGCGCTCTTGTGGGGATTGAAAAGACAAGAACAACACCGTATCACCCGCAAAGTGATGGACAGGTGGAAAGGTTTAACAGGAATCTCAAAGTAATGCTGTCGTCGTATACTTCACAGAACCCGAAAGATTGGGACGTGCACGTTCCAACTGTCATGATGGCTTACCAGGCATCTCCGCATGAGAGCACCGGTGTGACACCAAATTTGTTAATGTTTGGTAGGGAGGTAGAACTTCCCGTCGACTTAATCTATGGGGTAGCGACCCCTAGAGAATTGTCTGGACTATGTCTCGGAGCTAGAAAGAGGCATGGAAGAGGCATGGAAGTAGCTCATGACGCAGCGAGAGAGAACCTAAAACAATCCGCTTGTTACCAACGTCGTCATTATGACAAAAAGATGACAGATGATAATTACGGAATAGGTGGAGCAGTAATGATGAGGGTCATTGCAAAGCGAGTAGGAGTGTCCCCGAAATTGCAACCAAAATATGATGGACCTTACCTCATCATTAAGAAGCTAACTGATGTAGTAGTCAGAATTCAAAAGAGTCCCCGGCACAAACCTAAAGTCGTCCACACCAATTTACTGAAACCTTTTCACGGGGAAGTCGACCGGTCGTGGTTTAGTCTTCCTATGGGCGAAAGTGAACCACGTGAAAACATTGAGAATGATGGGGAAACTGAACCACGTGAAAACAGTGAGAAAGATGGGGAATATGGAACATGAGCATATGGAACCCGATGATCTAGCCTTAGTAAAAGAGCCTGATGAGAAAGGGCCACCCCATAACAGCACAAAAGACAACCAGGAGTACTTTTCTGTCCACCCCGACGGAAACGAAAAACCCCCGACAGATTTGGGGAGTGGTGTATATAGTTAATGTTGCTATCTCCTTTTTTTGTTTCGTTTTTGTGTGCCTCAGGCCAAGGATGGGTCGGACTAGAAGTCGGAGCCCTATCACCAGACGATTCGAGTGTTGTGAGTGCCAGCGGCAGTTTACTAATCAAAACAGCCTACGACGACACCTAGCAGACCAGCACGGTAGTAGTGTATACTGCGTATTTGACCCCGTTTTCTCGTGGAGGATCATGATCCTCATCGAGGATCGTATCGGTAACCCCGACGAGGATCATAAAACGGGGCGTGTCTGCGGCGGAGTGACGTCATGGATAGATGGACAAATCGATCGTGATGGGGATTAGCGCTGAATGAGTATTATACTCGAAGATAAAATATAGTACAACAAATACGCAGACAACGCGCGATTTAGTAAATATATATATTTTGTATGTATTTTTTTTTTTTGGAACTCGAAGCGTGCAGTATAAACAAAAGAGTATATTAGTGGATGAAGGCGGTTATTGATGACTTATGGGCATACTCTCGTGAATAAAACTTTGTTCTTTTTTTTTTCTTTGTGTTTTTTTTTAAATTATTATTAATCACGCAACACGTTATCGAGATGTTGATGGGACCAAATACATAAACATTTAAAATTATACCTGTATTTTTTACGAATGGGTGTAATCATAATGTATCATACAATATACATGTACAAATATTAATGTACAATTAATAAAAGATGACTTATAACAGAGAGACACGTAACACGCAAAAAAAAAAAAAAAAAAAAAGTTTCACTCTGAATTTGTATTTACAAGTACCCGTGTTTGGTTTTATTTCACACAACACAAAATCAATAACATTATAATGAAGGGTAAAAGGTAAGTTCATGTCTCGCGAGACATATTATCATCAGCGTGTATTTTGTTTTCTTTCTAAATTATTTTACAAACTAGACTTGTTCGATAAATGCATAACATTTGTTGGAATATTCTAGTGATTAATACTAAGTTCAAACATGTTATTTCTCTCTGACTATCCTCTGCAGGGTCGACCTATATACCTTCATGATCAAAGGGAGAAGCGGAGTCGTAGTGCACCCGACATTACACATTTGAATTCCTTAATAAGTAATTAACTGAATCGCATTGAAAGTTATTTGAATGGCTCTATCTGGAATTTTAATCGAATCTATTTGATTATTTTGTTATGGACTTAAGAAACATGTGCACAATAAGTGATAAAAATGTACAATAGTGTATCGAACTGTTAGTATATTTCAGTCAGTTGTTCCAATCATTTCGCAATACGAGGCCAACGTCAAATCACTGTACATGTACATGTATTTTCTAACCAAAAGAAAAAAGAAAAGAAAAACAAGGGCCGTCAAAATGTATCTTGTTATAACAGTGACATATTATCAGCAATAAAAAACAAAGACCTAGGACCTTAAATCATCCTTGTTATAAGCAGGATGGTACATGGTTATTAACAGGGCTCTTCTTTTCAGGATTTGATTTTACAGTATGTGGTTTTAAGACTTCAGATCTTTAATAAGCTATCCTATAGTTCTATGAGAAAGGTCACGCATAGTCCTGTTAGTTGAGATACACTCCTCACACGTATTCCACACGTTTTTTTTAAAGCAATGGAGCTTCAGCAAGATGACAAGTTTAATTTACAGGTATTACATTTCTGCATTTAAGATATTTCCCACTTTTTTTAATGGGACCCCGGCACATGTTAAATTAGATTTAGAAAAAAGAGAGACGTATTTGCAACGAAATAATCATAAGGGCAAAAACCTAAAATTGATTTATATCACCCGACACAAAAATTCAATGGTACGAATAGAATGATAATAGAGTAATAATAATCCTGATAATATAAGTAAATGATAATAATAACATGTATTAATTGTATGGATGAAACACATTACAATCCTTTAAAAATACAGACACATTAGAAATATTTATACCTTTCTTCTTTTTTTTTTTTGGCTTTTATCTCTAGCTTTTATATATATATATATTTTTTATAGAGCAACACAAAAGAGAAGAATACGGACAACGCAGCACTCACATAAGAACCAAAAAATAAATAAAAATAAAACAATAACAAAGACAGATTAAAGCTGTTTCTATGTTTCCTTTTTAGATTGATTTTATTTAATTTATTGATTGCATTTTTATTAAAAAAAAAACAGTCGTAAATGTGTACACTAAGATCTTTGCGAATGTAAAACTTATGCGCATTGAGCAGCGATGTCTCAATAATTAACGCGGATATATTTTATTTATAATATATCTTCATGAACCTTAATTAAAAGGATCTATAATAAAAAAAGAAGTTATTTTTTACTTTTGTATGAGAACAAAAAAAAAATTAAACAATTTAAGAAAAAAAAAGGACCCTCGTTGATCGGTGTCTTTACAGAATTTGTCGATTTTTAACCAACAGTTACTTGCTCTTAGTGTTAAATTATGTACTGATTGATCGTCTTCCGCGCTTCATTAATATGTCAATGTCGAAGTTTACACAAGGTGTTCATAAGAATGATATTTATGCATTCATTTATTTATTTATTCTTTAAATTTGCTTTTAAGGTTTTTTTTTATTTGTTTAAACCATTAGGCCAATATGAAATTTTGAAGCAATCCTCTACATTGCATTCGGCGATATTGATCTTGAATGTTTCATCCAACCGCCAGCCGCACGTACGATCAATTATATATATTTTTTTCTGTAATTTGCTGTTTTGTGCATGGAAATCCCATATTGATTTATTATTATATTTTTTTTATTTTAAATTACAAACAATCTGCTACATTCTTTAGACGACAATGCGTAAGTTATTTGGCAATTATCCACGTGCGTAGCCTACATCCATCGCTTTTTGGGGGTATTAATCTTGGGTTTCAACTTATTGTCAAAGATCGTCTTGACATTGAGGCGAACCTTAAGAGCAAACCAAAACAAAAACAAAACAAAAAGTGTCCTTAATACGACATGTATTAGTTTGTTGTAAATATCAGTTACAAAACACATACAGCCGAAACACAAAGTTCAAACTTGTTCAAGAAACTACTGTGTTAATGTTTCCCAGTAGATAAAATAAAATCTTGAAACATGCCGACCATTTGGAATGAAATACACGGATTTTTAAATGAATAACCGAATGCAAGAATCATATTGACCTCTTGTTTATCATACTGAATTAAGACCACTTAAAATGAAACCGATCGACCCGATATTAGCCTACACTGAACAAAAGTATCGTTTTGATATTATTTGGTTGGGAAGCGTTTGTGATTTGCAATGCATCCTTTGTGTCATTATGCATTATTTGAATGATGTTTTTTTTTTCTTTTTTCTTCTCAATAGTGTACTGCATCCCAGTCGAGGTAGTCGTTAGTAAAGGCTACGTCACCTAAATAAATATTGCAATTAACGAGTGATGTAGCTTTCAAACTGAATTTCAATAATCGAGAAAACCACATCTTATTTTGTTCCAGGCACCATCGATAATAGTTATATATGACGATTATAAAAACTGAGTTTGATTAATTGTCGCGTGATTGTTTAGAACAATGGTTACTAAAAAAGGAACAAAATGGTCCATAAAAGTTATACTGGCTCCAATGTGTAATTCAATTCAACGTAAACGCACACAAAAAAAAAGAATTAAATTGAATTGAATGCACATGTAATTCGCAAAATTTCTTATTTAATTTCTTCGTAATCTTTCAAACTTAAAAAAAAAAAATCAAACATTATTTTCAACGTAGCTTTCTTTTATGAATATGGCAATGAATATGCTGAGCTATTTTTAGATTTACTGAAAAAAGAGATATTTTCTTCATCCGGAAGGTATATAAGGTGAGGATTGTCGTCACGAGGATCAGTTTGAATGTGGACATTGACATCGTCACGTCGATCTCGAGTCTCGAGTAAGTGTCCTATTAAAGTAACGTATACAGTAATACATATACATTGTACATGTATGAGTTTTTTCCTTACAATAACGAATTTACGTTTTTCTGATATAACCCAGATATCTCTCACGTCGCATTATGAGTCATCAGAGCGCCATGAAGCCCTTCCCGACAAGCACCCCTCCCAGTCAGCAGTTCCTTCGATGTTTACAGGAGGAGTGGGACATCGATCAAGATGAAGATCAGCTTATGGTAAGTACAAAACAACCGTCTGGAAAACTATCACTATTACTCGTGAATTAACAAACCGTCTTGTTGAGATTTTACAATTTTGTTTCCGTTTTCTGATTTTTCTTACTTATTTATATAATTATTAAAAAAAAAGTTTATGTATTCATCGCATTTTATGTTAATACATGAAAGAGAACATTATGTACTAACGATCCCTTTTCTTTTTTCTCCACACCTGCAGATTGTTGACGTTCCTCCCGAGCAGTCAGTCGCGATGGCACAGCAAGGATTGCAGGATGGACGAGGGGGTCAAGAAGAAGACGGAAAGGCAGCCAAAGGTAGACGATACCCATGCGGGATGTGTTGAAAGGTCTTCCGTCAGTTGACCAACCTCATCCGACACCGCAAGCTTCACAAGAACGGTCCGAGTGTCAACAAGAAGGCCGTGACCTGTCCGGTTTGCAACAAAGTGTTCTCTCGTCCCGACAACTTGAAACGGCATCGCAAGAACCACACGGCAGATCAGCTGCCGTCTATCAGCCATCAAATCTCGGATCAAGAGCATCTGGAGTCGACCTCTGCTGAAGCTGGAACTGACTGTAAGCCTCTCGAAAACCCTAGCAGTACGATATCAGCCTGTCCAGCGTGTGGAATTGTTTTCCAAAGGTTGAGCCATATGTTACGTCATCTACAAAACGACCACGGTGGAGTGTCGGCATCTTATCCAACACCGTTCGAGCAAATCCCTGAACCCTACCAATTCCTCTCTGAGAATGTAGAGGGAGAGCCCGAGATGATGGAGACTGTTACCAATGTTCTTAAAACACCATCACCGACTGGCGTACCACTACCGTCACCACAGGCACCACAGGGGCACATCTGCCCGCTGTGTAACAAGTCTTTCAGTCGGCACGACAGCCTGAAGAGACACATCAAAACGTACCATGAAGGCGGCGCAACGCCACCGTCAATACCCAAAGAAACGTTATCACACGAGATGTCCCGTCCTCAGTCACCTGAAACTGTTCCTGAGGATCTTCGCGAGTTTCCAGCTGGTGATTACGGTGAAAAAAACTTTCAAGATGATATTCTCAAAGCGCTTCGTCGACACTGGTTGCCCATTCGCACGCATTACACGACAGGACGCCGCATTCAAGATGTAAATAATTTTCGACTGGCTGGAAACTCGGCCATAGACGTAGACAGGGCTTTGAAAATGATATTTCAGCGCCTTAGATGCCGAGTAAAGATCAACCTTTCTTTTGGGTTTATCCTTCGTCATTCGGAGACGGGGCAGCTGAGGTATTTTCACGCCAGTCAAAACAATGCGAGGCTGTTCTCCACCCCGGAGACTGTGGCTACTGAACAAGACATGGATCGTGTACGGCAGAGGGTCCGAGAGACTGATGTACTACAGTACGGCATCCTGCGTCGACCCGACACAAAGTGGACCGTTGCAGCAACCACGAACATGACGGTCTACGTCAACAAAATGCCGCAGTTTCCCATCGGCTCACCCGTAGAGGAACTTCCACCATACGTTGCAAACAACAGGGGTTTAATCAATTTTGTTCGTAACTGGAACACCGGAGAAAAATACGATGACAGTCACTGTTTCTTTCGGTGTTTGGCCATGTCAAGGGGAGCCAATTCAAACTGGACTGAAAAGGCAGTACATCATCTAGTCGAAACATACCGCCAGGCCACGGGCAAAGACCGGGTAGACGGCATAACGCTAGATGAGCTGGCCATTGCCGAGGTGGTGTTTCAGGTGAATGTGCAGGTATATACGCTGCTGTCGGCAGAGGTCGGTGACGAAGATGGTGAAAACGAGGCTGATGAGATGACAGGGGCCGGCGAGGAGTATCCCAACAAATCTGCGATACAGGTGGAACTGATAAGGCGTTCTCACCGCCGCTATCCCGATACTCTGTACCTCAACCTGTGGGGAAACCACTTTTCCTATATTTCCGATCTGAATAAGTACAGCCGATCCTACGCCTGCTCCAAGTGCTACACCGTGTCTACCAGGTCTACCGATCTCCTTCGTCACGAACTCACTTGTGACGTCAACATCAAACATAAATTCAGTGGGGGTTCTTACCAACTGCCTTTAACAATCTTTGACAAGTTATCCGAAGTCGGCATAGATGTAGAGGAGGACATGAAATATTACCCCTACAGGGCCACGTTCGATTACGAATGCTACTTTCAGTCCGTATCTCCCTCAATGCGCCAGCGAGACGGAAAACTGCGATGGGAAGCACGCCACGAGTTACTGAGTGTTAGCATCGCCAGTAATATTCCAGACTACGAGGCACCACGGTGTTTTGTCAGCAACGGCAACCCGCGTGAACTGGTATCAGACATGGTCGACTACTTACATACCATCAGTCTAGCTGCGTACGAGATACTTCTGGAGAAATATGAAGTCATTTTCGAGCAGTTGGATGAGATGATTGAGGCGATGAGAAGTGAGACGATTAATGAGGCGATGGAGAGCGAGTCAACGCCGCAGAGCAAACTGCAAAAGCACATCAACAAACTAAGGGAGCAGTTAGACGAATATCTTCAAGAGTTACCGGTACTGGGCTTCC
This sequence comes from Patiria pectinifera, assembly GCA_029964075.1. Lineage (NCBI taxonomy): Eukaryota > Metazoa > Echinodermata > Asteroidea > Valvatida > Asterinidae > Patiria > Patiria pectinifera. The sequence continues at coordinate 16,939,352 of CM057146.1, forward strand.
ACTCTGGGAAGTATACGATATCAACGTCATCAAGCGTTATCTGTACCCGGTACTTCAAGAAACAGATCCCCTAAAATTGATCATCAAAAGAACCAGCACGTACATGGCCCTCAAAACCGAGAAGTTGAAGTTTCTCGACATTACGAATTATCTTGCTCCCGGATACAGCTACGCGAAATTCTTAAAGGCGTACGACTGCCCACAGACCAAAGGCTTTTTCCCGTACGAGTGGGTAGATGATCTGCAAAAACTTGAAGTCGAGACACTTCCACCCCATCAGGCCTTCTACAGCAAGTTGAAGGGATGTAACATATCCGAGGAGGAATACCAGTACTGCCAGAGCGTGTGGAAGGAGCACGGTATGTCCAAAGTACGAGACTTTCTCGTATGGTACAATAATCTTGACGTGGTTCCCTTTCTCGATGCGGTAGACAAGATGTTTGCATTCTACAGAGAGCGGCAGATGGACATGTTTAAATGCGCCATCTCGGTCCCGGGTCTGTCACTGCACTACCTATTCCTTACGTTGCCGAAAGATATCTCCTTCAGCCTCATCGATGAAGCGAACAAAGAGCTCTACTACAAACTCAAAGACAACATCGTAGGGGGCCCGTCTCTCGTCTTTCACCGATACCACGAGAAAGGGAAAACGTTCATCCGGGAAGGCACCAAAATAGGTCAAAACATCGTAGGATTTGATGCCAACGCCCTCTACTTGTGGTCTCTGATGCAAGAGATGCCGGTGGGCACGTGTATAAGGAGACGGGCCGACCAAGACTTCAAACCCATCAGGAGCCATAAATTCGGTGTTATGGCCACAGAGTGGCTAGACTGGGTGGCCCATTGCGAAGGTGTCCACATTCGGCATCAATTCAACAGCACGGAGAAGCGTGTGGGTGACCGAATGATCCCGGTGGATGGCTTCTGCAGCGACACCAACACAGTCTACCAGTTCCACGGTTGTTACTGGCACGGGCATCCCTGTCACTTGAATCCCAGCGATTTTAACAAAGTCAGAAAAATCAGCAGAGACGATCTCAGACGTCAAACAGAAGAGACTTCTGCATATATTCGTCAGCAGGGTTACAACTTGGTCGAAATGTGGGAGTGTGAATGGCGTCAACTACATGCAACTGATCAGACAGCGAGAGACTTTCTTCAGACTACAAGACTGCCTCACTATGGTAAGACAAAAATGACGCAACGGGAGATCATCGAAGCAGTCATGGATGGGTCCATGTTCGGTCTGATCGAGTGTGATATCCAAGTACCTGAGGCTTTGAGGGATCACTTCGCTGAAATGCCACCCGTTTTCAAGAATGTAGACATTAGCAGAAACGACATCGGTGAACATATGCGGAGTTATGCCGAGCGAGAAGGAATCATGAATACACCACGGCGCAGTTTGATCGGCAGCATGTTTGGCAAGCGCATCTTGTTGGCCACTCCTCTCCTCCAGTGGTATCTCAATCATGGTCTGGAGGTCCTCCGCGTACACGAAGTCATCCAGTTTAAAAAGAATAAGTGTTTCGAGGCGTTCGGCGATGCGGTGAGTGACGCGAGGAGAGCTGGAGATTCGGACCCGAGTAAAGCCATCCTAGCCGACACTATGAAGCTCCTGGGGAACTCGGCCTACGGGAAGACGGTCACCAATCAGGAGCGGCACATGAACGTCCGCGTGTGCAACGATGCAGATGCTCTTCGGTACGTCAATAAACCTCATTTTCGTGCGCTTCATGCGCTTGATGACGACGTGTACGAAGTGGACATGGCTAAGAAGATGATCCGGCTCAATTTACCGCTCCAAATCGGCTTCTTTGTTTATCAGTTCGCGAAATTACGCATGCTGGAATTCTACTATGACTTCTTACTCAAGTTTGTCCACCCGTCCGACTTTCAGATGTGCGAGATGGACACGGATTCGGCTTATCTCGCCATCTCGGGGAATACCTTAGACGATGTCATCAAGGAGGAGATGAAGGAGCAGTACGTGAGGGAGAAACACCAGTGGTTTCCCCGCGACGACACTGCCGCTCACCGCGCCTACGATAAGCGGACTCCTGGGTTATTCAAGGTGGAGTGGGAAGGAGATGGGATTATCGCTCTTTGCAGTAAGACCTACTACTGCTTTGGATCCAAGAATAAGATCAGCTGCAAAGGGCTCAACAAGGCCAATAACGACATCACTAAGCAACAGTATATGGAGGTCATAACATCCCAGACAGCTAGCGGAGGAGTCAACCGAGGATTCAGGATGCAACACGACGGCATGTACACGTACGAGCAAGTGAAAACTGCTTTCAGCTATCTCTATCCGAAGAGAAAAGTAGCCTCAGACGGTGTATCCACCTCGTATCTCGACTTGTAGAATTATAGTTGTACATAATAACTTGTCGTAATTGACAATGACGTATTTCGAATTTTAAGGTCATTTACTGCCGAATATCTTCAGCGTTGTTTTCCAAACTACTAAAACAAACAAAAGTGTGTACATTTGTCAAGTCCCACAACTTGTTGAAACAATATTAATTGATCGTAGGAATTATCGCAAGCTTGGTTAATCTTATAGTTCTGTTAGTCACGAGCTATGAGTATTGTATAAGCATCCCATTATTATTTTTTCAGGAACAACTTTTCTAAAGCGCTCAATAATTACGAAACTTCTAATTTGAAGTGATGCCGGAAGTGTATACATTTAGGCTACCTGTCTTTAATTACAATAAGTTAACTGAAACTTAAGTTGCTCCAAAAAAAAAAAATTAAAAATTGTAGATTACGATCATGCGTTTGTGCGCATTTTCAAACAGTTTTTGAATTATTATTTTCTTGAAATTGTTAAAATACAAACGGAGGACCGCATATTTACAATACACGTAATTGTAATGAATCGTTAAAAATACGAAACTACAAATACGGATGCGGGAAATCAACATACAATTGCAAATAATTCTTTTGATGCGAGTCATTGAAATGTGTTCTGGCAGGACGGCAAAGTGCCGTATTTTGTTTATATTTTGTTATTATTTTTTGTTACATATGTATTTAATATCTTCGTTCTTTCGAAAACGAAAAGTAAAGTTTAGAGGGCAGACTGAATAATAAATCGGCTTTCATCATTTGTTACACTGTGAACTGAACCGAATTAATCTGTCAATGCGTGTGCATTGTGTATTCAATTATTTCATTTTTATTTGTTTATTTATTATTACATGTATTATTTTGTTTAATAATATGTACATTTAAGTTTAGCTTGCTTTTAATTTAATATTGTATGTTTGCTGTGGTTATGAATAAAATACTTGAAAACTGTATATCGCCCGTTGACCACTCAAGGAATGTTCTGGTGAGTTCCGGTTGGTTTTAGGCACCCCGAGTCGTCTTTTATTAAGTTGTGTGTATTTTTATTGTTTAAGGATATAATTTTTATGCACGTGGTTTTTAATATTATGTTTCAGTCCTTTTGTGTTTGCAGTTGGATGATTGTTAAGTTAGGTTTTTAGATTCGGACTTTATGATTTAAGCTTTGGTGTTAACGTGACCGTGTTTGTCTGTGTGTACTTTTCTCTGTTTTTATATTTAGTTACGGTTTGTGTTGAAGCGTCTTGTACGTCTTGTGGGTTACTTCAATGTTATTTCTTGTTTTTCTAATACCCTGCGTTTGTTTTGCTTTGCGACAAAATATATATTTATGGTATACGTACACATTTATATATATAAAATAATATTTGATTCAAGAAAGCATGTCGAGAACTGTATCTATCGAAATTCACCTTCATCAGGAATTTGGGTAATGCTCTTTCGTCTACATTCACACACCGCGTCTCGATAGTTAGAATCATATGGTTTTCCTTATTTGTTGTACATGTAGAATAATCTTCGAACTCTATGATACTCATTCAGCGCTAATCCCCATGATCGATTTGTCTATCTATCCATGACGTCACTCCGCCACAGACACGCCCCGTTTTATGATCCTCGTCGGGGTTACCGATATGATCCTCGATGAGGATCATGATCCTCCACGAGAAAACGGGGTCAAATACGCAGTATACACTACTCACGGTCCAAGGGAGCGTTTTAAGTGCCCCTACTCCAATTGTTCCTTGAGCTTCACGAGGAAGCACGATTTGGACCGCCATCTGAGGATGGCGCATCAGGAGGTCACCCCGTCGGTCGCCCATGAGGAGGTGATGGTACCTCGCACTCCTGGCAGAGAAGCCCCGCCGGAAGACAGGATCAGCCTCCATGCCGGTAGTGTGGAGAGGAGGGTGATGGGAGCCTCCTTTTCGCCATCCCCTATTCCCATGCCGCAGGAAGCCGCGCAGCCAATGATCCAGGTTGCATAGCAAGTATCCAGACACAGCATCGGCACGCAGACTGACGCCCGCAGCGGAACCGGACATCACCGAGTCGTCCAGCTGACCATTCAAGAACTGCTGGACGAGGCAGGAAGAGTAACGGCCCGGGTCGTGCGGGAGAAATTTATACAAGAATAGGGCAATGTTGTTATGTTTTGAATTGAATTAGAATAAAATGGTTGTTTAATTTAACATGTCTTTGAGGATCAACAATTTTGTCATATTTCAATTGACTTTAGAGTAAATGTTTTGCTTACACGTGTTTAATGTGTTTAAAGTTGTATACTGTTCCAGAATTTGGAAATTAATTTTGTCACACTGAAGGAGCAAAATGTTAATTCTACAACAGCAGGGCCGAGTCTTTCGACATGTTGGAAATCGAACGACAACTTTGTTATCTAAATTGTTTATCTAAATTGAAGCATTTTTCAAATTTAACAAGAAAAAAATTAGTGACCGAGACTTTGGTTTGTCTCAGAGAAATTTTTAAAATGCAAGTATCGGCGTTGGTTCATATTTGATTGTATGTGTGTGTGTAATGGCGATGTGGGGTCACATCTCCTTTAAAGGAGGGGGTAGTGTGACGGTTTGGCCACTGAGGGCGCTGTCCAGCGCGTGAGTTGGTCGAGCAGCATCGCGTAGTGCGTAGTGCGTTGTGCGTGCCGTGCCCTGGATCCCCAGGGACCTTGCGCGCACATACTGCAATTTGGCCAAATATTAGGCTCCCGCCTAAAATTTGGCAGTTTGAGTTTGGCCGTCGGTAAAGCAGCATCAAAATTACGTTACAGTCAACTTCATCGCCTTTTCCTTATTCTCGTTATAGTGTGTAAGTTATTACCTAGTCTTAAAACAGTTTAGTTGTGGATGGAACATGACCAGAAACTTTGATCAGTGAATCATTAACCCGTCTCCTTGTTTATTCCTTTCTTTGAGTTCAATTCCCCGGCCTTTAGTTTAGTTTTGTAATTCTCCCAAGATTGTTCAGCCAAGCTAGCCCACTCGCGTGAGTTTAAGTCCTTGACCGCAACGGTTCGTTACATTATCAATTACACTCATTTTGCGTGACGTACGGTCCGTCGGCAAATTTCATGATGGCACCCCCCATTCAAAATGGTCTAGCGACGCCCGTGTCCGTATTCGAGTTATAAAAACCGGAAGTAAAGGTCAAGTTGCTTCATGCTCTTGAATCAAAATGTTGTCAAGGGGAATATCCAGCTCCACCTCCCCCCCCCCAAAAAAAACAATTTGTAAATTTATACCCAAAACGTCATAGGCGACGTCACAACATTTTCCCAATATTCAGACAACGGTATAGTTTTACAATACAATACAATACAATACAATACAATACAATACAATACAATACAATAAAACTTTATTATCCCAGTGCGGGAAATTCCATGGCCTTTTTACACTTATTTGGTTTAAAACACATAAAAAGCACGAATGTAAAAACTACACAAATACAAAAATACAAACATTAAAACTTATAACTTGTATTAACTTATAACATCTGTCCGTAGGCAAGTAAGATATGTCAATTTACTGTGTACCTGTACTAGTCAGGTGGCATATGATCGGAATCATGACCGACTGGTCCAAAGCACCAAACTTGGCAGATAGATTCTTATAGCCCTAGAGAAGATATTTAGAAGGGGTGACACCTGAAATTCTTTTGGGAAGGGTGCCTAATTTGCATAAATCGTTAATCCCTGCCGTGTAATATATTTATTCCAATATTTGGGTATATTTTAATTTTTTTATTTTTTTGAAAAGTGTATTTTGGTGACTCTACTTGCATATTCTTACTTCAATAACATTTTGTAAAACATATAAGTGACTGAATAATTAGGAGGACATAGTAAAGAACCAAAATTGCTACTATTTTACCCTAAAGTTACGCTCATTTACCGTTTCCTCAGATATCATCAACTAGTCTCGCCAAACGTGGGTATTGATGAGCTTCAAATGAACAAACTTACTTACTGGCATAGTTACCCTAACAAAAATAAGTGGGAAATCAAGTGAAAATTGATAACATCTTGATGTTTAGCCCAAAAGCCAAAAAAAGGGGAGAAAATGTGGTGTCCATAAATTGGGCTAGTACGGGAAGGGTTACGTGGGGACTTAAACAAGTTCAACAAAATCCCCCTAAATAAGAGATTATTGTTGTTTACAATAATTTTGTCTACGCCAAAACGTTTTCTCAATAATAATTAGGGGAATTTCCTTGAACTTGTTCCAGTGTTCCATGTTAGGCAACCCTTCACCTACTTGTTAGCCTAATTTATGGACACCTCGTTTTTCCCCCCAATTTTTTGTTTTCTGGGCTTAATATCACAATGTCATCATTGTTCACATGATTTTTCATAAGGTTTTAATAGGGTAGCTGTACCAGTAAGCTACTTGGTGAATTTGAACTTCATCAATGCTAATTTTTGGCAAGACTAATTGATGATATCTGGAGACAAGGTAAATGCGCGCAATTTTAGGGCATAATAGTAGCCATTTTGGATCGTTACTATGTCCTCATAATTATTCAGTCACTTATATGCTTTGGAAAATGTTATTTAAGTAAAGATATGTAAGTAGAATCCCAAAAATACACTTTTCAAAAAAATAAAAAAATAAAAATATACCCAAATATGGGAATAAATATATTACACGACAGGGATTAACGATTTATGCAAATTAGGCACCCTTCCCAAAAGAATTTCAGGTGTCACCCCTTCTAAATATCTTCTCTAGGTCTATAAGAATCTATCTGCCAAGTTTGGTGCTTTGGACCAGTCGGTCACGATCTTGACGAAAATTAGATCTAAGCCACCTGACTATACCGTGAGATTAGAAGGTTTGCATGGTGGAAAGATACTACGACAAGTTAAGTCCGCGGTAGCACCACGTGAACAAATCTCCCCGGCCCCCGCGAGCACATGTGGCTCCGAAAAAGAACCGGAGGGACCCAACGCCCCGAACAGCATGCTCCGCCCGCCGTCAGGTTATATGTTATTTTGATCCCTAGACCCGTTTCGAAGAAATTGATGTTCTTTTTATTTTGAGTAGTTTGATACATCAGTCCCAATGATGTCACTAGGCGTTTCGAAGAATATCCGGCCGGACGCGGCGGCGGAAGAATAACCTCGTACCCATAAAGTAAGCACTGGGGACGAGGTTGGGAAAGTCATGCAGTCTAGTCGAGGAAACGTGTCTACTGGGTCCGAATAATCTGGAGTGCGCCATCTCCCGACCCGTACCCGGCCATGACACCTGTTAATAAAAAAACACCAGGTACCTGCCGACCACAGTACAATATTCTAACAGGAATTGTCTAGGCACAATACAAGCATCATTCAACGCGGAAATAATGACGATTCACGTCGTACGCGTATCACGAAAACGCCCTTGCGTTTTTTTGTGTGCAAAATTGTACGTACTGCAGAACTAGTCGATACCATCACCATAATTATTGGCGCGTGGCGCTAACGAACGTGCACTATATACTTCAGCTAGTAACTGCTGCACACACGTACGCCACTCGCATGTCACAGATCTGGCTAGAACTTCAAGTACGATTACTTTATAGTTAGTAGACTGAAGTAACAACCGTGTACAACAGCAACTTAACGACTTTTCTTGTTGGAAAAATGTCTACCTCTAATCCAGTACTAGTGAAAAGACTGTTAGAAGTTTTGAAACAGCCAGGGAATGATGTTTGCGCAGACTGTGGTGATAAAATCGTTTTCGACGACAACGTAGGAAAACAAAGTCATGACGGTAGGCTATACTTCTTGCTTCCCTATACTTATGACTTAGGTTATAATGTAGGGTCAGAATCTAGTGTTACTAAGTTGTAGCCCTGTCACGCCCCAACTATCGCATTGGTCCCAACTATAGTTGGGCTTGTAGTTCCACAGTTGGGCTGGCCCAAGTTGGGCCTGTCCCAACTGTAAGTTCCATTGTTGGGCTGGCCCATCTATAGTTGGGCCACTCCGATCTTTTTATTTTACGGTGTCCCAATTATAGTACATTGATGTACAACCATAAAACGTTCCCTTCAGCTCTGATACACGTCTGACTTTACTGGGGACCACTGAAATTAGCTATTGATGGGGCGAATCTATAGTTGGGCCACGCCAATCTTTTTATTTTACGGTCCCAACTATAGTGTACATTGTTGTACGATTATACAACATTCCCTACAACTCTAATACACATCTGACTTATGGGGACCAATGAAATGATCTATGGGTGGGGACCATCTGTAGTTGGGCCACCGCAATATTTTTATTTGGCAGTCCCAACTATAGTTTACATTGATGTACGACTATAAAACGTTCTCTACAGCTCTGCTTACATGTCCGACTTGAGACCTTTGACATTAGCTATGGGTGGGGCCCATCTATAGTTGGCCAGCCATGGCAATCTTTGAATTTTGCAAAAAGGTTGCTGGATAATAAAACCCAGCAGCTGAACAACTCATCCAACTAGGCAGTACTACGTCACCGGCCAGTCTTGCGGCATGCATGCACGACAAATACAGGGTGCCAGCGCTGCAGAACATTTAATTCAACAAGATCTATCAAGCATGAAGCATCCGGCGCAACTCCAGTCCTAACTATAGTTGGGCCGACCCAACTGCCGCACTATAGTTGGGACAGTCCCAACTATAGTTGGGACTGATGCGATAGTTGGGGCGTGACAGCCCCACTCGTAAGGCCACACGCACACGTCTGGTTTTCCAACCTACTGAGGAGTTTAGTCCACACACTGGCGCACCGTTTTTGGAGTAATTGCAGAATACCCCGCCACTCGGAAAAACGGTTGGAATCACTGGAAAAGAAACAATTCAAGTCCATTGACAGCTACGCAGATACTGGCGGATACTGAGTGGGGGTCCATTATTTGAGAACGAAGCAACACAAAAGGAATGGGAGTTGCTGAGAAAAAAAAGTCCAAACCAACCGCCCTGTTGACGGCTATACGGAGTGGGAGTCCCCTTGAATATGTTTGAAGACGCAGCAACACAAACATGACAAACGGAATGGGAGTTGCTGAAAAATTCTATGTCCAAACCAACTACCCTGTTGGCGGCTACGCGGATAAGGAGTGGGATTGCAGTGGAGCATGACGCATAGTACATACAAGTAGTGCTGAGAAGGTTTATTGAGGGCAATCAACCGTGACTCCGTAGCGGGCTACGAGGTGGATAGATTGAGTGGCGGGGTATTCTGCAATTGTGCCTTGTTTTTTGAGCATTTTGGAAAGATTCCCATATCTGTCCATCACTTGACAACCAACCTGTGCACAAACCGTATGAGCATGATGAGACTGGTCTGAAAATTACTAAGTCTTAGTTTAGTAAGTGTTTTCTTAGTAAATCCTTCAATATTTTCCCAGCTAAATGTGACTTTTTAAGGCATATTATTATTAGCACTTTCTGATAGCTGATAGGTCACTAAAGGGAAAAATGAGTGATGGCAAGATCTTTCCCATTTTTCCCTCGGGTATTTTTTTTTTTACATAGGCCTACTACTAGTACTACAGTTTTTACCACTGTTGTATTCTATGATTACTCATCTTTTGCACTCCGGGTAGCCCCATAAGTGTGGCCAATTTACTGGACTACCTCCATAAATAAAGGCAACACTTGGACCATGTACCCGAACATGTAGAACATGTTTTTATTTTCTCATTTAGGCTTTTTTGTAGTTGATTTACGCTTTAGAAGCATACTCACCCTCTTTAAAGCGATAGAAAATTAGTCCCCCCTTTTTCAGACGTCTATATTTCGTGTAATTTCCAGGTTCGTTTACACAATTTGGCTAAATTCAAACACGAAATTACACGAAAAATAAAAGTCTAAAAAAGGGGGGATTCATTTTCCATCCCTTTAAAGAGGGTAAGCATAAATAAACTACAAATAAAGTCTAAATGTGAAAAAAAAGTTTACAAAGTTCTACATGTTCGGGTGCATGTTCCAACTGTGGCCTTTACAGGAAATTACAGGAAATTACAGGAAAACTAGATGCATCTACCATCTAGAGGTACCCGGTGTGGAATTTAATTTTTCCTGGACATTAGTCCAGTGAATATCTCTCATAGCCATGATACATGTACTTGATACTGAATATCAAGTGAAAAACCATCCTGATTTTGATTTCTTCAACACAGCTTTTCGACACACCAATTTTACTCTAATCTCTGTTTGCAGCCCAAGCGAATTGGTGTTCCCACAACCTGGGCGTGTTCTTATGTGTACCATGTGCCTCAGTGCATCGCAAACTTGGTGTCCACATAAGTAAAGTGATGTCTGTTCAGTTGGATAAATGGAATGAAGACCAGGTTGAAGTGAGTATCTGTAGATCTTATTGGTAATACTGCAATTATTTTTGGCATTTGTGCATTGTTGTGGAAAAGCGTTTGTTTTTGTTCTGATTTTCTTTTCTCTGGTTTCTTGCTGTTCGATCCAAAATCCGATTTGTACTTAATTTGTCGGCCGACCAGCGTTGGAGAAAACTGGCTTTTTTCAAAAACTGCTCCTAATTTAGTTATTCTGCATTTTCTTTGCAATTCATTACACACCTGCTAGACCGATTATTTGACCTTACAATTCCCTAAAGTCTATAAATTGCCCCGTTTCGTCTTATGTGGGGTCAAGGAACCAGACTACAAGAACATGATTAGTTTTCTTGGTTTTTCCAGCATCTACAATCCCAAACTTGAAACATATCAGTTTAACAATATCTGCTATAACATACTAATCTCCAAATCCATTTATTTCTGAAAATTGCAGCAAAAGCAAATGTTGTACGTTCCCTTTAAAGGTAGTCTTGGCCCAAAGACTGGATTTGGATTATGTTTGTCTACGTATGTTAACCCTAACCCCCTAGGCCCTTGTTGCTTACAACCATCCTCAATCCTCCAAAATCCTCCAAAATTTTGCAACTCCGCCTAAATTTTTCAAAATTGTCAGACAGTCCTGCCCAAAAATGCATTCATCCTCAATCCTCCAAAATCCTCCTCATCCCAAAACTTTGCACTCGTGTTTAAATGAAGGATGACCAACAACCAAATCCTTCAAAATCATCAGACAGTCCTGCCTCAAAATGCATTCATCCTCAATCCTCCAAAATCCTCTTGTGCTTTAATCACCATTCATCCTCAATCCTCCAAAATCCTCATGTGCTTCAATCGCCATTCATCCTCAAACCTCCAGAATCCTCATTTGATTCAATCACCATTCATCCTCAATCCTCTAGAATCCTCCAAAACCGCCAGGAGGATTTTGGAGGAGTGAGGTGGGTTAGGGTTAAGTCAAGACAAGATAAGTTTACGGTAGCACCATGTGAATAAATCTCTTTTGTGAGTATGTGTGGTTCTGAAAAGAAGCGGAGGAGCTCAACGTATCGAACAGTATGTTCTGCCCGTCGTCAGGAGAAATGTTCAGTCACCCGTACCTAGCGCTGGATGCATGGCACTGGCAAGCGCAGCCGAACGACATCAACGGTAGAGGACACTATCGATGAGACGAACCAAAATCCAGTCTCGGCGAATCCGACAGACCTACCCGTAAAATTCTGAGCATAACTCACATGCTCACTCTTGCATGAATAATAATAGTGCATACATGTGCATTGCATAATGTTTACGTATAGCATCTAGACCTGTTAGTGTGTGCATGGTCTTTGCTCTATGGTGTGTGGTTTGTGACTTCAAATCCTAGCCTGCGTAGTCATGTATTCAAAGTAATGAGGCCACATAGGCTACATGTCTTGGGAAACTAGCAGAAGCGTATGTACAATGTAGGCTACATTGTACATGTACATATTGTGAAGAAAATGTATGGAAACATTTTGTTAATGGAGAATGGACCATTTCGGGCCAACTCAGATCCAACTTACGTGTATACGGACCCATACCAAGTCAGACCCAGACCAAGTCGGTGCCAGACGAACTTGGAGTTTCACGGCCCAAATTAAATAATGCAAAACGAAGAAGAACTAACAATTTTTAGACTAGAGCGAAACTGTCGAAAGTATTATCAACGTTAAATCGTAAATCTTGAAATTCTCAACCAAAGAATAAATTTAGGCCTAACTACTGAAAAACAGCCCAAGAGCTTAATTCGGGCGATTCACAATGCAGTGGGCCACCAAGAGTTTGCCACGGAGAGTCCATTTTTCAAGTTTACGGTCGACAAAACATGGCCCATTTGAATGAGTGTCAGTAGACAACTTGAGCTAATATGTCATAGATTGGGGCAAAGTGTTCTGCCGCCTTACAAAAAAACACCGTATTATTAACAAGAAAAGAAATGGGCAAACAGATCCTCGAATCATACGCTTACGAAACCACTGACCGGAAAAAACTAACAATTTCAAATGTCCCGCGCTGCGAATTTGTTGACCATCTCCCACAATGCACTGGGAAAAATGAACTCTCCATGGCAAACTCTTGGTGGCGCACTGCATTGTGAATCGCCCGAATTGTCATCGCATTGACAATTCAGCAATTTGCAAAGCATTAATTAAAAGATCTATTAGAAGTTGGATCCCAGTTGGTCATGGGTTCAAGTTTGTTCAGGTCTGACTTGACCTACGTGTACACCCATAGATCATAGATGTAGATCCCGTCACATTGACAAGCACCATAGAACTTGAAGGTTTAAAGATGTCTGGACCTCAACTGACCAACCCAAAAATCTGGAAAACTCTGGTGTTTTTTTTCCCTGGCACTTGGAAATTTAAATATAAAAATGGAAAAAAAAGCAATATCCATTCAACAATAAAATTGGCCATAATCATCCAAGTGATAATTGCTGGAGACTATAACCGTATTTGATTTTTTTTTTACAAAGTGGAGTAATGGTTGAGTCTTTTTCTTTCCAGCACAAATTTGAGATACCAATCCTAAAAAAAAGTGAAGAAATGGCAGTTGGGCTGTCCATTAACCCTAACTCCCCAAGCTATCTCTCCCAGACGAAGCCCTGAATCCTCCAATATCTTCCAATCCTAAAAAAAGTAAAGAAATGGCAGTTGGGTTGTCCATTGAACCTATTAACTCCCAAGCTCTCTCGCCCAGACGACACGGAAGCCTGAATCCTCCAATATCTTCCAACGGCAAAGAGTTAAAACTCTAAGCACCTGAATCCTTTTAAATCCTCCACTGGGAATTGCTTTCATGTTATCACGTAATCAAATTTCAGTGATCTTAGTTCATTAGCCCGAGTAACTTATTGAAATCCGCCACTGTTATCCTGTATTGTGGATTGGCAATGCCAAGAACCTAAAAAGTTGGAGTAAAGAGGCTGGTTAGTATGCTGGATGCCTGCCGCAATAATACATGCATAAAGCCTGAATCATCCAAAATCATTTTTTTTTTTGCAACACCAGCCAGAGCCTCAATCCGTCAAATTTGTCCACCTTAGGTTGGGGCCTACACTAGCCTGGATCCTTCATTATCTTCCAGTGGCATACAATCCTTTTATGCCCTCAAATGCATAAATAGTCTGGCACCATCCTATTCAACAGTTTACAAGGCCTGTTCACAATATACGTGTGAGTTTGTCGCAATGACTATGTCGCACACAAACAAATATGCGATATGTTGCGCAATTTTTTAAATTAGCGCGATAGGTCGCACGACTTTGTCACATAAATGTAAGCATGTTCATTGATTTGTGTGTGTATATAAATAAGGCACAGCATTATCGCACGACAAAATCGCATATGTGCAAATATAATTCTGGGATAACGATAAAAAATTGCTTGCTTGTGAATAGCTGAGCTGTACCTTCCCCCATCCTGCACAATAGTGGCTGAGGTCTACCTTCCTGCACAATTCTTCTAAACCCCCAGGTGGATTTTGAATGATCTCGGAGGGTTTATGAAAATAGTTAAATAATACAAACCTTGCCTTTGACTTGAGTAACGGTACATATAACAAACTGCAAAACATATTGTAAGAGTTACGAACATTTTTATTTTGGGGGCATTTATTACCTTCAGAAGTTTTTCAAATAGTTTGTTTTTTTGTTTTCTGTCAGTTTATGGAAGTGAATGGCAATCTTAAGACCAAGGAAAGGTATGAATTAGACGTACCAGTGAGTTACCGGAGACCAGTGTTACCCTCAGACCCAGAGTAAGTACATGTACATTTAAATTTCGATTTGATCCAAAATTTGGTATAAATATGTATAATTTGGTAAAATATGTTATTGCTTAAGAAAACATTCCCTCCTTTAATAAGTATTCAACTCAGTACAAGGATGTGACTGAATGTCCTGTCTAGAGCTACAATAATTTGTACAAATCAAGTTAATAGCAATTTCTCTGAAAGGCTGTTTAAAAAAAGGGTCAATGTTTGAACACAGAAATTGACTGGTTCATGATTTGTACCTGCAACCTCAGGAAGACCGCAACTCAGCCCTAGATTTGCATAGCTGCCAACTATTACAAATTTTTCGTAATAATTACGAATTTTTTGTTAACTTATGAAAATACGAATTGCCACTAAAACATTACGAATTTCCCATTTTCTACCTAACAAAAAAAAAAATACTTGTAAAGTATCGTTTTTGCCCAAAAACTTCTGGCGAAATGTTACGATAATGGATGGACTGGTGACAAGTCTAATAAGCAGTGCAGTCAAGCACCTGAAAGACATCAATGCGGTGCGCGCAGTGGAGTACTTGAGGACCAGACTAAAAATATTTTTCAATGGTGTGTCATTTGTGTGCACCTCGTGGATTAGCTCTTCTGAGTGGAGCGTTGAACTACGGTACCCTCCGTTCTAACGCTCCACCGATTTGGCATACTTTGGTGACATGTACACGGTATGCATTTTGTGCATACCCTGGCGAGGACAAAAGGCCCCAAAAAACTGGTAAAGAGAATACAAATGAGACAGACAGTAACCCTGGATAGATCCACACATTCATGACATTCCATAAGACCCTTAAATTGTTCCAAACAACCGGTAATTTTGAAAAAAGAACAAAATAGTCTGAACTTACCGGAGGGTACCGTAGTGCAACGCTCCACTCAGTAGAGCTACTCGTGGATGCATAGCTGCCAACTGTTACTAATTTTTCGTAATTATTACGAATTGTTTGTTAAATTACGAAAATACGATTTGCCACTAAAACATTATGAATTTCCCATTTTCTACCTAACGAAAAAAAAAAATACTTGTAAAGTATCGTTTTTGACCGAAAACTTCTGGCGAAATGTCGCGATAATGGATGGACTGGTGACAAGTCTAATAAGAATGCAGTCAAGCACCTGATAGACATCAATGCAGTGTGCGCAGTGGAGTACTTGAGGACCAGACTAAAACTATTTTTCAATGGTGCGTCATTTGTGTGCATCTCGTGGATGTGTGGTTGTGTGTACTGTATGTGGGTACTTTTCAGTGACGATCGTGAGCACATTTGGTCGCTTATTGCCGGGATGAGACCCATCAGTGCGAGATTTTAATCATGGAATTTAATAAGAGTATGGGTGGAATAATTGGTAATAGAGTTTGAGTTTGTCACAACGTCCAGAAAAGATAAATCAACATGCGTTTGCAAGGTATGTTTGCGGGATATTTCTATTGCATACGGTGGCCCCAAATCATTGTGTGTAAAAACATTGATACGAACTCGAAACTCCACATCGATAGCATGCATCTCAAAAACAATATGCGCACATGTTATTATTGTTATTATTTATTTGACTTCAACAAACAAATACAGACATTTAAAAAAAAAAAAATAATTACATTTTTTTTTTTTTTAAATTATCTTTTGGCCTACAGTACATTATTATTCACAACAAGAAGGGTATGCACATTTAAGTGTACATGTAAACCATGTACCTGCACTCGATGTTGGTAAAGCTTTTGATAAAACGAGCAGTTGAAAATGACCGCGCAGGTTGATTACTAATTGGGATTTTGAAAAGTTGGCAGCTATGTGGATGTGTGGTTGTGTAATTTCAGTGACGATCGTGAGCACAATTGGTTGCTTATTGCCAGGATGAAACACATCACTGCGAGATTTTGATCATGGAATTTAATAAGAGTATGGTTGGAAGAATTGGTAATAGAGTTTGAGTTTATCACAACATCCAGAAAAGATAAATCAGCATGCGTTTGCAAGGTATGTTGGTAGGATATTTCTATTGCATATGGTGGCCCTAAATCATCGTGTGTAAAATTAAAACATGATACGAACTCGAAACTCAACATCGATATCATGCATCTCAAAAAATATGCGCAAAATATGCGCATGTTATTATTGTTATTAATTATTTGACTTCAACAAACAAACAAATACAGACAGTAAAACAAAATTAATTTTTTTATTTTTTATTAAGGGTTAAATAAAAAATAAAAAATCCTATGGCCTACAGTACATTATGAATCACAACAAGAAGGGTATGCACATGTTGATGTACATGTAAACCATGTAACTGTACTCGGTTGGTAAAGCTGGTACACTGTTAATATATGAGCAGTTGAAAATGACCGCGCGGGTTGATTACTAATTTGGATTTTGAAAAGTTGGCAGCTATAGATTTGGGGTTGTTCTAACCCCCTGGCCCCCTCGACCCCTTGACCCTCTTGACTTACATTCAGGCCCCACACAGTCCCCGACCAGATCAAGCCATGAAATGTGTAATTCTCACTTGCCTCTACTCAAAATCTTCCAAATCGAAAAAGTTTTTGATCTTAAAAACAAAGCGCACGATTAACTTCGAGTACGACTGTACAAAGTACATTTTCGCAAAGGGAACCTGTATTCCGGCCCTAGTTCAAATGCGGCCCCAATTCGAAAATTATTTCCAGCCATACAGGGGGTAGCAATGTAATTCGCGCCAATGGGAAGAGGCTAAAGCCGCTTCCATAGGCGTGTGTGTACATGTAATTTCCACACCACTTCCATAGGCTTGTGTGTAATATGCAGCACACGATGCGCACCGAGCCATTCAAAGTGGGGCCATATTCGAACTAGGTCTGTCAATACAGGACCCCATTCAGAATGCAATCTGATTCAGGATCGGCAATGCGGCAGATGGGCATTGCAAAATTGTACTTCGTATACATAGTCATACTTGTAGTGAATTACGCACTTCATTTTCAAGATCAAAAACTTTCGATTTGGAAGATTTTGAATAGAGGCAAGTACAAATGGAACATTACATGTACATGGCTTGATCTGGTGGGGGTGTTTTGAAGGGCCTATGTAAGTCAAGGGGGTTGATGGGTCATGAGGGTCGAGGGTGTTTTAGAACAATACTTACATTTGTGGTCTCTAAATTTGTCGATATCTGTGCACGGGCAGATCCTTTGTTCATAAGATGCTAGTCCAAATTATTGAAAGGTTTACAGGGCAACTTCATGGCCAAATCCATGGCCAACTCCATAACCACATTACCACTTATGTGTTGATTGGCCAAAATGCACAGTTTGAAACAAGAGGTTTCTTAGCTGATTTTCTGCTCTACCATGTGGAATGTATACATGTCTTTATAAACCCTCCTTAATATATCCTACAGTAATTTCACATGATAGAGTGCAAATTATGCCATGCATGTGATTTAATGTTGGATTACAGAAAGTCGCATTAGTTACATTGTGCACAGTGCATAATACGATAGTTAATATCTACAAGAGACAACTTCCCATTGGAATATTTTAATTAGTTAAAATGGGTCAATACGTCAGTATCAATTGAGAAGAACAATTTTGGGCTCAATAGTAATATAAAGTTATAAATGTAAATGAAGCACTACCGTATTTGGCGTCCAGATGTAACTTTTGATACAGAGATTGTCAAAAGCGGTCCATATAAGACCATCACAGGAATATAATTTTTAATGGATGAATTTCCCTCTGAGGTATGCACTTACAGTGAGACACTGTTGTCATAAAATGTTCAATTGATCTGTTATTAAAATGGTTTAACAGCTAAATCTCTCATTTTATTTAACGTTAGTTACGGTGTCCACTTGTTAAATTTGCGACAAAATATTTAAAAAAAAAACCACGTTTTGGTCTGTATGTAAATGTAATCTCCATTTCTGACAATTATGGTCTGGTTACAAGCAGGAAGTGGACACCATGTATGTAACTAACATTAACTGTCTCCCTATCACCAATATAAAGCTGCTAATAAAGGACAGTATGCTTTAAAATTTACAAATGTATCTTCTCATTGTTATTTTCCATTGAGGGAAGGCCATTCCAGCATTTCAAAAGGAAAACAAAATTAATACAACCAATTTTATTTTCGATTCCCATGTCCCAATTCTTTCTCCAGCATTGTGTCCTTACACATATATGTATTTGTGCGGGTGGAGTTACAGGTACAATTATAAGTTGGGCCCCTTTTAGAGGTCAAGGGCAACTACATGCTGGCTGGTTTTTGACTGCATCTAATCGAGACCATATTAAAGCAGTGTTCAGCCAAATGTGTTCCTCAAAGTTGCCAACTTTTTGATCATTTTGGGTTAACAAGGATAGAAGTGTTTTAAAATTAGCCTTTGTTTGGAACGTTTTATTAAAAAGCTGGCAAAGTTTTTATTCGGTTGTCTCCAACAACAACAACAACTGCATGCAATAATATAAAGAGTGAGTTTGCTTGAGCGCTTTGGTGACCGCTTCTGAAACTGCTGGCTTTGTTACATGTACCTACATCCTGTTAAAGCCCAAGGTCTGTATTTCCATGCAATTTCTTCATGGAAAGACCAGGATATCGGTATGTGTACACAATGCACTAAAAAAAGAAAGAAGGAAACTCAACCTGACTGTGCTCAGAGTAAATATGATTATACCGGTACAGAGTTGAGAAGGGAATTAGTTAAATAGGCTACATGTTTACCCATTGTAATTCTTTTACATGTCCATGTACAAAATGTACTTGGAATATTGTTTTATGGTTCTCACATCGAGTGTACTTAGTGTACACTGTACAGTCACTTAACCCACAGTTTCAACCATGAAAAGTTTCACTATCGAATAAGTGTTTGTCATTCTGGATGATCATCATAACCACCCCAAGTCAACAAAAATACATAATGTAACAACCCAGAATGGGTCTGCGCTTGGTTTTGAGCACTTTCAAGTCTGAGATCACAATTGCCCATTTGCTGTACTAGGCAATATTTAGTATTCAGTGTTACTCCCGTTACATTAAGATACCAGATGTTGATAATACAAAAATTGTAATGTGACACAGTGACAGTGGCACGTGTATGTAAATTATCACAAGACTGTGCAGATTTAATAATGGGAAACAAATGGCCAATTTGAAGATTTTCTAGTCGCGAACTGAAAAACAAACAAAAACGAAGAAAATCTGCAAACAATGCAGGGAACCGAGTCAACTACACATGAATTGTGAATGATTAAAATTGCAAACCAACGGGAGAAAAAAATTGTGTCCATATTCAGGACATCATGATCGGTTTAATCATGTTAATCAGTGTTTGCTTGACCCTTTTGAATATCCTGAATTCATGATACCACCAATTTCCATCAATCAAAATAGATTAGTCAGGATTTCTCCTAATTTCAGTATTTCTTTTGAAAACTGGAATCCTTGAGATTAAACCGTAAAGATGCTCATGTACATGTACGGTATGTGTTTTAGATACAGACATACATGTATACCATAGACCCTGAAAATGTCTGTCAATTTTATGGATTTGTTATTTCCCCAATCTCACCCCTGCTTAATGCTTTTTATTCATTCATAATCACTGCCCCATCCAAGGGCGTACATGTACATGTACATTTCAAGTTCTCATTTTGTGTGCATGCAGAAGTACATAATTAACTCCATGTCACTGTCTAAAAGAACAGATTTTCAAATGAACCACACTGGGAAACTGACTTGGTGAATTAAAACAATTGAAAAGTTGAACAAAGAAATTGACTGAAGCGGGGCTTGATAACCAGCGAGCTCTGACCCTAGTGTTTGACTGGATCGGTAATGTTAGAGTACAGGTAGTTCAATATGGCCCAATGTACTTCAGTTGGGACACCTACATTTTGTAACTCTATAGTATACAAATGTACATGTACATTGTACATGTAGTAGCGGTCGAACTCTTTATTTTAGGGCTATAGTCCATTTCCATACATACATTCTGCTACATACCCCATGGCCCATGCTGAGAAATTGCACCCTAAAAACCTGTAGGCCTGAATGCCTGTATATATTTTGGCATTTGAAAACCTATATTTTGATTTTTAAAACCTATTAAAAAACCTATACATGTATATTGATGAAGAGGGGGCAATGTGAGGCATGTATACATACACATATACTGGTACATGTAATACCGGTACATGTACCATGTACTGAATAGTTACTGTGTGTTAAGCTAATCCTGACTAGTATCCATTTTAGCTGTACCACATCCGAGGTAATCCAAACTTTACATCAAAACCTATAGGTTTTTACCTCCCTTATATCCACCCATGTAAGTTCTTCCCTGACCATAAGGCCTAAAAAAAAAAAAAGTTATGTTGGCGTAACGGGCCAGAACAAATAGGGTAGGTAGGTCGGTTTTTTTTTTTTTTTTTTTTTCTAAATCCCAGCAACGAAAATGACATTAAGCCGGTAGTAGTACACGATAACAAAAGAAAACAAGGCTACACACAATATTTGTATACTTTTAAACTCTGAGTGACATTTTTTTCACTTTTTATGTCTTTCTTTTATAGTTTCTTGTTTTTTGTGCAAATAAAAACAAAACTGTCAGATCGAGGAAAATGTAAGGAAGGCATGGTAGACCAAGGCCTGCAGTGTGCTTCAGGACAGATGAGGCATGAAGCCAACTTGCTGTTTTTGGTGTATCTGTAAAATGATATATTAAAAATAAAAACCATGAGTTAAGAAAAGTTCTGGCCTTTGTACGCTTCGGTACCGGGCGCCATGATGCGGCACGGGCCGGGGCCGGCCGGGTCGCGCTGGGGTTACAGAATAGTTTACCATTTTTAGAATAAATATATATCAATTGTTATCGTGTAAAATAGTGGAAAATTAATTAAAATAATTTAATAAAAAAAGTAAAACTGCTGCAAACTGCTTACTGACTGGATGGACATGAAATATATAAATCTTAAAATTAATGTGGCCTGACGTTGCGAACTTAGCAAGTTCTTCTTCAGAGGCTAAAACAGAAAATATTATATAATAATTTATATTATAATGAACTATTTTTTGTTAACATGGAATAAATAGCGAAGTATTTTCAATAGTGTATGTAGCAGTTCGCGCCGTGCAACAGTCTAGGACGAGGCTATACATGTACTGTACATGTACATGTGCATCTATCATGCATGCATGGTGCATCGATCTCTCCGCACGCGCACTGCCTGTAGGCGCGGCCTGCGCGATCTTCTGCATGTTCGTGTCATGGAGAGGAAGGTGCATTTAACATTGTGCACTCCAAAGTTCCACGCGCGCTATCGTCATACAATTGAGGAGAAACGGTCAGAAATGGTTTCAAAACGTATTTAAAATTCGTTTCTATAGATTTTAATTATATTTCTTCCCTTCAAAAAAAAATAAAAATATCCAGGGTCGGCCGCATTTTTAGGGTCGGTCGGGTTACGCCAACATAACACTTTTTTTTTTTAGGCCTAAGCGTGCCTGTTCACTTCCTGCCTTCTGTAGTTTGTGCCATTTTTGCAACACTTCCTTTTCCCAATACAGGCACTCTGGTTTCTGTCATTCAAGGTTGCTTTTCCAATCCGTTGTGTTTCTTAGTAGTGATGTGTTGGAAGCATTGTCTTCTTTTGATGCTATTTTCCAAGATTTAGGGAAAAAGCCTTCTCAGATAATGTTAGATAATGACTCATTATAGTCTAGGTTCAAGATGTTGTTCTTGCTATACATTGTATAGTAGCTTGTGCCAAGTAGAATTTTCAGGATTATACATTTTGGGTTTAGAATGGCACTAATTTGACCGTTAAATGAGGGTACCAGTATGTGTGTGCTAGTTTTATTCTACAAGTGCACTTGTGGAATACTTAAGTGTTCCTTTTAACAGTTACCCTGAAGAAATTTATTTAAGGAATGATCTGGAATGTACACCAGTGAAACCTACCCCTTTAAAAGGAATTCATGACACATTTTGGAATGTTCAAGCCAAATCAAGTTCCATAGGCCTATAAATGTATTTGAGCAGTTCCACGGGGTGGGGCAATTTTTTGTGTACAATTCAGCAGTGTGCATAATTGGGTGATCAGGCACAACCTGATCACCGTTTTAAAAAGGTACAATTAATTAGAATTATTCAAATCAATTTTTCTTTATTTCTTTCTGTTTTTTTCTTTTTATTCTTCTTTGTTTATGTACATACATTTTGTAAACTTGTAACTTTGTTCATTGCACCGTTTTTGCACGCAGATATACCATGCGCATAGCGTATGCAGGTTGCTTAAGTAGTCTTTAACACAAGTAGGTTTATTTCTTTGTCCCCATTCGTAACCAACACTCGAGGTGTGTACATGTATTAAGACAAAATGAACCCAGTATTCCGCTCCATTTGCACGGTGCACTGATTCTACGCATGCTTCAAGTCTTACTTCACTGGTCCCCATGCATATGGTGCTCCGATGGATGTATACATAATACACGGTACATTGTTCATGTACCGGATGCATACTGTACCCGTACGGTACGGTACGGGCAAAGGTTTACGAATCAGAACGCAGAGAGTTAAATTGGAAAGTCCAAAGAGCTTTTATTTCCTATTTAATTTAATTGAAAAAAGTGAATTCCGATTAACAAAAAGAGTCAATAAATTAATTTGACCCACCCACCCACATTTTTGAAAAAAAATTTCAAATTTAAAAACATCGAAAATTTTGAATGGCCCTAAAAGGCTTCCGTTTTCAAGTTAAATTCAATTTTCATTGCACTTCCGGGAATACTGAAAGTTCACACCAGGTTTTATTACCACCACGTCAACTGATTGGAAAAAATCAAAGTTTGTTTTGATTTGAGGCTCATTTCCATAGTTTGAATTCACCTAGCGGTAAATGTGACCTTCCGGTAGCCTCGGAAGGAAAGGCCAAACGACTTTGACTTGGGTAATCAAAAATTTGTAGCAAGGCATGGTCTACACTTGCGTCATATCACAAAGTATGAATGTGATGGTTCATTTTGTTCATGAGATACATGTACATGTATAAGTGACAGAATATTGTCATGTTTTAAACGAAAATCGCTTGTAATTTGATACAGAATGATATGCACACCTTTGGATCAAGGACGATGTCGGTTCAGAGTTACAAATAAACCGTTAATAAGAAAACCAGCGAAGAATTATTGTCGAAAAAAGAAAGAAAGAGGGACCGAAAGAAATGTATAAGATTAATTCTTACCATTTCAAAACGGTGACTGGATCGTACCCAATCGTCGGACATGTCAGATGATAGTATCAAGTCGCCCAGGCCCCCGGCCGATTTGCTTTAGTTTTTTTGTCATTTATGTACCTCTTCACTTCTCTTTTCCACTGACAAGTTTTTTTTAAACCTGCAAACAATAACAACTGTATCTTTACTCAGCTAACTATTTTGAGGCCTTATTGTACAAATGCACATTTCCACAGAAAACTCCCAAATGTAAAGCCTCATTAAACATTGTAGCTGCTGCGTAATCTTTAGTCAATTAATGTTTTATTATCTTTGGGGGGGGGTGTGGGAGGAGAATTCCTACCTGACTGGTTTTGACAAAGTAGAGGAAACTCCCCCCTTTTTTTTAGATTGGTCGGAAAAGAAATATCATGAAAATGTCTCCCCATTGTCATTCTAGTTCATTGCTTAGGCCACCATTTTTTTTTAAAACTGAAATGCAATCTACAGTACGGTAGTGTTTCAGTTTATGATCTAGTACAATGTACTTTAGTCATATCTTTTGCTGATAGTGGTATGTTTTGTATGTTGTATAAATTATGTGTGCTGTTTTCCAATCCAAACCATAGTACTAGGACAAAGTGTTTGTCCGGATGTACATGTAGTATGCATGTGGTACATGTACAACATGTACTAGTACATAAGTATGCTCTGACTTGCACCAGGTGTTAAGTACAATGTGACCCTAGTCAGGAGGGCATATGCACTCATCTTTAAAAGTGCAGCAACCATTCCATTGAAAAGACACGTACCGGTATGTGCGTGTCTTGTGTTTGTTAATTGATGTACATGTAGTTATAGGGTTTTAATTTGTACAACACAATTAATCTCAGACCTCTGGCATGTGTTCAGTATTGGCCTTTAACATACTGTACTGTTGACCTTTATCTTTTGAAAGTAACACAGTTAAATAACTAGAAATCTCTCAAGGAAACCAGTTTATACCTACTCGTAATTGTACGAATACATGCATGTAATTTCAGTGGACAAGTATGACAGTGCTACGGTACATGTGTACACACATTTTTTGTTATTACATGATGCAAAGTTGTGTGCACATCCTGTATACATGCATTGTCTAGTTCAACCTTAAAAAAACACCCAGCAACAACAACAAACCAACGAAAACACAAACAACCAAAAACATATGACATGAAATAAAAAAAATACTTCATCATTAATTAACTAATTGCTAAAACACTGTACATGTATTCTGGGAATTTGAATTGCATACAAATGTATGGTACATGTAATTGCGGGAAATTGGATGTTATTTCCTTGTACAGACCTTTGCTCAGTAATTTCTTCCTGGTTGAGAGTATAGCTTTTTGCTTTGGAGCACATCATTTTACATTCAGCAGATCATTTGCCTACTTTTCAAACGTTAAAAATCAGAAAGTTAGTTATTTTTTTGGCATACAAGCAAAGCTATTCTCATTAGTGAAAAATGTTTTCATAATGTTAGCATAAAATCATGTGTAATAAAATTTGCTCTTGACCTAATAAAAGATTTAAAGCACTATGGAAGATTAAATGGATCGTCCACACAAGCCACTTGCAAGGATGACATACACTGTATCATGCCATGTATTGAGATGAGTCAATTTTAACGTACATGTGTCTGGCGCTTTAAGGGTTCTGTTTTGAATTTGATAAGAGACATAAATAATCAGTATTTCTTAGGTTTCTCCTTTTTCCTTACATAAAAAGCTGTTTTTCATTTTTTCAGTGATCAGACCATAATCCAATGTGCGGAAACACAACAGAAAAGGCTATTTTTCGATTCCATTTCTCATAACAATATTTTTAATTTTGTTGATACTAAAAAACAAATTGGCAACATCGATGTCACACAATCGAGCACGGGTATTATGAGTGCGGTTTGTACGAGATCACACATTTTACAACAAGCATATTTCGTCAATCCCGACCAAACTGTACAATGTACACATCAGAGATGTGATATTAGACTACGATGTTTTCTTTTAGATGCTACAAGAAAGAAAAAAATATCACTTGCTGATAAATGCCTATAAATTGTTCTGGCGAAACAAAGAATTTTTTTTTGTCCTAAAAAAAAGGCTTGTACATGTAGTTGTGCTCCAACTACGTACTACAACGTAAACAATAAACACAGATGAATTTACTCTGTAAATGCTAAAACCATCACTACACATAATACGAGGTACCAGTACTGGATAATACAAGGTTTTTTGATAGTCCCCTTGAGCTCATATTAACAGTGTTTGACTGTATCTGTATTTATATATCGACAGAGCCTAACGAATCACCTTTTTTCCATATGCATTACACTTTTCCATACCTGTACACAGTCATCCATGCAGTGGTATCAATCACGCTGCTTGGGTCTTGTCGCGCTTAAATGAGTGCGCCATATTGGAAAACCTAGTTTGTACATTGTATGCTATGCCTGAACTTATAACTGGTGCTTGTCTGTGACAATGACAAAATACTTACAATGTCAAGTGCTGCTTCTGAAATCCTAAATCAAAATGTTTATCTTGAATTGTTGTTCCCCAATAATCATTTACAACAAAGTTTCTTAGTTTTCATCTTAGCTTTAATCGTAGCTTTATTTGCTTAGCTTTCATCATCTAAAAGCGTGTTCTCTTCATGTACAAGGACTTGGCAGTTTTACCCTTTCTGTTACGCAGTATTTAAGTTGGAAGTTTTTCTGTGATTATGGATAGCTTTATGTACAAGCCTGTAGTTTGTGGATGTAAACAGTGAGGAACAAGTGAACGACTGCAGCACAAAGATCTGCTGGATATCAACTGTAAAGTTGAAAGGTGTATCATCAAGGGAAAATTGTGAATTGCTCGTATTCAATTTTTTTTTCATTTGACAGTTATATTGTAAAAGAAGCCTGACACAGTGACAGTTGACATACCAGTACATGTACCTGAGGGCCTTGTAGTTGTTGAGTTATTAGTTAAAAAGATTATTCCCTGATATTACAGCCCTGTATTGTCATAACACATCAATTTGTCATTTATTTGTTTGCTCAGGGTGGTCCGTGAGCAGTGGATCCGTGGTAAGTATGAGCGACAGGAGTTCATCAACGTCAATCTGCAGAAGTATCGTACCAAAGAGATGGAGGGAGTGATGTGGAAAAAACTGAGGGACAAGCAGAACTTTATGGAGCGACGATTTGTCCTCTCAGAGACAGACTACACCATCAAATACTACAACAAAACAGATGCAAGTTATTCTAATTTCTTTCTTCCTGGTAAAAACAAACAAACATTTCTCCCAAAAGTGCACTGCCATGTAGCTCAGGAGCATGAACAAAACCTAGAAGTGAACAGATAAAAAATGTTCGGCTTTAGATGTGGGAGGAAAATCTTGGAATGAAAATTCAGGGGAAAACCCCCACAGATTTTGCAGAGACTGAAAAGCCAGTACTTATTGGCCTGGTAGGGATTTGAACCTGATCACACAGGTAGGTGGCTAGGAAAACACCACTGTACAAACCTTTTGTCCTAGGTTGGCTTGCATACCAACCCTAGGCTATGTATTTATTCAAAGTTGCTGGGACCTCTCATTTTGTACATGGGCCCAGAGAAAGGATAAGGCCAAAACAAATAATACTTCTGCTTCCAGTTACCCGACCGACCCTATTTTTAGGCTGCAACCCTAAATTTTTTATTGGCAATTCTAAAAAAATAAAAAATAATAATGATTGAATAAATAAAAATAAAAGCTTGTTGTCTTTTCTGTCTTCACAAAATACCTTTCACCATTTGCGTAAAAAAAAATGCTTGTATTTAATTGCTTTCTTACTTACATTGCTTTCTTACTTACATTCGCTATTTTTTTCAAACAAAATCAAATTCGCTTCGCGATCTGTCATCATACCTCGCAATTCGATGTCACGGTGACTATAATCACGTGCGTAAACCTTGCTCAATGCAGTGACGACTGGTTCCCGCCGCGCCGCGCAGGGGCCAGTTTAGAAGACATGATGAAAGAGCGGAAGTCTGTCATGGCTATGCGATCGATAGCGCTAGCATGGCTATGCATTAGGCACATGCACTGTCAGTGTCAACTGGTCGGAATCGACATCGTAAAAATGACAAGAAAACACCGATGGAGAAAGAACATTTTTGCAAGTTAATTCACAGAATTGATCTATCTTGTCTGTGTATGTATTTTCCGTGTTCAAGAGTTCATTTTGAGATCGCACTACTCGTATTTGGAGTGATACATTTTTGTACATGCAGCGTGTTTCCCAAAATTTTTGACCGTGAAACGAGGTTTGTCGGCCGCGGGCCACACATGCACAGTACATCACACAAAGAGTTTTGGCCAGCTTCCCTGAATTTTCCATTATTTTTTAAGAATTATCGAACGTAAATATATTGACAATAATTAAAGTAGATTTTATTCACTTTTTGTGGCCATTTTGTGTATAGCTTTCGTAGTGCAATGGAAATAGTTCAGGCTAAACTTCGCATATAATTGAATACCCCATTCAATCTGCAAAAAAAAAATTGGCCAAATTTTTTTTTTTCCCGACCGACCGACCCTATTTTTGGAAGGCATGTAATCGGAAGCAGAACTATTTTTTTTTTTCGGCCTAATTACATACAGCAGGGTAGCTTGACTGTCAAATACATAAACCGATACAGTAAGCCTCACCCTCTATGCACGTGGGCAATTAGCACATGCTCCCCTCCAATGCTACATGTACACTGCATGTTCCAGCCTCAGGCGTAAAACGCACGTGCACACGTCAGACTTTTGTACATGCATGTCGGACAAAGATCACAGCTGTGATTGGTCAGAGCACCATGGGGCGGGGCTTACCAGATCGTTTTATTGTCAATAGAACGGACCTGTTATTGTTCAACTTTATATAAAAGACCACAGAGTGCTTGCTCATATCAACTTGAAACTTTTAATTTTTGACCAGGCTTTAAAAAAAAAATGGTTTCCCCCTGCCCTTGTTACCGAAATCAGAAAACAATTTGTGGAATTTGAACTTAGTAAAGGATTTTGTCACTTAGTTTCTTGTTTTCTTATAATACTAATTCTCTCTTGTTTGCAAAACAGGAAAATATATTCAAAACAAGTGCTAATTGTATACTTGTCATTGTTTGCTTTGCAGGCCAAGGAGCCTAAGGCTGTCATCGATCTTGGGAGTCTCAATGTGGCCTTCTGCCAGGACAAGGTAGGCAATCCCAACGGAATGCAGCTTTACTTTGAGCAGAAAGGTGGGGAGATTCGCAACATCTACGTCTACACTGACACTGGCAAAGTAAGTGGTACATGAATGATTTACATTGTAACTAGGGCTCAGTCACAGTCCTTCAAACCATTCAAAGATGGTGGAAATTGCTGTCATGTTGGGCTTTGTACTTCTCTAGCCTGTTTTTGTAAGCAGCATATATATATACATGTAATACTTAGATTGCGAGAGAAACATCCACTAGCTTGCTTGTGTGAGACAAATACAAACCCAAATTACACTGTATAAAGCTCAGAATTAAAAAAACCCATTGCATTGCAGGGCTGACTTTAATGAAGATCTAATTACTTCATTAGAAGTGCTCTATTTATGTAAGAAAGTTTGTTTGAAGTTTTCATCTCTCTGTCACCATGGCACAGAGTTTGACTTTGAGGCTCATCCAGGATTTTTCTAAGTGGGGAATGGTATTAAGTTAGACACATACAGATAACAAAGGCCTTAGGCCCAACACAAATTGTGCTTATGGTTACCTAACCTATCTGATTTTTTTTTTTTTTTAAATCAAACCCCTTGTTGCCACATTTGGCCCAAAATTTAAAATAAAGTATATTTTGAAAATAAAAATACATAATACCATACATGAGATAGAGGCGAGGTGGTTTGCTAGTCAATCTGTACCTGGGAGTCCATACTGATGCTAGCACTCACAGACTGTCATCTGTATTTTTTAACCATGTTTTCTAAATCAAAGCTATTCCTTTGTAATACTTTATTGTGAATGGAGTTTGTACAAATGTCCTACTCAACTTTTTGCCCTTTTCCTCTTCAGGAGATCATAGACTGGTACAATGCAATCCGTCACATGAAGTACAACCGTCTCATGGTGGCCTTCCCAGGTGGCCTTGGCCAGGAGGAGGTTGGTATAAAGGATGGGAGACAAGGTTAAAACATTCTGGCCGTAGCACGTACATGTAGAAGAGACACTGAGCATTTATCATGGCCTGGCATATTGAAAACATCAAACAACAAATATAGTGTGTTAAGATGCCTGAGAAGAATGGCCCATGCGCAGCGTCAGCGGAACAGTTTTCAAATTGGGGGGCATCACCAAAAAGGGGCACTTGCTCAGTAAAAGGCATCTCGCATCGGTGCAGCAGCGTATTCCTTTTGGAAGGAGACACATCTGTGCTGAAATGTTGACACATTTTGTTCACCAGACATTTGGCCTCCGTAAAATCAAATAGTTGGGGGGGGGGGGGGGGGGGGGCTCATGTACCTTTTAATTTTTGCTGGTTATTAACCAGGTAAGTAGCTTTCATAGCAAATATCAAATGAAAAAAGTATAGATTTCAAATCCATGAAACAACTTTTCAGGACTTCTAGCATGCATTGGTGTGTGGCTCACAATACAGAGAAGTCCAGTATTTGACAAAATGTTCGAGCCACATAATACGGGGGCTGCTAGGGGCATGCATGCCCGATCATGAACGTGTTTATATATGGTTGTAAGCCCCGGCAGAGAGCACTGGAACAGCAATTCAGTCTCGGGTTCCAGTCCATGCGTAATCACGTTTCTTTCATGCTTATGCAAGTTGTTACTTGATCCACCAATAGGTAACTAGGCTGCTGAACAGAGGAGAAGTCTTGAAAGAAGGTTGGCTGCATAAAACAGGCTCTAAGGGCAATGAAGCTTTCAGGAAGCGTTGGGTGGTCCTCACATACAGACGGATTACCTACTATGAGACACCCTTGGTGAGTACAAACAGTTTGGAAATATGATTTTGATCAAAAATCCCCCCCCCCTCGAAAAAAGAAGATTCCAGGCACTAACAAATCTCATTTAACAGCTGGAGTGAGATTTTGTTTTATATGAGAAAAACTGATTCAAAAAAAATGTTATGCAGCTGGACAACAAAAGGTGTAAATGCTGTACATGGTGTAAGTTAATAAACTGTTTCAATATGTTGGGTGGGGTGAGGAATAACACCCCCCCCCCCCAAGGAAAAAACCCATTAATTTTGTCATCGTTTCTCGGTGAACATAATCAAGCCAACCCTGGCACTTCCACACATTTTCACAAGCTGGTCTTTCCTTAGTGCTACAAAACAAAACCAAAATTTGCTGAATTTGCTTGCACAGTCTGGATGTTCAAAAACACGTTTTTAAGTGCAACATATTTCAGTTTCTGCAACCAAAACAATCAAAACTTGCACTATAAAATTATCAAATTTTACTTCTAATTAAAGTACATGTACGTGCAGTCATTAAGAGTACATTGCACAACAGTCCATGTTCCGAGCCACGCCTTGTGTCTCTGGACGTAGTGGACTGAGCATATTTCCATGGACTGAGCAACCACATGCAAGAGTGGCAACATCGCAAAATCACGCTGCCCAGATGTTATGAATCTGAGTTGCCATGCTTGCAGACAATTATGCATGCAGACGAGTAACAGGTGTACGTCCTAAGTAACTGTTTTTACATTCCAAGCTGCTGCCGAACCCAAACTTGAAAATTGTTCGGATACAAATTTGCAAACCGAACCCGAAGTCCCAGGCCCACTTGCAGCACTATCTTTCCTGTCTGTTGCAATCACTTTTTCATCTGATCTCAAGTCCCGCTCCACAAAATGGCAATCTCTGGTTGCAATTGTAATTAACTGTCAATTCTATTCAGTAAAATGTCCCATAACAGCAGATGGTTTGAGTGAAAATGGATTTTGTTTCCTCACGGCATTGTCTGACTGGCATGAACCATCTCAGGGTATACACATCTATAATCTTGGACTCCAATGCTATATCAGCCTACATGTACATATGGCCGGTAGTAATTCTGCAGCTGCACGGCTGGCTAGCACGGCTGGCTAGTCTAGTGCATAACTAACTTTTCAGAAGACTTGCACTTTGCTGTGTATACATGTATGCACAGCTCGTGAGTCATACAATGACTACGTGCTATCCGTACAGCACACAATATATTCAGCAACTTATCACAGGAATTATGCGTGCGGGACGGACTTGATAAAAAAAAAGGTAAAAAGAGTTACGCAAAAGAAAAAGAAGCGGAGTGGAGAAATGACAAGTGCGAGTGCACAATAAGCTCTGGCCGTCTTCCATGAAAGTCTATACAACGTTGAGAGATTGGAGATTGCTCGTACAAGCCTGGGCTGCGGCATCCCACACACCGTCCCATGCGCCCTCCTCGAGGCCTTGCACGTGAAAATCACGCTGCACTGATCTGCCCCCAAATATTGACCAAAAGAAGCCCCCATAAGTCTCCCATAAAATATTGCGTGCTTTTTCGTGTGGAATTATAGCGCGTTGTATATACTACGCGACTATAACATTACAAAATGTTCATAAACAACTTCACAAGTTGTTACAAACAGTTTTTGCGAGGTATTTTATTTATTCTGTTTGCATTTTTTGTAAAAATTAAATTTTGGTATTTTATGGGAAACTTAGGGGGCATGTTTTTTGGTCAATTTTCCGGGTACAGACCTACCAGTGGACCAAGTGACCAACCACGAAGAAGCTCCTAGCCAGAGCTTAAAAAACGCAAAAAATTTGCGAATCTATTGGTATGTGCTGCCACATTACAATAAATTACATGCTCAGAGCTACAGAAAACATAATTGTTTGTGAATATGACAATATTTTTAAGAACCTTTGTTTCTATCTAACATTTGCAGGATGACGTTTGCAAGAAATCAGTTGTGCTAGGAACAAACACAAAGGAGTACAAGTGTATAGAAGGAGTGCCCCCGGGCAAGCTAGAGCAGGGCTTTGCCTTCACCTTGCGGGTACCAGGCCGGGATTTCTTCTTCTCAGCAGAGACAGGATTAGAGCGCAGGATGTGGATGGATGCCATTAATAAAGAGATAGGCACTATGAGTAACAGAGATAATTAGTAACCCTCCCCTCAAAAAAAGTTTGCGATACTTGAAATGCAGTTTCTGTGGAATTCTGTTTTCCATTTATAGATAATTAAGAAGTGCTTTTGGTTTATATATCTATACTGTAATGTAATTCCGTGTGTAGACTAATTTTGCCTCTGTATTTACAAGTTGTTACTGGGTTATTACCACGCTCATTGGTAGGACACACATGTGAACTGCATGCTGTTGTGACCAGTTGGCCTGCCAAAGTGCACACGTCTCCAATTCCAGTTGTGTACAAATGAGGTTCTGCAGAGGTACTTTCTCTTTCTTTTCAGTAGCATTTTGCTTAACTGTAACAGTCTTAACATTGTGATAACATTGAAATACGGACATGCTGACAATTGTAAATGTAGCCTGCAGTCCTGGAGTGCACTGTGAGTAATTGAAAGGTTGGATTTCAATACAGGGGAGGGAAATGTGTTTTACTTTTTGATAACCAAAAGTTATGACATAGGACAGGACTGAATGTCAGGTCAATTTCCTACATAAACCTTATTTGCTTATTTCTTCAAATATTGAAATATCATCCAAAAATGCAGAAATCTAAAAAGGATGTATGCTTTAAAAAGATGATTTCCATGCCCTTCAAAGTATTGGTGGTCTAGAACCAAGCCATATCTAGCTTGTTTTACTCCTGTCATTTACAGGTTGGCATTCTAAAGCTTTTGCAAGTTTAGTACATTTTTAGAAAAGATGTTTTGCTGAGGAGAATGTGCTCATCGTCAATGTATAATTAATGGGGTACTTTTCCCCAAAGGTTCATTTTGTGTAATGTAAGTGCCTTCTATTTTTGGTTATCAGCTCAAATTAAAGCAGTGACTTAAAAAGTATGCAAAAGCTTTCATCTTAGAATTTGATCAATCTCTCCCTGTTAAAGTTACATAAAGAACTAACACTATTTCTCCAGAAAGACTTTTTTATAACATCACTGAATTCTTGTTTTAAACAATATTTTTCTATTGGCCATGCAAATATGAATTTCTTCCTACTTCATATGCTTTATTTTTTTGTAATAGTTTTGTAATTATTAACAAATATAGCAAGTTATATAATTGTCTATGCAAATAATTTTCTACAATGGGATTAATGTTAATTCATTAGAAGATATGTCAAGAATATTTTGTAAAAACTCAACACTAAAATATGCGACCCAAGTGCTTTAATGTAATGTTAAAGCTGCAGAAAATACTAGCAGCTGCCTCGGTTTGAAAAACTGAATTTGCATTAGTATTTTACTGGTCAAAGGTGTCAAACGAAACTGTGACACTTCTTGTAGTATCAGGTCACAACACATTTAATCAAATGGTCTTATGCAGTTTGTTAAAAATATATATCAATTCTATTTTTTTTTTAGTATTCTAAGAAAAAATGTGTGCCTTTTTTTAGCAAAATATAAAATGCTAGCGTAGTTTTAGATGCAGAAAAACAACAAAATCGTTTGTGTTTAAAGAGTTGAGAAAATTTAAATCACATTGCTAGTCATCAACTTGGCAGCTTTCCTGTATTTTCAAATTTTAAAGGGCTTCTAGAGAAATTGACCTGTAGCCAGCCGTTCGCATGTCAAATTTTGAATGCAAACGCTGACAATTTAGGATGTGTACTTGTGTGCAGTAAATGCTTTGAGAGTGCGTGTGTAATGCGCATGCCGTTGTTTTACGCTATTATAATAACTGGATTTAGTAGCATGTATCAAGCACCGCACACACAAGCGTACACAAGCGGCTCGTCTAAGGGGCGAGGCTAACGGCAATAGGTAAATTCTGTCATACAATAAAATATATTGTGCTCCTTTTCGCGTTTCATTTTCAAAGCTGAATTTACTCAAGATATATTTTAACATGCAACCAATTTCCAACAAGCATTCCTACGAATTAACTTGCTGTGTGTATATTTGTATAATTGGCACTGAAAATGTAATTTGAATGAAAATGGATTTGTTTGTTGTATACACTTAATATCAGGTGTCTGGATTGAATCACTTCGTAATGTGTGTAAAACAAACTTGTAGAATTAATTACTTAATATGCATGACAGCAGTGTAACATGAATTAAACTTTCTCCAAAAAAAGAAATTGCATCTGCATTTGTATCTTCTACGGGTAGCAGATCTATACTGGTCCCCCCCTGCATGGTCCCCAACTCTCATGTATGACTCCAAGAAGTTGCAGGGCACAGCGACGGCCACCCACTGGCAAGGGCGGATCCAGAGCAAAATTTTAAAACATTTGTTTGGTCCCCCAAAAAGTGGGTCCCAAAATTTACGGCTAGGGGTTCGGGGCCCGCTTAAGGGCCCCGAAAGAAATTTTGATTCTAGATGCTCTGTGGTGCGATCTGAGGCAATTTCTGACCACTTTAACCAATTTTTTTTTTTAGGAAAAGATGGTGGTGTACACAGTGCCTGCCTTCATTGCAATCCCCCCCCCCCCCGATCCGCCCTTGCCCACTGGCTAAACTACATGAGGGTAGCCAGGCAGGTACTCCTGACTGGCAAGGAGGGCAGACAATGCTCACTAGTGCCAAATCAACAGTCTAGGGTGTAGGATTCACGGGTGACATATCAATCTGCTGCCTTGCAATTTATGGGTGGACCCATAAAGGCTAGATGAAGGCAACACCGACAGAAAATCCAAGCGAGTCAGGATGCTGCAATGGAAGCAGCCCCTCTACCCGACTATCCAGGTGAACGACTAACAACCCTCCCTGGAGAAACTTGTAATTGTTAAGTAAGATTTGAGGCTTTGCATGGTGGAGATACTAAATAATGAAGGGTTTGCGGAAACACCATGTGCGAATAATTTCTCAACTAAGAGAATGGTTCTGAAGAGAACCAGAGGTATAAACTCGACGTTCCGGTCAGTGTGCTCTGACCGTCTTCAGGAGAAGACGGTTGTTACAAACGTCACATGTGCAAACTGGACTGTTTGCCAACAGCAGATGATTTGGACCTGGGGTGGGGTGTCTCCGATTGCTAAGGACACTGACTGTTGTGTCGGGGTGATGCAAGTCAATATTAGGTATTGGCCTTCACTGACGTATAAACACTATACTCGGTGTGTTACCCCTTTGAGTGAAAGTTGGAAAAATCTGATATACATGTAGCAGTGGGTACCGCAATTAAACTATTCAGAAGATGGAGGTAGTGAGTCGAGTCCAACCCGAGTGATTTTGCAACTTTCACTTGGGAGGTAACACACTGAGTATACAGCGTCTGTACGTCAGTGAAGGGCAAAACCTAGGATGGTCAGGTTCCTGCCGCACCTATACAGATTACTTATTGTGCATGTCTCATGGGAGTTGAAGGTACGTGTGACTTGTTGGTCACTTCTGGCCAAATGAGTCGCCAAGTAATTGAACTGACGGCCAACTGGCAGTGTGTGGAACCTGCCATCTGTGGAACCTGCCATCTGTGGAACCTGCGGTGCGCTAGCTTTACGCAATGCGGAGAACTGCAACGTCATGTCCGGCAGGACATCAAAACCTTCAGTTATCACAGGTTACATCACAGTGATTTAATTTATTTCTCAGACAATAAGTTACAACCATTTAATCTTTTCGAGTTATAGGGCTCGCTCAATAATGGCCATTTCTGTAGGAGAACTGCAACTGCGTATTTTACGCACTGAAGCACGCATTGCCCAGTGTTGAAATGTTCCAAACACATGTGCTTGTTGCTCGAAATGTGTTCGGAATACGACGCAGCCAATGCACGTTATGCAAGTTGACGCTCAAAATGCTGATGCACGTGGTTGGTCTGTAGGAAATGACGTCATTTGAACGAGACCTATTGGCACGATAGAACAAAACAATTCTTAACTGCAACCCCCTCGGGGTGCATAGCACCCTCGGCTTCACCTCGGGTGCGCACCCTCGGCTTCACCTTGGGTGCTATGCGTCCCTCGGGTGTTAAAAAGTCAAATCCCACATCACAGCAGTCAACACTTGTTAACTGTCACATCCAATGTACATGTATAATGGCAAACGTGCCAATTTGAATAGATTCAATTCAATTCAATTCAAACTCACATTTATTTCCATACCAAATGAAGAATATAAGCAGAGAATATAAAAAGTGAATGAAATTGTCGAAAAGGTGTAAGAAGCGAAAGTGTAGGCATGGAGTCATCTTCTAGAAGCCTAGGCTTGTGGTGAGAAGCCTACAGGGATGGACTAACACCGAACAGAAACAAGAACAAGTACACTCTGAGAGTTGGACCAAGACTGAACTTAGCATGAAAACTCACGGATAAATTAGAAAAGTACCCATTGAAAGAAAACACACGTTTGCTGAAAAACCAAATGAGAAGCAAAGGCCCCTTGTGCACGTGGGCAATTAACACATGCTCCTTTCCAATGCCACACTGTATTTCCAGCCACGAGTGTCATATGTGCGTACATGCACAGACTTCAAGTTGCACAGACTTCATTGCTGATTGGCTAATTTGTCTGATATTTTTAGAACATCCAACTGACTGTGAGTGATTGAACTCACTGGCTGTTTGGCTGGTACCTGAACATCTGACTGGTAGCCAATGTCATCATTTTGGCTTGTAATGCCTATATCTCATGTGTTTTGTCTGCAGACTGAGTAGATCCTGGACTTTCTCAGTAACTTGAAGCTGTAAGGTCACTTCATTGAATACTTCGCTCACGGATTCCTGGAAAATGAAAAAAACTCATTGTTTGCACATATTGAAAAAACACCCAGTTTTTTTTCCATTAATATGTTACATCGATAGTGATGGACAAAAAAAATAAACAAAAGCAATAACCTCTTCAAAGCCAAGTTTCTTGAAAAGAGACAAACTGGGCTGATTCTGGAGCCCAATCTTTGCAACAAATCGGCTGACCTGAAGTTTGGTCACTCCTGGATGAAAGAAAAATAGATTTAGCATTAGAGTACAATTCCATTAGTTTGTATATACAAAGTAACAGGACTACAACTCTTGGTGTCATTTTGTTTTTAAGATCTTGGTTTCCATATTACCGTACTGCATCATGAGCAGAAGAGCTTCTTGACCAATTCCTTTCCTTCTGCAAGATGGTTCTATAAAAGAATTTTGGTTGAAGAATATACAATCAAACAATTGGAAAAAAACATGCTAACAAATTACCAGTTTTATACTCAGAAAACTTACGAGGCAACAAAACTCTGCAACAAAACCTACTTTTTATAGTGTTATCTAATAGTTTTCTCTAATTTGTTGGGCAGCTTTTGCTAATTGATCCAATAAGTT
Organism: Patiria pectinifera; assembly: GCA_029964075.1. NCBI lineage: Eukaryota > Metazoa > Echinodermata > Asteroidea > Valvatida > Asterinidae > Patiria > Patiria pectinifera. Next base: position 16,977,512 of record CM057146.1, read on the forward strand.
TCATAGAAAGCATTGCAAAATAAATACCTGCTATCATGATTTCTATTTCTGCATCCCTATCATCTGTGTTTAGAAAGTAAAGGTTGACATCACCACACATACAATCTAAAAACAAACAAGAATAAAAACAAAACAAAAAACAAACAAATTAAATAGAAAACAACTTCCCAAGTTCTTGATGATAAAGGTCTCTTGAATTAGCCTCAGTGCCTTTAGTCCTATTTGCTCTGACGTTTTCTGAATGTAGTTGATCTTTTAACCTCCAATGCATTAAAACATTACAAGATGCTGGAACAGCAAAGTGTAGCTGAAATATTGTATGTGAAGCCTTTTTAATGTTTTAAGTTTTAGGCTCCATATTGCGTGTATGTGAGTGAGTTAAGTGGGTCTCTGCTTGATAACTTGCAGAAAGGCCGGCCTGCATGGCTATGAAAGGCGTACAACAGCAACAATGTCGGTGCCAACCACCAGCAATTGAGCGGACCTTTGGTTGAATATCACTACATGTACTGTACTGTACTTCTTAGGTAGTGCTTTCCTGTTTCAGGTTTCCTTGCCAGTTTATTTGGACTTGCCTGACGTGTGGTGTATAGGCCAATCAAGGCATGATGTAAATTCTCTCACGAAAGTCCACTTCAATGGTGAAAGCACTGTGCTAGCTATTGTTCAGATAATTTGTCATAGTGCAGTAGCTTTGCACAATAGATTGCACAATGGTTTCACCATTGAAGGGAACCTCATGTGTACATTGTTCCTGATCCTGTGCCCAGATTCAATAAACAATTTTTGGAAAAATACACATGTATATCAATGACGTCTTGGCGCAAAAAATGTCCACAGAGGTGGGGTTTTTTATGTCCTCTCTCCCACAACATATTCTTCTGGCTTCTGAGCTGCAGTGCCAGCACCTTTGAAGAAACGTTGAACTTTTTGTCAGAAAGAATCCAAACCAAAAAATACATGTAGATGTTGACACAATCTTTTTTTTAATGTTTCAGACAACAATATGTATGCTGTTACACATACATGTACATACCTATCTCTTGGTACTCCACATCATCCCATTTCTCCAGCTCCAGAATGATAAAAGTACATTCTGCAACAAAAATGAAAGAAGGCTCAAGTGGATGTTTTCTTGAAAGTGAAAAAAAGGCTATGTCTTAAGCACAAAGGCAATGGAAAAAAACTATTGGGAACAATATATTTAATTTTCAACATGCAACTTTCAAATCATGAACATTTTGACATCACATGTCCTCCTTTAATTTGACATCCACAACCCAACCCTAATTATATTTGTACTGACTAGTTTCATCTAGGTGCCAGCTCTTCTGCATTTCATATTCTTGTTGGAGAGTCAGGGGCTCAGACGCTGTCAATTGCTGTAACTCTGCTGACTGCATCCAGTCGTTGTATCTGAAAAGACAAAGCATACATTTATGGCATCATAAAAAGTTGTTAACTGTTTGGAAGACTTTTTTAATAATGATTAGAAAATTCTCATTGCCTTCAACTCAGAGTGCCCTTCTTTTGTGCTTTCTTTTCTGAACAAGTGTCCTTTAAAAAAAAAAAGTTGTGCCCTTTTTTGCACCATCGACCATTACAGGTGCCTTTTGAATTTCACGCATGTATCGCCCTGAAAAGCACCATGCATTGCATATTGTCCGTTTGTGTGCATAATCATCGGTTTTGAACAACGCCCCCATCGACAGATGGTGTCCCCCCCCCCCACACTATTGGTTTTACAGAGGCTAAGTGTCTAGAGAAAAAAAAACATGTCTACATTTCAGCACGGATGTGCAAGTGCCCTTTTCAAGAAATGTTTGCCCCCCCCCCAATAAAAATGACCTTGCTACGCCCCTGCAACTCGGCTAGGAACTTGTGAGTTGATGTGAGTCATTACACATGTTGAAATTGTTGAGTGCCATTTTGACATATCACGCAAATGTTAAATGTGCGCACGCAGATTTTAAATATGTGGGATCAGGCAAATTTTACCACACATTCGGCACTGAACAGAACTGAACTGAACCCACAGCTTTAAAGATATAGTCCATTATTTGTAATTTGTGCATTTTGTTGGTTTGAAGCAACAAAAGTGTTCAAAATCTAATGAAGGATACTGAACAGCTAACCTGATGAACTTTCAGCTCAGCTTCAGCTGTATATTCCGAGAAAAACAGCATTCTAGGATCTTGATTTCAAATCAAAAGTTGCTGAATCATGTTTTAAATTGTTTTGAATTGCAGCTATACACGATGTCGCGAACTGATCCGACGAATTATAGCAACCACGCGCGCCTGTGTGTCATGCCAATGCTTACGCGCGCTGCGCCGAATAACGAAACGAACTACTAATTTAAATTTTCCTACGGTGCGTCTTAAGACGCACCGTTGGAAAGGCCTTCTTTCGTTGATTACTTCAAAATGACAGCTTGCCAGAAAGAATAATTTCACAGGGAGTTTAGTCCACTTACTATCTTTCAACCAAGTATGTTTTTCAACAATAATACACCAGTTACTTTTTCGGATGGCTGCAAATGATGGACTATAGCTTTAAAATAGGCTAAAAAGTCATAACAGCTCGGGTCGCGAATTTTTTTTTTTTAGAGGCTATCACGGAAAATGTTGAGGGGGGGGGCGGATTCCCCCCCCCCCCCCCCCCCGGCCCCTTTAGGGTTAAGATATGTTGATGTCCCTTAGCTTGCACACATTGATTTTCTCCTCCAGCACTTTATTAAGTAAACATTTTATGTGTACCAGGGACCAGGGTGGTTACAGCGGATTTCAAGTCCGATGGATGGTAATGACCTAGGATGCCAATTTCCATTGTCACCAGTAAGCCAACTGAATGGAATCTCTCTGTAAGGTCTGCTACCAGGCCTTGGTATTTTGTTGTCTTGCGGACTTTATCATACCCAAACTTAACTGTAGAGTTATTTGCAATTGTCAGCTCTTCTACAATGGCACAGGTGTGACCATTATATGCAGGAAGGTGTCTGGGCGCAGACTGGTTGTGCATATTGAGGCAAAAATGGTGCTAGGTTCCTTGCATATGGCTGGAAGATCAATTGTCAGGATGGACTCTTGATCAACATGGTTGAGCAAGTACTTGGACAGACACTTAAGGACTCTTGTCTCCATGTATAATGCAAAGGCTGAGGGCCTTTTCGCAGGCGCTCATTGTGTGAGCTAGGGTGCACCTGGGTATGTGAATGATGTGACATTTGGAATTTAACTGAATTTGCCTTCTTGTTACAGTTTACAAGTGTGGGTAAAGTACATGTATCGCATCTTGCATTGATCAAGAATGCTAGCTGACCACTGGGAAGGGTGAAACAAACCGGTTTCCAAGCATTGGATTCTCAAGCTGAATGATGTCAGATAGTTTGGACTGCACCTGTAGTTCTTGTAGTTGAGTTTCCCAGCGTAGATCACGGTTGACTTGTGTACATTCCTTGAACGTCTAGATGAGACCTGTGAAGACTGAGTAACCTCCTGAGGTCCTGCTCCGCATGATCGATCTGCACGAACGGACTGCTCACCCAGCTGACCCAGCCCACATGCCAGCATCTTCCTCGGGCGCAGCAAAGGCGGAGAAGGTGAAGCGCCCTGTGACATTGGCAGCTGGCATGAGTGATGAATGGGCATACTTTAAGCAGAGATGGGCCGATTCCAAGGCTGCTACACATCTCACAGGCTTAGTCGTACGCCCTTGTTGTTTTTCTGTTGTTCTTTCTGTGGTTCTTCTCTCTTTGTTTCAGCGCCTTGTATCCTTTGGCAATTTGGCGCTCTATAAATCCAGTTATTATTATTATTATTATTAGACATAGTCTTTCAGCTACTTGAGGGTTGCAACGAGGCACTTAGGAAGGACCTCACACGGACCTTTGGCGCCCTCGCCTCCAGTGAGGAACAGACCATCCTCGGCAACATCAAGACACTTGCCGTGCGATAAGAGAACATCATGGTCGCAGGGGTGCAACTGCAGCAAATGCGCCAGGACCGTGACAAGCCAGTGCGTGCCTTCTCTGCCCGCCTCCGCTGCCAGGCCAGGGTTTTGCAGCTTCAGGATCGAGTGTCAATGCAAAACCCAGGTCGATTACAGTGACATTATGATCAGAGACGCCCTCATCCGGGGGCTCAAGGATGAGGAGATTCAACTGGACATCCTCGGCAAATCAAAACAGGACATGTCACTTGAGGAGGTACTCAAGTACGTCTAAGCGAAGAAGAGCGGCACCACTACAACTGCAGCTGCCGCCAGCTCATACAAGCGCCAGGATAAGGGACAAATGTGGGGCACTGGCGATCCCAGACCAGGAGCCTCATTTTGCCGTCACTGTGGCAAGTCAGGCAATGGGTGAAGCAGACAGGAGCGTGTGAGGAAATGCTCAACCACAAGTGCGCCAAATGCGGCATCCTACACCACCATGAGAACGTGTGTCGCCAGTCCATGCGCAAGCAGCAGCCCACCCCATCCACTGCACAACCACCACAGGACAATGCAACTGCCATCTTTGAAGCCTTGTGCTCTGTTAACAACACCTTGGCAACTGGTGCTCACGCAATTGCACTCGAGCACCACATCTACAGCGAGTTCTGTGATGTGTGGGAGAAGCGGGCATCCGACCCCCAGCCCTTCGTTGATGTCTCTATTCGGGCCATCCCATCGGACACCCGTGCTCTTGGCTTCACCACGTCCCTCCTCAGCCCCACCCCTCCGGTTTCCTATCCCACCATGGCAGACACTGGATGCCATTCATGCCTCGCTGGGAAAAACTTCTACCCAAGTAAGGTCTGGAGAGGCGCCACCTAATCCCAGTCACCATGAAAATTACTGCTGCCAATAACCACGGCATCAGCATCGTAGGTGCATTTGTCCTACGGATCTCTGGGACCTCCACCTCTGGAGAGACACTTGAGACTCCTCAGATAGTGTACTTCACCGACTCCTCTGACAGACCTTTTTTATCGAGGCAGGCTTGTGTCGCCCTTAGTCTGATATCTGACAAGTTCCCCACAATTGGGGAGGCATGCAAGCCCAGCAGTACCAGAGTCCCCTCCTCCGCAACTACACCGATGCCCATGCCTGAATCCTGCGTCACCCACATCTGCGAATGCCCTTGACACCAGGCACCACCACCTCCCCCCACATTCCTTCCATCCCCAGCAACGGAGGAGAACGGCGAGAGGCTCGAGCAGTGGCTGCTTGAGTGCTACAAATCTAGGACTTTCAACGTATGCGAGCATCAGCCACTTCCCATGATGTCTGGACCACTGATGCAACTCATGGTGGACCCTGCCGCTCGACCAGTCACTCAACACACGCCAATCTCGGTGCCTGTGCACTGGTGGGACGATTGTGAAGGCAGGCGTCGATCAAGACTTGTGCCTTGGTGTCATCGAGCCAGTACCCATTGGCACACCTGTTACTTGGTGCCACAAGATGGTGATTTGCACAAAGAGGTCAGGCAAGCCCGGAAGGACAGTCGACCTCCAGCCACTCAATTGTCATGCCGTTCGCGAGTCTCACCACACCCAGTCACCCTTCCACCAGGCACGCGCGGTACCGCCCCACACCCGCGAGACCATCTTTGATGCGTGGAACAGCCATCACAGCATCGCTCTAGATGACGAGGATCATCATCATCTTCCTATACTGTGCAGAAACCTCCGCTGGAGTATACTCGCAGAAACCTCCGCCGGAGTCTTACAACATTCATCTCTCCATGGGGTCGCTATCGGTATCGCGTCGCCCCGAAGGGTACATTGCCTCGGGGGACGGTTACAGCCGCCGCTTTAATGAGATCGTTGCCGACATTCCAAGCAAGACCAAGTGTGTCGATGATACACTAATGTATTTGACACTATTGAGGAGGCATTCTTCCAGGCCATCGAATGGCTCGACATCTGTGGTCGCAATGGTATCACCCTGAACCCCTCCAAGTTCATCGACGTCACTATCAGAAAGCTTGAGAGCTCTGTTAACTGTGCTATTGGAAACAAAAATCTGGTTTATGTCTCTAGCGGTTGATTTTTGAGCAAGTTTTGAAGCTTTAAATGTCTTTTCATTGTAACTTCCGGTCTGATGACGTAATCAAATTTTTTTCGCGCACAGGTCTTGTTTGCATTAAGGTCATCATGTATATCAATTTTGAAGCAATTACTGCAAACTTCGCCACACAGATCTACTAAAAATGCATTTTTGACATTTTTTAACCTGTCGCTAGAGGGTGCTCGAACACTTCATGGTGTCATTTTGGCGCACTGAATATGCTGTGCGGTATTGTTACAAGTTGTCAGTTTTGCCGGACTAGTTACTGATGGATCTTTTTCATCCCTTTTTTTGTCAAATGTAAAAACAGTCCACCAAAACTGACAACTTGTAACGATACTGCGCAGCGTATTCAGCGCACCAAAATGACGTACATGAATGCACTGTTGCGTGATGCAAAGCATACAATCCCCCCTCCATCCAGTCCTCCCTCCATCCCAAATGGTCGAGTGAATGTAGAGTTGACCTGCTGAGGTCACGCGAAGATCAGCGCATGCGCAACGTACGTTAACACACACTTGAACATAACCATGCATTCATCAGATCGGAGACGCGAGGCTGGTGAGTAAAAACTCAGATTTTCCACTCAAAAAATTGTCTCGTGATCCAAATGTCGATCGTTCTAAAACATTTCAGAGTTATGGATCAAGCAGTCAAAATTTTGGGTGATCGTGTAGTGTAGGGCCGGTTCCTATATAAGGGAACACAATCCACTTTCAAATTAGTAGACCTATCAAACTAGTTGGCGACATTCTCAATAAACATGTACGTCATAGATAAACTTGGGCAGGGTTTTGATTTTGTGAGGGAAATTTGGGGGTAAAATGAAGATGACAGCGCAGCGACAACACGCAACCCGAAAATAAAGATAGGGATCATCTCGCGAAAATTGTGATTTCTACCCCAAGAAACTGTTCAAAATTGCAAAACGGCTGGAGAAAAGTCTGGTTTTGATTGTAAAGGTGATTTTTGAGCAATAAAAAACATTTTTGACTCAAAAAACACAGGGGCCCTTCACTACATGATTGCCGGAATTTCGTCTATCAAGGTGCATGTCCAAAATCCATACAGTGCTGACCCCGGAAAAAGAGCATGCCATGCCAGACATGCCAGAAGGCTGACAAGCAGCCTTCTGTCTGATTCCAGTTAGCCTAGGCCTAAGTAGGCCTAGGTGTTGGGCTCATGGCCCAACACCTAGCCTACTGACCTAAAAATGAAGACTAATGTTATTTGTACACTACCTAATAACGTGGTGCTCTTTGTACGGCACCAAAACAGAACGGCTTCCTTCAATCAAGGTGGCTTCATTCAGTCGCATTGTTGCTTTTAAAAAGGAAGGCCAAGGAAAGAATGACTAGTTCTGTAGCATAGCTTAGTTCGACGTCTCATCCCGCGGCGAGAAGTCATGAAAGTTGCACCCCACTATAAACTATTGGTGGCGTCCTTCAAAGAAAATCAACATGGCAGCCTCCATGAGAACTACAGGTGTGAATATCTTTCTGTAAGTTAATCATTCATAATTCGACTTTTATTGGAAGCTGAAGTTTGGCCCCTTTTTTTTTAGGGCGAATGTGTAGTAACATAGTTTAGCAGGTCGGGCACCAGCCCTAAATCGTAGAAGTAGAACTTAGAATTCAACTAGAATTCTAGCGACGTCGCCAGATTTAGCGACCGCAACTTCATTCCCGCGTACGTTGCGCCATACGTACTGAAGCGTGCAAAATGTATGGAGTCAACTCAAGGTTGATGCGACTGTTACGCCCCAACTATGGTATCGGTCCCAACTATAGTTGGGACCAAGGGGGCCCATCTTTAGTTGGGCCACTCCAATCTTTTTATTTTGCGGTGTCCCAACTATAGTTTACATTGATGTACAACTATAAAACATTCCCTACAGCTCTGATACACATCTGACTGTACTAGGGACCACTGAAATTAGCTATTGACGGGGCCAATCTATAGTTGGGCCACCCCAATCTTTTTATTTTGCGGTCCCAACTATAGTGTACGTTGTACGATATAAAACATTCCCGGAAAGATTTCCATATACGAAGTTCACTCAACACTCTGTGTACAAACCCTATGAGAGCACATACAAACTTATCGCGAAAATTCACCTATGCAAATTGGGGTCAACACGCCCCTCATTATGACGTCAACGTTGAGTTCGTGCTTGCGCTCATGCCATCAATTTCAGCCCGACTCGCTTCAGTTTTATGAATGAAATCATTATGCATCGGAGAGTGAACATGCCAGAAATTTACAGTAGAAAAGCTTATGATATCTGCTTTCTTTTGCCGAAGAAAGCGTCAAAATCGATGAACTATTGCTTGAGTTTTGACAGTTCAAACATTTTTTAGCGTGTTTTTTTTTAGGAACCAAAACTTCTTATTTTTCGAGGGAGTCCATCTTTTTAATCCTAAATTTCTTTCTTCTCGAATTTGGTTGGGGAAAACCTGAATTAGTTCCATATAGAACAGATTTTCAGCTTTTAAGTGGTGTGGCACATGTGGGTGGTCGGTCTGATACGGCGATGGTCGCGAGCAATATGCATAAAAATTGCTCGCTAGAACTGCCCAAAATTGCGAATGATAGTGAAGTAATCACGTGATATAAACACGTGCAACGTGCAGGAGATATATATAGCTCAGTGGAAGACGGTTACGAAGATTAAAGGGATCCCGTTTGATTAAAGGGATCCCGTTTGATGAAATGTGTGTGTGTCTCTTTTTTTCTGTCCCTTTTACCCTGTATCCCGATGCAACGGGGTTGGGCGGTGGGTTGGGGTGGGGATGGCCCGCGGGTGGGGCGGGGGAGGCCTGCAGGTGGGGTGGGGGAGGGGAGGGGAGGGATGGGGGGCGGGGAACAAAGACACAGTGGGTGGAATATGCACATTCTTTGGTTGAATGGCCGTTGCATATATCCCAACACCTTGAGGGGTGGGGTGGGGTCCCCTGGGTGGGGGAAAAGGAACGGGAGGGGGTACTGAGAACCAGGATAATGGAATATTTCCTGTCTTTCATTTCTTACACCTGCACCATATCAGGACCCCATGGAGGAGGGGCACATAAGGGGTTGCCGGTGGAGGGGGCGTGGGGGAGGATGTCTCGTGAGTGTGTAGAGGGGGCCGGGGTAGAGTACTCAAAACCAGGAAGCTTAAAATCCGGGGCTCAAAAGGAGGAGGGTGGAATTTCACATTTCCTTTTCTTTTTTCGGTCCTTGCAACATATCCCGACCCTAGTGGGCGATGGGTGGTGGGGGCCCCCACCAACACAGAAATCTTGATATGCAAATTAGGTAGACAGCGCCGCTCATTATAGAATCATCATGAAATTCTTGCTGACGCGCATGCCATCTACTTCGGCCAATTTTCGGCCAGACTCCTTCAGTTTTATGAATAATATCACTGTGGGCCTACATCGGAGGATGCACCTGCCAGAAATTTACATGCTGAAAGCAACAGAATGATGTTCGCTTCCTTTTGCCGAAGACAGCGTCAAAATTGTTAAATGAAAGGGTGAGTTTTTACGATTAAAATATTGTTTTAGCGTTTTCCTTTTTGGGACTCAAACTTCGTATTGTCCAAGGGAGTCCATCTTTTCAATCCTGTTTTTCTTCCTTCCAACATTTTGTTTGAGATCAAATAAATTAATTCCGAGTAGTTGAGTTTTTTAGCTGGCGAATGGTGTGGCCTAAGTGGGTGGTCGGTTTAATAGTGCGATGGTCGCGAGCAAAATGAATGGAAATTTATCACTGGAACTGCCAAAAATTGCGAATGATTGTCAATTGATCACGCCGGCTATATCCGGCCCGCCGGCACCGCGCGCGTTCTAATAAAAACCCAAGATTAATAAAATAATCGGTTATACCTCTATGTTCCGACACCCCTATGTTCCGACTGCACATATTCCTATTCCTAACCCTAACCCTAACCGGGAGTAACACAATCTAGGTAGGTTGTCGGAACATAGGGGTGTCGGAACATAGAGCAGTCACCAAATAATCAAGATGTTTTGTTTTCTGATAAATGATGTGACTTTATTATTGGGAATACCACTTTCTTTTTCCCTTTTCCCTGCCCTGGATACCATATTCCGACTCTGGGGATGGGGCGGTGGGGGCGGAGCGTGGTGTTCAAACCACGCCAAGAGGGCTGAAATTGTTTTTTCCAACAAGTGAAGTTTGTCTTTTAATTTGGTGCAATGACGTTCTTTTACTGCGATATCATGGACCGGGCCAGGGTTGAGGCGGGACCGTATCATAAGTCCGACGCCTCATAGGTCCGACGCCTCATAAGTCCGAAATTTATGAGGCGTCGGACTTTATTTATTCCGCCTCATAGATCCGACGCCTCATAAGTCCGACGCCTCAAAAGTCCGACAACGGAAAAACGAGTGTCGGACTTACGAGGCGTCGGCGCTATGAGGCGTCGACCTATGAGGCGTCGGATTTATGAGGCGTCGGACCTATGAGGCGTCGGACTTATAGGCCTTTATTTGGTTAGGGGATGTGATTTTGTCGGACTTATGAGGCGTCGGACCTATGAGGCGTCGGACTTATGAGCAGACCCCGTTGAGGCCGGGTAGGGGTTGTGGGGGGGGGGGTTCCCAAAACAAAGAGGGTGGAACGTCCTTTATGTTCTTTTAGTTATTAATCTTAAGACGTGCTGCTCTTGGGGGGAGAGAGGTGGTAGGGCCGCATGAGTCGGGGGGGGGGGGGTTAGAGTACTCCAAACCAGGAGGGTTGAATATCCCGGGGAGCATCAGAAGGGGAGGGCCTGAAATTTCCCAATCTTCTTTTTTTTTTCATCATCATCATTATCATCATCATCATCATCATCATCATCAGACGTCGTAGGCTACTGCCCGTTGACGCAACAACCGTCCACTTCTTCTGGGTTGTGTGACTGGTGCAGGGGTGACTTTCCTTCGCCTGAAGGGTCGCCGCAGTTAGTTCAGCCACGCTGAGGCCGCTCCACCTGGTGAGGCCGTCTATCCAGCGGAGTTCGGTCCTTGCATTATATCCCGACCCTTGGGGGCAGAGGGTGAGGGTCCCGACAAACTATTCACAGAAACCTTCGTATGCAAATTAGGTGAACAGCTCTGCTCATGATGACGTCATCGTCAAGTTCTTGCTTTAATACGCGCATGACATCGTCTTCGGCCAATTTCGGCCCAAGTCCCTGGGAGTCCATCTCTTCAATCCTATTTTTCATCTTTCTAACATTTGGTTCGAATTCAAATGAATTTATTCCGAATAGTTGAGGTTTTCAGCTGTCGAATGGTGTGCCACATGTGGGTGGTCGGTTTGATAGTGCGATGGTCGCGAGCAATATGCATTGGCATTTTTCGATGGAACAGCCAAAAATTGCAAATGATTTTCAATTGATCACGCCATCACCGCTTGCGTTCTAATAAAAAACAAGATTAATCTAAAAAGCAAGATGTTTTGTTTTCTGATGAATGATGCACCTTTAATATATTATTGGGAGTAGGCCTACCCCTTTCATTTTTCATTTCCCCTGTCCTGGATATCATATTCAGACCCCCGGGGTGGGGCGGGGCGGGGTGTGCGGTTCAAGCCATGCCAAGAAAGCTGAAATTTGTTTTCCCAGTGATTTTTGTCTTTTTACGGTGGTGGTGCAATTACGTTCCCGACCAGACTTTCTTTTTTACTGCGAGATGGGACTGGGTTGGGGTGGGGGGGGGGGGGATTGAGGCCGGGTGGGGGTTGTTGGGGGTCGGGGGATTTTCTTCCAGTGATTCTCAGTTCCATATCTGCATGCCCAGTGGGTGGGTGTGGGAGTGGGCAGGGCTGGTGGATTTACCAAACAAAGGATTGCATATTCTTCAAGTGATTTTATTCAGACCTGCATACCCGTGGGTGGAGGGGGGAGACGGGTTGGATTTCCAAAAACAAAGAGGATGGAATATCATTCCTGTTCTTCCAGCGATTAATCTTAAGACGTGCTACTCTTGGGGGGTGGGGGGAGAGGGGGGGGGGGAGAGAGGGGGAGAGAGAGGTGGAGGGGTTATAGTACTCCAAACCAGGAGGGTTGAATATCCCCGGGAGAGCCGCAGATGGGGAGGGCCTGGAATTTCTAAATCTTCTTTTGATTTGGTCCTTGCATTATAATCCTGACCCTTGGGGCAGAGGGTGGGGGCCCCGACAAACTATTCACAGAAACCTTCGTATGCAACTAGGCGAACAGCTCCGCTCATGATGACGTCATTGTAAAGTTCTTGCTTTATTACGCGCATGACATCGTCTTCGGCCAATCTCACTGGGAGTCCATCTCTTCAATCCTATTTTTCTTCTTTCCAACATTTGGTTCGAATTCAAATGAATATATTCCGAATAGTTGAGGTTTTCAGCTGTGGAATGGTGTGCCACATGTGGGTGGTCGGTTTGATTGTGCGATGGTCGCGAGCAATATGCATGGAAATTTTTCGAAGGAACTGCCAAAAATTGCGAATGATCAGTATACACGTACGTACGTGCAGCAGAGCAGGGGATCTACCCGATGTTCCCCAATACCAATGTTCCCCCAAATCCATAGGATTAGGGTAAGGGTTAGGGTTAGGGTTATATTGGTAAGGATTTCGAGGAACATGCATGGGGAACATCGGAATTGGGGAACATAGACATGCACCCGTGCAGGAACTATGGAAGAAGCGTTACAAAGCAAGGATTCCGTTTGTTGGTGGCCTTTTTTTTCGTCCCTTACTATCCCAAAGCGACGGGACGGGGTTGAGTGGGTGGGATGAGGGAGGCCCGCGGGTTGGAGTGCAGGTTGGAAGGGTGGGGAGGTTGGGGGCGGTGCACCGGGAACACTCCATGCACATTTTTTATTGACCCTTTTGGCCTTGCCCATTATCCCGACCCCTTGGGGCGGGGCGGGGATAACATTTCCTTTGTTCCTAATTTTTCCTTTTTTCCGTGCACCATTATCCAGACCCCGGGGAAGGGGGAGTTAGGGGCGGGGGGAGGGGCGAATGGGGGAAAATGGGGGATGGGGGCCGCGTCCCCACTTCTACGCCTGTGCAATTAAGCGTGTGTGTGTGGGGGGGGTGGGGTTAGAGTACTCCGAATCAGGAGGTTGGAATATCATGTTTTTTTTATTCACCCTTTGCGCTGTCCCCTGGTGCGGAATGGAATATACTATGGGGTGAAAATATCCTATTTTCATGCAATGATGTTTTGGGGTTTTTGGGGGGGAGAGGGGGGGGGGAGGGGGGGCTTTATACGAAAACTTAAAAACAGCAATCATGAAAAATATAAAATTTAAAAAAAATGCAAATTGCAGAAACGAATATCTCATATCTCTTTTGTGAAAATGTTGTGGCTCTAAAAAGAGCCGTTTTGGTTTTAGTTTGTTGATTTGACGATTTCTTCGAAGGCTTGGCCGACACTTTCTTCTGCTTGCTCGATGTGTTCTTGCTGGCTGGCTTCTTGGCTGGCTTGAGCTTGGTTGACTTGGCTGGCATGGCTTGGTGGGGGATTTCTTGACAGATGTATATTTGACTTGGATGGCGTTTTCTTGGCAGCTTTCTTGGGTGACTTCTTCGGCGCGGGTTTCTTGACTTTATTCACCATTTTGGCTTTCTTGGCTTTCCTGCAATCTTGGCTTTCATTTTTCGTTCCTTCTTGGCCTTGATTCTCTCCTTCTCCTTAGCTGCCTTAGCCTTGGCTGGCAGCCTTCTCTTTCTCCTCGGTGGTGTCAAACTTGAACGTACCAGCGGCTCCCTTACCTGCCATCCGAGTGGGGCCGTATCATAAGTCCGACGCCTCATAGGTCCGACGCCTCATAAGTCCGAAATTTCGGACTTATGAGGCGTCGGACTTATGAGGCATACAATTTATTAATTCCGCTTCATAGATCCGACGCCTCATAAGTCCGACGCCTCATAAGTCCGACAAATTAAACGCCTCGTTTTACGTTGTCGGACTAATGAGGCGTCGGACTTATGAGGCGTCGGACCTTTGAGGCGTCGGACTAATGGGCCTTTATTTGGTTAGGGGATACGATTTTGTCGGACTTATGAGGCGTCGGACCTATGAGGCGTCGGACTTATGAGCGGACCCCATCCGAGTGAGCCTCCAACTTCATTGATTCATGTTTCATTATTTAAAAGTTTACTCTAGCATGGCTTATTACACAGAAATTCTTAGGGTGGATTATCTGGATCCGCACGTCCGTACCCCCGTGGGCGTACCAAACACCTCCCTTATACATTCTATATGCATGCAAAAAAAACATATCTTTTTTCGCCTCTTTGGCCGACGTTCTGACTTGGTGGGTCCTTTTTCCGCAAGTTCAGAATATTTTCTCTAAAAATTGGAGCAAACTACATGTATTTGAAATGCCTTCCTTTGTCAGAAACCAACAAAATAGAAACTGCATTCTCATGTTTAGACGATACACAATAACATCAGAGGAGAATAACAATCAGTACTGACGAACTATTCACTCACAAGATGCCTTTGATCACTAGTTCTCCATAATTATTTAGAGTATTTTGTATTCGGAGTATTCATCATTTTCCATCGTTTCCAATGACCTTTCAATAACATTGGACTTAAAGGGAAATCTTAAGGGCTCCGCTAAGCCTCATATAGGTCAGACGCATATAGGCCCCAAGTCCGGCAAAATCTAATATAAGGCCCATAACTTATAAAATTCCGACGCCTAGGTCCGACACCTCATCATTCCGACCCCTAATAATTTGGAAATTTCGGACTTCCGAGGCGTGGCGGGGGTCCAGGTTTATCATCGGAGGAGTCGGACTTGCATATCGCGCCAACCTTGATAGTATAGCCTCCCATGCAGCTACGGAACAACTCGAAATTTCGGTTAATCAGGGTATATATATTGTTTTATTTCGTAGTACTATGCAGTTTTCTTTGACCATGGAGGGATGGTTTGAATTTCAAGTTTTGAGTTATCAGTGTTGACTTTATCCAGATTTCGCTTATTCCAATTTGTCAGCGTTTTCACGAAGGGGTGAATTTGCCGCAATAGGTGTTGGGGTTTAATGGTTAGGGTTAGGTTTGGGGAACAGGTATAACATAATGCACCCGTTGAACTTGCAGTGGTTGTCAGAAAAGAGGTTTTAAGTTGGTCACGATTTGGAATAAACATTTCGCCTACTACTGACTAACTTTTGAAACACAGATGAAACTTCAAAGATGTACCAATTACTGAATAATGGAACAAAAATTGCGAGGTACCGGTATCGTAACTAATCCCCATAGATGTTTGTCTGGTCGTGAAAACTAAATCCCACACACTTGTTGTTTTGGCAAATTGCCGATACCCATTCCCCACCCTTTGCACGAATTTGTCTCTTCGTAAAAAGTCAAAAGACATTCAGGTGAAGTTTTCTCAACATTGATGTTATGATTTCGTTGATTTTATCTGATTTTGACCCAGACTTCTTTCCAAAATATATTCGTTGCGTGCATTTACCAATTTCAGCCGGAACAAGAATTTTGAAAAGAGGTATGATTTTTGGACTGATAATTTAGTCCCTCCGTAAAAACGCTGAAAAACTTTTGCAATTTGATTCAAAAAATTTCAAAACTATTTTTTAGAAGACTTGTCATGCTTACTGCTTACTTACTTTGATTCGATTTTTTAAAGAGCGAGTTTTTGACTATGTATTAGCCTGGGGGAGATGATAATCTGGATTGTTTGTTTTGCGTCTGTTCTTTTACGACTCTTCTGAATTGCCCCCATGATCTACCCCTTTCGTGAAGTTGGCATCAAGTGTATTTCCTTTTATTTTCATGCCTTTGTTGTTATAACTTCTCGACATTATTGACAAGTGGTGAACATTCATATTCGTACTTTTATTAGTCATCTAAGTTAAAAACAAACACATTCTTGTCCTGGTGTAAAATCGAAGAGTAAAAAAAGTAAAAACAGCATGCAAGAACTGACAATAGTATAACTTACATTTAAATTAACCTATGAATAAAATATGCCTAACATAATAAATTTTAAAATGATAACAAAAAGACTGACAGCAAAAAGACACGATGCTTATCCGTCCCGGGCTAGCACTGTGACAATAAAATATAACTTAAAAATATGCCGGGGAAAAAAGGATAAGAACTTTAAAAATGTTTTTTTTTTTCATCGTCGTAAAATCCACAGGTTCACATTTTGAAAAGTTATTAAACTTAAATAAGGCTATTTTGTACTGTGTTTTCCAGTGGCTAATTCACAACAAATGATGTAGGAATCATACGATCTTTCATATTTGCTGTATTATTATGTAACTTTGAATATAATCCAATTGCATTTTAGTCAAAAATAAAATGAAGCAAGCTTCGAGTTTAACTCCGTTTTAAAAAATTGACTTGAAGCCCCCGATCCCCTGGATCATCCCATACATGTACAAACGCATTTGTATGCAGTATGCATGCAGTGCATAGTGTGCCTGGCCGTGGCGTGGGAACATATCAGATTACATATCGGCCGACCGCATTATCGATCGGTTCAAAAATAGAGGGTCACCGGTCCGCGCGGGAATTGACCTAGATTGACCCGCAAACGTTCGGGTTGTTTGTGACGTAGGCAAGTCACCGACATATTTTTTCTAAAAATGACTGCAAGTGCGCAGGCGTGCAAATTTCCGCACGATGCATAGGCCAAGTTCGTATGTGGAGAGTGGACTGAAAAATTATAAGTGTTTTCTAAGAAAATGCTTGTATTTTCTCACTGCTCAAATTGACTTTGATGACATGAAATTGCTATCTGGGGGCTTGTTAGTCAACACAGAGGAAAATTAGTGAACTTCGCATATGGTAATCTTGCCACATTCCCTACAACTCTTATACACATCTGACTTTACTTGGAACCAATGAAATTATCTATGGGTGGGGCCCATCTATAGTTGGGCGAACTTGGGCCACTGCAATATTTTTATTTTGCAGTCCCAACTATAGTTAACATTGATGTACGACTATAAAACATTCCCTACAGCTCTGTTACATGTCCGACTTTACTTGGGACCTTTGACATTAGCTATGGGTGGGGCCCATCTATAGTTGGCCGGCCACGCCTACATGTATCTTTGAATTTTGCAAAATGTTGCTGGACTATAAAACCCAGCTGGACAACTCATCCAATTAGGCAGTGCCACGTGGCAGGCCCGCAGCCCTGCAACACGACGAATACATGGTGCCAGCGCAACGGAACTCCAGTCCTAACTATAGTTGGGCCGACCCAACTACCGCACTATAGTTGGGGCAGTGACATGTCACCGTCGCTTGATTAAAGGGAATGTACATCATTGGCTTTTGCTGTAATTTTCAGAAATGAACTATTTGGGGGGTTAGTATAATAGATCAAATATTGTTGCACTGACATGTTTGACGTTTTGTGTTCGAAAATGCTGGAAAAACCAAGAAAAACAAAAATATTCAAGTAGTCTGGTTCCCTGACTCCACTAAAGATGAAATGGATCAAAAATACCGGAAAATTGTAAGGTAAGGGAACCAGTCTATAGCTGGCCTGCACCCGTTCATGAACATGGAACCAATAGCTAGCAAAATAAAATTTAGACTAAAAAAAAATGGTAAATTTGGAGCGGTAATTGAAAAATAGTTAGGTTTTTCCAACGGTGGTCGGCCGACCAGCGTTGGAAATGTATACAAATATACCATTTTCTTGAAAACGGCTTCACACCAGGTGCCATAATTTTACAGGATGCTTTAGCATGTCATATACCAACATCCTAGTAAGGTATTTCGGAACAACTTGGTAGTTTTATTTTTCGATGTTTGCAAATGTTGTATTTTCCCTTTAAGCGTCTGTTGTACAACAATCTAGCGACGTCGCTGTCCCCCGCCCTGTTTAGAGTCAAGAGTGTTTTTTATTACCCCAAAACGACCTTTTCAACATGAAGCAGAATTCTCTCAATTGTAATGACACCTTTTTTGTAATTTTAACAGTTTCTTGGGGTAAAAATTACGATTTTTCTGCATGGTTTACCGTTGGCGCCGTACGAGTCATTCATGGTACATCGCGCGGTGATCGCCATATTTATTGTTGTGTTGCGTTTTGTCATTGTCATCGTCATTCTACCCCCAAATTTCCCTCAAAAATTCAAACCCTGCCCTCTATCTACACTGTATGACGTACCTGCATGTTCTTAATGTCACCAGCTATTTGGTAGGTCAAATAATTTAAAAGTGGATTTTGTTCCCTTATACTAGGGAACCGGGCCAGTAGATACACAATCGCCCCTCTTTTGTTCAAGTCAAATTTTTTTTAAAATCATTTTTATCATTCCAAAGTGACTTCTGGCTCTGCACGTGTAATTTCGTGTTAGAATTTAGATACGCAAACGTGTGCAAACGAACTTAGAAATTACATGAAAAATAGACATCTGAGAAAGGAGGGACTTCTTTTTCTATTGCTTTAAAGAGGGTGAGTGTAAATAAACTACAACTTTTTTGCAATCAGTGATGAATTTTTGTGATCGATGTGGACTTTTGCAGTCAGTAATGGACTTTTGCAATTGGTGATGGACATTCGCAATCGTTAGCCCCTTTTGGGCATGCCCCATAATAAGCATATTCCCTCTGCTTAATTGTGGTCTGAATTTCTTTTAGAAGTCTCTTGTCCCTTTAAATAAATAATTAAAAATACTCCCTGTTGAGTTAGTGCTGGTCCAATCTTACTTTCTCTTGATAATACAAAAAGAAAAATATTCCACTTTAATGCTGAGAGTCGAATTAAATACAATGTTATGTTAAAACTAACAAACAGCAGGACTTTTTGGATGCTTGGAAAATTAGGCTTAATACTAAAAAACATGACAGCATAGCTAGTTTGATGCCAACTGAATGAATACATGTAGACCAACATGAAGAAAGTACTGCAGTGACTCTCTTATGCTAGGTTTACACATTCCTGATTTTTAAGCCAAATTGCCACGAATGGCAATTCTTGAGTAAATCGGGAATGGTTCTTGGCTGCCTTGGGATGATTCTATTAGTTCGGTGAAAGATGGTTAAAGATCGGGAAGTGCCCCGACAATTTTGGACATGTTCAAAATTGTCGGGGTGATTCGGGAACAAATTTCAATTCTTGGTTTACTCTTGTTGTATTCACAACTAATTCTGGATATTCGTACAGCATTCTGGATATTCCTACAGCATTCTTACAAGTTTCGTAGAGTTGTTTTTGGTGTTAACAGTCCAGAATCATGCCGAATCATTACAAAATTTTCAAGAAATGTACGAATATTGTAAGAATAACTTGTGAATACACTAAATCGGTATAATTCTGGGTCATTCTGGATGATTCTTGAGTTATTCGTATGTTATTCTTGACAGAATCACTACAATTTCATTTTATTTTGCACTAAATCGCAATCTTTTGCTTGGTTCGGTCTTAATTTGGCTTCCAATTCATTCCTAGTTCTTGATTATTTTTGTTTCATTCTTAAGTTATTCTTACAAACAGTGAATCGGGGCTAATTTCTCCAGATGCCATCAAGAATTTTTATTCAGTATACATCAGGGTATTCGTGGCAATAATTTTGGAATGTGTGACCCTAGCATTACATTCAGATTACGTGCAAAACAACTCACATACACTGCAGTATTATGGACAAAATACATGGTCGTCACTCCTGATTACGTTTTTACATCTTCGCAGTCTTGCAGTTGCTATGGCCGATTTGGCCAGCTTACATAATACTTTATTCTGAATGAAACAAGCTCAAGTTACCATTACACAGACCTTTTGATGTTTGCGGGCAAAATCTTTGAACATCAATTTCTCCTTTTTTGAAGTCCTTATTTTCATGCCACTTTTGGAGTTTGTTTTCCTTATAGTGATCCAACTACAATGTATGTGCTAATTTTAAAGCATTTCGATATGTTGAGTATTTTTCATTAAAATTGGAAAAATAGGCTTGGGTACATTTTTCAAAGCTGTTACAATAATGCTTGCAATATCTGTCAATCAACAGCAGGTTAAGACAGCCTACTCAGTCTATTGAGCCAACCAACATCATGTCACAGTCGAGTGCACTGCGCATGTTTAAATTTACGTGCACGCTTTTGCAGCCAAATAACACTTTTATTTAGGCCAAAAAAAAAATTAAGTCGGTCTCTGGTCAGCGCGCGCGTCGATTTTAATCATGCCCGTCAATCTTTTTTTTTCTCCAAAATGTTCCACGGTAGCTCCAACAGCACCTCCTCAATTTTTTTTACCAAAGAGCACTAAGGAATGGGAAATTGCACCAAGGCAAATGATCGAAAGCACCAAGGCAAATTATGGAGGACACCAAGGTACATGAGGACACCAAAAAAGCAAAATAGTACCCCACCTTGTCTGTACAATCCAAGCTTGAAGAAAAAAAAAAAGCCGCGTCGCCGCGTCAATTCCGGAACTTTGGTCTGACCAGAGACCAAATTTTTTTTTTTTTGGCCTTAGATAGGTTTTTATCATTTTGAACAGTACTTTGGAAGAAAAGGAGGCATTATTCCCCATTTTAGTAGTTGGAGACATGCGAATCATTTCGCTCTTTTATATGGCATGGGGGCTCATTAGTGACAGTTGCCGTGAACAATGCCTCATTTGCATTATTAACCCAATTAGTGTGTTCGTTGGTAATATTTATGGAAGCAAACCTCACAAGACCTAATTGGTTGTTTTTCTGCGAAAGCTTCAGCGTAATTCAAGGCTACTGTCATACCAGTCCTCATACATTGTCATATAGCAAATATTCAAGTTCATTTAATAATTATTTACATTTTTATGGATTAAAATAATCCATGTTCCCATAATCTCTCCCCCCCCCCTACTTTATGAAAGAATTTGAAGTTCATATTCTGAAAGTTGAAGTCCCAAAGTACAGTTGTAATCAATTTTTTCCTGCCAGAGCAGTCTTGCATGTTGCATGACAAGGAGCCACCATCTTGCTGCACGTATACAATCTGTGCTTTGTTTTGCTTTCCACTTCTCAGCACCACTAGTGTGGAGTGTGGCCTAGTGGTTACTGGTTAGGGTTAATGACTCATGATCAGAGGTCAGGGCTTCAAATGCAGCTGGTGGTCCCCGGGCAAACCACTTCACCAACACTTGCCTCTCTCCACACAGGAGTATCAATGTCTTTTTTTTAATCTGCTTTAATGTTACCTGTAGCATGTTTGTCAATGGAAAGCTCATGTGCAGGGGCAGGAGGCAAGTTGTGGCATCATTGACCAGCCAGTATTTACTGAAAAGAAGATGCTACAGCAGCCGACGCAACATCTTGACCCTGACGGAGAGGAGGTCCCCGGGCAAACCACTTCACCAACACTTGCCTCTCTCCACACAGGAGTATCAATGTCTTTTTTTTTATCTGCTTTAATGTTACCTGTAGCATGTTTGTCAATGGAAAGCTCATGTGCAGGGGCAGGAGGCAAGTTGTGGCATCATTGACCAGCCAGTATTTACTGAAAAGAAGATGCTACAGCAGCCGACGCAACATCTTGACCCTGACGGAGAGAGGAATCTTCCAAGACATCTTCCCAGACACAAGGTAAATGAACTCTTCTACTCCTACAAGTTATGATTTCAGTCAACTGTTTAGCATAAATTTGCAGATTGTACTTTGTATAATTATCAATTAAAGCAAAATGGAAACAGGCC
Source organism: Patiria pectinifera (assembly GCA_029964075.1). Taxonomy (NCBI): domain Eukaryota; kingdom Metazoa; phylum Echinodermata; class Asteroidea; order Valvatida; family Asterinidae; genus Patiria; species Patiria pectinifera. The sequence continues at coordinate 16,999,227 of CM057146.1, forward strand.
TAGCATCCCTAGAATATACATACTGAGCCATTGGGAGACAACCAGCAACTCAGTTTATTGGGCAGAAAACCAGTGACATAGGCCTATCTTTTGTTCCTAGTTTGCACTAGTATAGTAAAGAGGTGGTGGAATCCATTCCCATCCTAGTAGTTTATGAATTGTTTCTCACATCACTTGGACAGCACTGGGTGTACATTGTTTATACACATACTCTGGTGATGACGCACAAAACCAAGTATTGAATTTGCATCCGCCCTCAAATGTTCATCCTACAAGTCCATTGTAACAGGAGGAGACCTACATGTAATGTGGTAGATGCCTTTATAACACCTCACCCACTGATTCTGTGTCTTGATTCGCCGAGAGCAAGTCACATGGTACTTTCTATTTTTGCAATCTTTCAGTGCACGGCCAAAAGTACTATACATGTACCATTAGCAACCAGAGTGCTATACCATGGCGCGGTATTTGTGTGCAAGTGCATGCTGGTGTGCACATTGAGCATTGCGCATAGCGCATATTCTCCAAGAGAGCGCGCCACAGAGTTGAGTTCAAACATTTTGTGAAAGGGTGGTTTGGAAGAGAGAAATACATTTCCCACCAATTTTGTATTGAAATTGAAGTTTATTTTAATTGTGTTCAGATTTAAATAATTTAAAATATTAAAACCAAGCAGAATCTGTGGGTGAAGTGTTATAAAACAAATATTGAATGCCTTATCTCGTGGTGAAGTAAAAGTAGCCTCCCTCGGTGATCCATGGAGCATTCTATTTTCGCTCGGCTTCGCCTTGGAAAAAATAGAATGCCCATGGATCATCCCGGGAGGCTAGTTTTACTACACCACTCGAAGTATTCAATATTTGAATAATATTCATCATCATCATCATCATCGATCTCCAAATCCAGCTATGGACATTGAGCCACCCACACCAACCGCTCAGTCGAGGTGTGCCACAGGTCAGGGGCTGATAGAGCATGGTCTGCCTCAAGTGCCCCCCCCCCTTGCCCATCCTGACGACGCCCATGAGATGGTGTAGATCAGGGTTTGGCTCGAAGAATAAGGTGTTTGTTTCACCTCTTGTGAGGAGTATCCATCGGAGTGAATGTCGCATCCAAGATGTATGTGAATTTCTCCACTGCATCAACTGCCTGCCCTGCCACAGTGATGGAATCGGGGGATGGTCCTGAACCAGTGTTTTGGATCTTGGTCTTGGCCCAGGAGATATGCATACCCATGGTAGCAGCCTCTTCCTCAAACCTGAGAAGCTTGGATGACCACTGGTTGGGGTTATCTGTGAAGAGAGCTGCGTCATCTGCATAATCAAGGTCAGTGAAGAGCACATTGCCAACTGTGGTTCCTAGATCACCCTGACACCTATCAATGATCCAGTAAATGGCATGACAGAAGAGTGTAGGAGCAAGGATACATCCCTGACGAACACCTGAAGATGTTGAGAAGGCTTCAGACACGTCACTGCCAAGCCAAACTCTTGATGTAGTGCCATTGTGTTGATCCTTTATAAGTTTGAGTAGTAAGGGGGGGGTGTTCCAGAAGCTGCCAGAGCGTTCCACAAAGCGCTCCTGTCTACGGAGTCAAATGCAGCCTTGATGTCAATATAGGCCACATTGAGAGGTCTCATGAATCCATGGTGGAGTTCCGAGAGGAGCCATATAGCAAGCACGGCGTCCATGGTTGAGCATCCCTTCATGAAACCGGATCGTTGGGGGTTGAGCAATGGTTGTACATATGTATATAGGATTGTCGTACATGTATGTGGCAAAACACCTTTCCAGGTACTGACAGGTACGTTCCAGGTGATCGGTTGATAGCTACCGCATTGATTTCAGGGTCCCTCTCCCTTGAAGAGGGAGATGATGAGCCCATCCCGCCATTCGGATGGGACCCTGCCCGACGTCCATACCTATATTGTACATTGTAAAATAATGCCAAATATCATTTTCACTTTTCGGCTGCCATGGTTGCCATGTACTAGTAGTCATAAAATTTGGTGTTTTTTGTATCAAAAATGGAAATATGCATTTAGGTGAATCAATACCAAGTTTTCTTTTCCCAATCCTATCAAGTATCAATAAAGACTAAAATACATGATCACGTAACCAATATGGTTGCCATTGGTGCGAAAAGCCGCTTATAATTTTTACTAATTAGGCCAAGTCATCATCATCATTATCATTGTCAGTTTTGAGGCCATTGTCCAGTCTGTTCTGGGTTGGCCTGCTTTCTCTTTATAGCTCTCTATGGACACAAGCAGTGTATACTTGACCCTTCATCTTCAGGGGCAGTGCCTTAGATGTTAAAAATGGGGCCAGCTCCCTGAACTTCTTCCACCCACCCAATTAAAATTTTTATGGTATAAAAGATTATTTCATGCAGTCGAAACTCAACAATTATATAACTAACATTTCACAGGATGTGCAGTGAGCAAGCTTTTCAATATATTTCCTTGCAGTGACCTTCCCAAAGTGTTGAGTTCTGGCCCACAGTGCATATACTGCGGCTTTGACCCCACAGCAGACAGTCTTCATATCGGTAACCTCCTAGCCATCATTGCATTGTTACATTGCCAGAGGGCAGGTCATAACCCCATTGCTTTGGTAAGTATGGCAAGGGAATGACTAGATTTTGGTGGAGAAAGAGAATACAACAAAACATGAACATTACACTTGTTTTAGGTATAGTCCATCATTTGTAATTTGTGCATTTTGTTCGTTTGAAGCAACAAACATTCTCAAAATCTTAAGAAAGGTGATAAACAACCAAGCTGATGAAGTTTCAGCTCAGCTTCAGCTGTATATATTCCAAGAAAACCAACATTCTAGGATCTCGATTTCATATCAAAAGTTGCTGAATCATGTTTTGAATTGGGCCTCAATTCACCATCCGAGACATGTTCTTACTGAGCTGAATGCAGCTACGCGGTGTCGCGCACTGATCCGATGAATTAAAGAGGGCGTGCGCGTGTGCATCGTGTCAACGCTTGCGCGCTCTTTGCCGTATAAAAAACGAACTACTAATGGAAATTTCCAACGGTGCATCTTAAGACGCACCGTTGGAAAGGCCTTCTTTCGTTGATTTCTTCAAAATGACAGCATACCCGAAAGAATAATTTCACAAGGAGGTTATAGTCCCCTTGCAATCTTTCAACCAAGTATGTTTTTCAACAATATAATTACGTGAGTCACTTTTTTGATAGCTGCAAATGATGGACTGTAGCTTTAATGACATATTAATTGTAACGTTCAGATTGGAGGTGCAACAGCACTGATAGGAGATCCAAGTGGGAAGACAAAAGAGAGAACGCCCCTGGAATCATCAGTGGTACAATCCAATGCAGCCTCCATCAAAAGTAGTCTGGAGAGAATCTTCACAAATCATGAGAGGTACTTCTGGAAAGAGGACAAGCAGCTTCCAAAAATCAGGTGAGATATTGTTGGCATCTTGTTCATTGTGGCCACCTATCCATTGTGGATTAAAGACCATTAATTGTGGCCACTTTGTCCTGTCCATTTTGCTACCAGTCATTTTGGCCATCTTACCATTGTCTCCCATTTGTCTAGTGTGGTCACCTGTTATTTTTGTCCTCCTTATCCCTATATTGGAGTTCTTTGTTGTTCCAGTAAAGTGCTAAACACAATTTAAATTTTCATCTTTACAACACAAAATTCTGTAAAAAATCTGTACATACATGTATGTCTTTCAAACGGGTGTTGAAGCTGAATCTAGTTCTACAGTACACAACAAATATGTCCTTGATGTGACATGATAACTCTGCTGGTGGAACACTTGAATCACCAACAAGACGTTTCCCAGTTAAATCCCAGATAAGTTAGAAGTCTTTGATATGTTTTGACCTTTTAGAATTATGGACAACAAAAGCTGGTACAAAGACATGAATGTTATAAGGTTTCTGGCAAGTGTCGGTCGTCAGCTGAGAATGGGAAAGTTGCTCTCCAGACAAAGGTAGTATAACCTCTAACATGATTAATCACCACTTCTGATGGCATTAACTCTACTCTTAGATTAGTACCTAATCCTAACCACTTTTCTACATATAGGATCAGCTGCTTTTTTGCACATTTTTGTCTGTTTGAAACAACACCACTGCTCAAAATCTTAGGTCCGGTTCATATGTTGAAGCTTTAGCTCAGTGGCTACTTTACATATATATTTGAGAAAACAAAAAACACATGCAATATCGTTTGGGTCAAATGCATGTAAAAAAAGTGTGCCCACAGGCAGCCTATTTCGAAACCACATTCAATGTTTGTTTTCTTCCGAATGGTATCACTTCAGGCAGAAATAATGCACACGGTATTTGATATATTTCCTATCTCCACTTACATGTATAGCAAGGTTTCTGTCATGAAATCTGTCGGCTCATTTCTGGGTAATTGCAAATGATCCTACATGGCTTTAAACTTGTCAAAAATCCATGCGATTGTGGCAGAAATTGAATTTCTTATTGCCTACTCAACCTAACCTGAAATGTTCAAACTTATGACTATGTATTGGTTTGACCTTTAACCTGTCATTCTCATGACTAGTGTCCAGACTCGTCTAGCCAGTTCTCAGGGGATGAGTTTTGCTGAGTTCTCCTATCAGTTATTCCAGGCCTATGACTTTTTGCATCTTCACCATGAGTATGGCTGTCTCATCCAAGTGAGTTTTTAAACATCTCATCCAGATGGGTTGATTTCATTGAGCAGTTGCTTCGTTTTCTTCTTTGATAGTAACCTGGGTGACTTGCCTGGTAGTCTGTCTGTGTTGTGGTATGGTCACTGTATGGTTAAATATTGGAACTGCTGACATTTGACAATAAAATGCTGATGCTTCTCTCCAGAGAGGGAAGATTTCCACATATGCTCAATCAAACAGGATTTGTTGAGTGAATCAAATGTTGCAGAGTTAGTCTCAAGTTCAGTCTCAAATCAACTGTGACAAAGTCCTTCCTTTTCACTGTGCATCCCCATGACCTGACTTGTAATAGACCCATCCAGTAAGCCCCGCCCCATGTTGTTCTGACCAATCACAGCTGTGATTTACGTCTGACATGCGTACACAGAGGTCTGACATGTGTGTACACTAGTATGACATGCACGGCTGGAACATGCAGTGTGGCATTGGAGTAGTGCTGTAAGTCAACTCTCAGGTTCGGTTCAGGTTCGGTTCAGCCATTTTTACCGGAATATTGGTTCGGTTCGGGTTCGGCAGCAAATTAAAATGTCACTGCGGGGGTATACCTGTCAATCTTCTTTGTGCATAATAAACCTGTTTTAGAGGCCCTTTGTAGGACCGGGTCTCGTGCCGGAATAAACCCATCCATGTCACATTGCCGTTGCTTTACAAGGCGAATAAAAAAAATGGTATTTTTTAAGTGCTCGAAGTGCACAATTTGAAATGAGAGTTGATCGGTCTATGGATGGGTCTATTTGACTTGTGACTGACTGGTGATGGACTTGAGATTGACTTGAGTACAACTCAGTTAAAAGCTCCTTATTCGTGTGTGTTTACCAGCTAGGAGGGACAGATCAACTGGGAAACCTAATGACAGGCCATGAGCTGGTCAAGAGGGTCACAGGCAAGGATGTGTATGGTAAGCAACACTTGAGAAGTTGTGGCACTTCAGTAAGTTTTATGCATGTTTGAGGGGGGGGGGGTAGTCATTCATCTGAAGCGGATAAGGTTACAATAAACCCTTACTTGCTGGCAATTTTTGCCAGAACCTTTCAGCAGCCAATATCACAAATCTTTACGCAATGCCATAACTTGCGGCACTTGTACTTCAGCAACATGTTGTGCTGCGCAATATTTCAGTTTAATATGACCATTTCACAAAACTTTTGTAGTGTGTAAGTCTGAGACCTAAGCAAACAATTATGGCGTAACCTGCACAATCATTTCTCATAACCTGCGCAATCATCCTGCGCATAGCGACTAAAAATGACCTATTTTACTAGCAAATTGTGAGCATCTTGGAGACTGTCATTGTGCAACTTATCAACGTTGATACAAGACACTCAACGCTTTGGTTGAGGTACTGAATTGCTATTTCACTTGTGACAGAATTTTTAGAGTTTCCGCATGATTCCAAAGAAAATTGACACAACTATTTTCAAAATGGCGGGCGGAGTTTATTCAAAGACTGTTTTGTGACCGAACGAAATCATACACAAACAGCCGTTGTAAATGCTGTTATTATCCTCGTCCAAGATGTTTAGATTATTTAAAACGTTACACAGCTAAGCCACGTGTCGCAAAATCGATCGAAAATGTTTTGCTCAGCTACGCAACAAATTTGTTGCGTAAGTCCTTTGCATGGTGTAAGTTACGTACGGTTTCATGAAATCGGCTGCAGGAATCCTTAAAAAATCGTCCACTGTGCAGAAAGCCACGGGTGCATTTGTTGTACAGGGTGAGTAAAAATTGTACTGACGACAGTCAAGTCAGTACAAGTTTTACTGATATGCAGCCATGCATGAAGAGGATACAGGCCTTTCTTTGAGACTACTCAAAAACACTACCAACACAATGTGAACATCCTGTTTTTTTAAGGGGATAGCTATTTAAGGGCAAGCACACTGAATGTTATTCAGAACATTTCAAATTAGTGATGGCAAGGCCACGGTTTACTGCTTTCCAAAGGGCCTTCATGGTCAGAATGTTTTATGAAACAGGTACAAGTGTACAAGAAACGATACGTCAATTAGGAGAACACTTTCCGGAGGAAAGTACAGAAACGCTGTAAAATACGGACAAAATGGCACAAGCAAGAACCTGAACAAGGGACGCCAAGATGGCCAGATCTTACCCTCCTTGATTATTTTTTTCCTTTGGGGGTACCTCAAGGACCAGTTGTACGGTGTTGTGCCACTGGTGAAATCCAAGTCCCCTTAAGAACACGGACGGTCCGCAGAGCTATTGCAGACATGAGGACACGGGCACAACTATGCATTGATCCGAATGACAGACAGGTGGAAACCTTATCTGTAACTCAGTTCCAGTTTAATAAATTTTATTAAATTTAATTGATAACGTGTTTGTTATTCCTTTTATTTCTGTTATTGTCCTGAGGCCCATTGTTGCCATTGTGTTGATAGCAAAAGGCCTGTTCTGAACATTGTGTTGGTAGTGTTTTGGGTAGTCACAAAGGCATGGATTCTTATCATGTATGACTGAATATCAGCTAAACTTGTACTGACTTCACCGTGGTCAATACCCAGACCGAATGATGGGTGAACAGAAACAATTTGTAATCTTTCTTGTTGGTGTGGGAGACAAGGACTATCAAAATGGACATTTTTTTTTAACTCACCCTGTTTTTTACTGGCAATTGGCATTGAAAACCATGTAATGTTATGGGTTTGGTTCTACCTTCCCTGAATTTTGTAAAGGCCTTCAAAACATGTTGGATTTTCTAAAATCTGGAATTGTTCTTGTGGGCAAGTTTCAGAAGTAAATTCTTTGTATATTTACATTTGTTGAAATTATTGTGATAAATTTGTTTGTTCTGTTCATATATTGCATTATTACTTTTTCTCATAAGAGAAGGTAAAAAAAAAAAAAACTCAATCAGTGACTTCTTTGAAGAGGGTTTTGAGTAGATGTAACTGTTTGAACTGCCATTTAATTGGGCAATAAATAAGTATTAAGAATTTCCAAATCCTTTAATTTATTTTTCTCAAAATCTTTGTTTTGGACTATGTCACCAGGTATTGCTATCCCATTAGTTACAAGTTCAACTGGAGACAAATTGGGCAAGACTGCTGGGAATGCTGTATGGATCAATGAGGAGAAGACCTCGGCCTTGGACCTCTACCAGGTCAGAGCAACCCCTAGAGTTTGTCGTGGACAATCTCTAGCAAGCATACAGTAGAATGCCGCTATGCACAAATGAAATAGCATAAAAAAGGATTGTTGGTTTTGGAGTTGTTTGTCATGGCATTTCCAAGATGCAAGTACTGTGTAATTTTACATGAAATTTGGAGCCTAAAGAAATATTGGTTTTAGCTTAATGTGCTGTTTATACATGTAGTGATGTTTGTTAAAGTGGCATTTGAGTGTGTTCCTTTAAACAAATGTGATCTGGTTTTAGTTTGTTCAGTGAGCTATCTTTTGCATATTTAGTCTCAAGTGGCACAATAGCCCTCAGACTTCATGCTTTGTATAAATATGCTTCCTAACCGGGGCCCAATTTCATAGCCCTGCCAGCAGAAAAATCTATTTCATGGCGTGAATGTGCAAACGTTGGATCTGGTAAAAATGTTTTTGGATTCTAGATGCTCTGTGGTGCGATCTGAGGCAATTTCTGACCACTTTAACCAAATCTTTTTGAGGAAAAGATGGTGGTGTACGCAGTGCCTGCCTTTATTGCGACGTCGCTTACCAAAAACAAAAATGGGGTGTTTTTTTTGGGGGGGGTGGGCATGGCCCCCATTGGCCCCCCCCCCCCCCGATCCGCCCTTGAGCTTGGTAAGCACAACGGCTGTTAAGCAGCGCTATGAAATTGGGCCCAGGTGGTAGACAGTTTCCCCAACACCCTCAGGGCTATTAAAGATATCATCTTTAAATGGAGATCAGCCCCTCCTTAAAACTTTTAATTATTCCCCCGAAAATGGTTCTGTTCTCAAATTATGTTGGTTTTGTTCACAAATTATTTTTAAATGTGGGTAATGCAGTAGAGGGAATGGAAGGGCTGAGAAGCATTCTTTTAATTGTTCAAAAAATAATTCCAAAACAAGACGATGGTGGGAGGGGGTGAGGGGAACTTCCCCTAAAATGTGCTACAGTGTTGTCTCCCCGATGTTTGTATCCTAAAACTAAACCATTTTTATTTCGTGCAGCACTTCTTGCGACTACCTGATGCTGACATGGAGCATTACCTCAAGCTGTTCACTCTCCTACCACTGAATGAGATTACTGACATCATGAGACTTCACAAGGTTATTGTCTAGCAGGCATGGTGTATGGGAGAGGAGAGGGACGTCTAGGAAGGGAAGGGGGCTAGCGGAGCTGTGGCCTCCTCAACTGCTCAAAATGCTGACATTCTTGTATTTTCTCCAGAATTGGTTTCAAACTGTACACAATTATTCGAAAATATTTCAAAATTAGTGCTTCCAAAATAGATTCAGTTTGTTAAAAAAGTCCCCAAGTTTGTCTAGAACAGTGCCTGCTATATCTATGTCAGCATGTCAGGTGGGCTATCTATTTGCTTGTAGATCTGGTGTGTATCATGTCTTCAAGTTGGGCTGTGCATATTTTGGCCTGTTCCAAAGATTTTGCGTTGATGGTTTGTCTTTATCACCTGTTTCATGAGACACATTTAATGCAGGTTTAAAAAATAATGCCACTAAATTTCTCTCTCCACCATGTCCACAGAAAACACCTAAGAATCGCAAGGCCCAAGAAAAACTAGCAGAGCAAGTTCTGCTTCTTGTGCATGGAGGTAAGCTATTTATTTAAAAAGTTGTTGCGGTATTCGGAACGGATGACAGATAAACACGCAGGGAGCGAGGCTGGAAAAATGATATACCCTAATTTTCGAAATATAAGCCACGGCTTATACGTTGAATTTGCCCATGAAAATGTTTACTGCGGCTTATACACAGGGCGGCTTATACGCCGAGCCTTGAAGAATAAAAATGAGATTCAAATGTATATTTAATGTACTGGTATAAGAAAAGATCTGCTGCTGAAATGAATTATCAATTAAGAAAGTCATTAACAAACCAAAAGCACGTCCCATGAAAATATACCGAGCGGTAAAAAGTATGGTAGGCCGGCCGGCCGGCCATGCGTGAGTGAAAGCTGTCTTCGATGGCCGGCTACGCTGTGCGTGATACTGCTGCATGCCATGCTGCAACGGCATTCCCCATGGACCACACCATTTGCGGTAATAAAGGGGTGTACTTTCTTGCGAACAATAATTACCAATATTTTAGCTGTTTAAAAAAAGAAAAAAGACAACTAATACTAATTATGGAGTTCAAAACATTTCTTTATTCGATAATGAGTTGTTCAATGTCACAATATAATTTTTTTCTTGAAATGTATTCAAGAAACAATTTAAAACTCAAAACAGCTAAATCACCCCAAACACAATTAATGGATTCGTCCATAAAAATGTCAGCATCGTGTTGACTGTTTTCGAAGAAAGTTACGATCGAAACTGGAATTTTTGACGTTACTACTCGTTCGTGATCACAACAATTTGACAAGTTTTGTTGTAAAAACGGACCTTTTTATTCTCAGGACAAAACAAATCAGCATCTGTTGCCATAAAGCAAGATTTGTGGCGCTCCAGTCAGACAACACATGGGTGGGTTGCATACTCTCAACTTCAAGTGCTGCAGGAAAATGTTGTTATTCTCCGGCGGAGGCTGCCGGTGTCGGGCCATGCACTAAGTTTTAGGCCGGGGACCGGAGGGGTCAGCCGGCAGCAATTCCCGTTGTTTATTTCTTATCATCAATTTCCATATTTGTTTGTAAGAGTATTGACTGTAAATGATTTGATATAACTTTTGTGGTCCTTTCTATGGCTTTCGTAGTGTAAATGGAACTGGTTCAGAGCATTGTAACTAGAATTTGGAGGCCTTACAAAATTGAAACCGCTGCAGTCAGTGCGGCTTATATGCCGGTTCAGCTAATACGCCGACTTCAAATCTTAATTTGCAGATTTTTGCGTGCTGCGGCTTATACTCTGTGCGGCTTATATTCCGAAAATAACCCTATCTGTCAACGACCCGCTCGCAGCGAGTGAGGCTGGAAATATGAGTGTTGAGTGAAAATAAATCCTGTGCCTCATTCCTTTCTTGTCAAAAATAATCCCGGCGTGAACTGGTTAAATATTCAACTTAACCCTGATGGCCTGTGATCGTCTCATAAAAGAACAGTTGTAATAGTTTTGTAACTCAGTTACCTTGTCTGAAAGTGAATCTCTCCATTTGATGGTTAATAACACTGATTCTGTTGACCCTTTCAGTACCATAGTATGCCTCCATGCTGTGCTGTGTACAAGCAACTAGTTCAGAAAACTGTGGTTCTGACAGGGCTTACTCTTTAATATTTTTTTTCACTATTTATTTTATAAAGATCAGACATTCATGGAGTGGCATAGTCTTCTTTGTTAGCTGAAATGTAAAATGGGTAATTTAAGAAAAACTAGGCTGGTTAAAAGTTTAACAGGGCAGCAAAACTTTAGCGATGCAGTTTGAAATCTTAGCAGGATGGCTTGTCCTTGTCCTTTCAGAACCTCCTTGCCCTGGGAGTTGACTGTTTTTTTAACTTTGAATCTTTTGCAGAGAATGGTCTTGACAGAGCACTGAGACAGACTGAGGCTCTGTACCATACCAGCCCAGCAAGTCTAGAGCAGCTCAATGACGCAGAGATTACAGAGCTCTTCCAAGGAGCGACAGTTACCAGACTTCTATTGGAACCGGGGTTCAGCATAGCACAGATGCTTGATAGGGTCAAATGTCTGCCACAGGGACGTAAGTCTGGTCCTGAAACAGAATTTTGAAGGTCCATAATGATTATTCTGATCTGGTTACATTTTTAGTTCATGTTTCTTGAGTCAGAAGGTGAACGAGCATGCACCCAAAGATTTTCAAGCCAAAAAGTCTTAAACAATTTTCGTGTCAAGCCGAATGTTTCAAAAATGTTTGTTAATTATTGATTACTGAAGCTTTGGTTGTAGGAATCGTTTCTATTCATGAATGGATGCCAAAATAACAATAATACAGAGCATTTTATATGGCGCTCTACCATTGTTGTAGGACTTGAGTCACATTTTTCGTGACTCGACTCAAGTCACATTGGAAAATGACTCTGACTCGGACTCCACCAAACTTTTATGAACCATCCAAGTTTTGATCCTAGAAATACAAGTGGAAAGTTTAGTACTTGCAGGCTCAGAATGACCGGCAACCTTTGGATCAAATTCTGTATAGAGCTGGGTATCGTCTGCATAAAGGTGAAAATTGAGATTATGTTCTCTGATCATTATATCACCAATTGGATGAGTGTACATAGTGAAGCACTGCGGGCCTATTACAGAGCCCTGGGGTACTGAAAATCTGAGAATGTGCTCAAAAGATTGAACAGTCTTAATAGACACTCTGGTATGACGTAGAACGTGTCTAGTGAACAAGACTTGTTTGGAAACTGCCTGATGCGTTTCTCAACATCAGATTTGGTGAGAATCTTGAAATTGGGCAGATTTATGCAAGGATCTAACTGAGACTAACATACCATGGTATCAGAGCATGATGAAGTTTCAGATGCAACCTTTGATCTAATTTGCTCAACTTTATCAACGGAGAAAGACATAAAACCATCAGCAAGTTCATTATCAGAGTCACAAACTTCAGAAGACCCCCTATTTTGGTGTACATATACGGTACATGTCCTTGGAACTGGCATTGGAGAGTTTGTCAGAGTAGTATGCTTTCTTGGCATCAGTAATCAGCTTCAGTACACAATTCTTTTGAGTTAAAAAATGCATCGTAGTCGGTGTCCAAACGACTTTTGTGCCAATTGCGCTCAAGCCGCCTACGTATAAGTCTTTCTTTGTGGATGGTGTAGTCATACCACAGTAGCCTGGATTTGATTGTGCAAACTCTTGTGGTGACAGTGCAGACCTCATGAAGCACGGATGTAGTGATGAACGTGTATGTTTCAGAGGGAAGATTGGGATCATCTTCAGTCTGCACAGTATCGCCAAGGCGCTCATCAAGTAGATTCTGGAGCAACTCTAAACTGATCTGTCCATATCCACGAAACTTTTTGTCACCTTCATGGGAGGCAGCTTCTCATACTTTTAAGATGCACTTGATAATGTGAGCATCAGAGTACAGAACAGGATTTGTGTGCCATTTTGTAACTCTGTCATCATCGAAGCGAGAGATCAATAAATCAAGGGTGTGGCCATGTTTGTGAGTGGAACAGCTCCAGCTGTAGGGGTTCGGCGCCAACGCCTGATTGGGGGGATATGTAATCTTTGGGATATGTAGAATAAATTTCAGAAGCTGTAATTAAAAGAAAAGGATGATATTGAAAGTGTTTTTCTCAGTGTCACAGAGTAGCTCAGTGAATGCATCTAAAGTTCTTTGTTGACTAGCTTTGGATTGACGAGCTTCAATATTACGGAACAGTCAAATACTTTTTCCAAATATTCCATGAGTTAATTTAATACACTTTATGTCTGGCTCTTTTGGGTTTTTTTTAACAGAAAGTGAAGCAAATATAAATTTCGTGAACTGTCAGGCAATTATCTGATTTTATATGAGTTATGTGTGGTTCTATAGTTTTCTAAATGATTAAAAAACATGGGGCATTTAAATTTATTTACACATGTATTACCAAATAATTTGTGGAATTAATTCCAGGGTTTAATTTAAAATGATTATTTCTGGTTCTGTATTTTTTTTTCAACAAAAGCAAAGCACAGGGAAACAAAATGCTATACCTGAAAATATGATGTGCAACTGTTTCTTTTAATTTCTTGACAGACAAGGGTGAGTTAATTCTGAGTGCTGGTGGGGTTTACATCAACAATCAACGAGTCACAGATGCATCAAGGGTTCTGATCAAAGATGAACATATACTTGCAAATGGTCTGACTCTGATAAGAGTTGGTAAGTTTCAAGCTATTTGACATTAGAGTGCTTTTGATTTTTGTACTGATTTTCTTTTCTCCTTGTGAATTTTTAACTCGTTTCAATTTACAAAAATCAGTCCTTTTTTATTATGGACGTTTGCAACCCTCTGAAAAAAAAAGCTTTTATTTTGGGTCAATTTTGCCCCAAATATCAGCCTTATGAGTAGACCGCTTACTTGTCCCTGCTTATAGGGGGTGGGAGCCATATTTACGCATTAATTATCACACTTAACAATGAATTTCAAATTTTGTTTTGTTTCAGGGAAGAAGAATTACTACATAGTGAAGTGGGTATGATGGCAGTTAGAATGATTGCTGAGTCTTCTCAATGTCAGTGTGAATACATACGTTCACATTCGCTCTGCACCAGACTAATTTACATAAGCTTCTGTCCTCTCAAACTGTCATGACTTCTTTTTGTGCTGTTAATTTGTTTGTGATCACTACTTCACTTGTGCATTGAATGCTGTTGGAAGCTTAGATGTAAAAGGGTGAACACCAAATAAAGTTGATGATGCAGGAAAAAGGTTATCATGAACATGGATGACGTATAGGACTTACATAAAACTCACAAAAATTCCATGAAATGTGATTTAAGAGTTTTCTTCTGAACCCAACGAATATCTTTATTAACACTCATAGTAAATGCTCCTTTTTTTTACACGTTTTAATTTGATATCTATGACATACTAACAGAAGAAAGTTTTGTACAAATAAACACACTTCATACAAGTATTTGCAATGTACATGTAAGTCTGTATTATTCCGTTTCTTATTCATCTAATGGAGGATGGATTTCAAAAAATAAACAAATGCACTGTAACGTGTTCCCCCTACAAAACAATGCTTACATAATATTTAGTGACTAACAAGAATATTCAGCAACTGCTTCTCCTCTCATACCTATCTTCTGCCAGGCAACAGTAACAATTAAACTTTCCAGCCTTCTTGAAACCTGGATACTATTCCCTAAACTCCTCACCCAAGCCTGCCATTCCTTCAATGTCTCCTTTCCCAACCCTGCTCTGCCATTCCCTTTACTGCTCCTCCTCCCCCACTCCCCTGGAGCTAAGCATGACCATGACTTTACGCATGGCCGGCTGCACATGTGGGTACTCCTGATTGATGCGGTCCACAATGGTGGCGATGGTATGCATGCGATCAGTCTGCTTCTGCATCTCAGACTCCAGTGCTGCCTCTGTCTTACACAGCAGTGTGTACTTGCCATCCTTCAGAGCCTGGTAGTATTTAACACGCTGCTGCTTGGCCAGAAGATCTGCCATATTCTGTAAGAGGAATACAAATATGTATGAACTAACTTTTTTTTCTTTCGATTTTTAGCACATGTTATTAAAATTAAAGTCCTTATTCTATATGTGCAATAAAGTGACCAAAATGTAGTCTAAACTTGCAAAAATATCATGATTAGGATCATGACATTATTGGGGTCACATTTTTATGTGATGGTCATTGTATGTACAAAGTTTGAAGCAGATCTGATATAACAATTTGTCACCGACACCATGAACTGACACTTTTACTGAACCAGGTTATTTTCGTTTTCACGAACTGACGCCCAGCACAGTGCGGCACTTCTAGGTCACACTCCGTACATTTTCGTTTTCACGAACTGACACTGATCTTAATTTCACCACTTAAAATGGTTTTTAATTAAATTTGTGTGTAAGCCACAAGTATACAGAAGGATTAAATTCATGTCAAACCTTTCAAAACGTTTTTTTTTCTGTACTGTATTGCCGCAACATGCTTGGGTATCAGTTCGTGAAATCGAAAATCAGTCTTTTTCGCGTCAGTGTTTGATGTGAGTGCGCACTACTGGTTGTCAGTTTGTGAAACCTAAATTGTTGATTACGCAGTTTTCAGGAACTGACACCTACTTGCAAAAGTGGGTGTACAAAACAAGGCGGTTCTCGAACAGCACGTCTCGCTTGATTTCGCGATTATCTTTAAAGAGTGACCTTTGACCTTGGTGTGTGACCTTAGACATTATCATGTGAAGGTTCCCATGTTGCATCTATGACCCAAGTTTGGTTCAAACTGGACTTCAACTTTTCAAATATCCAGTCAGAAATATTTTGCCTGCTTGAAATTTTGCTCTTGCTCCAGAGATGAAACTAGCATATGCAAAAAAAATTGCAAAATATGCCAAACAAAAATAATGTCAGAAATCTGGGCAGCGCTGCAGTTAAACATATACAATTGTACATGTATGTACAATACATTTTATGCCCAATTTCCAGACACTGACTCCTGTTTTAATTTCGATCCAAAGAAAAGTTTACGATGAACAAAATGGCCAGTGTTTTCATAAAATCAAAAAGCCTGAACTACAGTAAGCGTAATGGACTCATCAACAAAGAAGTTCACTTCTTACTTACGAAAGTCGAGGAAAAAATCTGAAAGACAAGGGCACCATTCATGACACCACTTAAATCATGTCCATGATTCAATCATCCAACTCCACTACTTCACTTGTATTCGTATTGTACATACGTGGGAAAAAATTGGGCATTATCATCTTTTTCCAGTGAAACGAATTCTCTTTGCCATACTTTGCAGCTGTACTGTACTACATGCACGCTTCACACACACAGTATTACCATGTGACGCAGTGATTTTTCCATGTCACAGGTTGATGTTTAAACTATTATACAGCCGGAAAAGGCTCCAATCAGTGTTGGCCTAGGTGTTTTTTATTGTAGAAACACTCCATTAACGACTGGTGAAAGAGATTAGAACTATGGTCGTGATAATTTTACGTGCGTTTCCACTGACTTTCACCAAATTTTTTTGGAAATAATGATTGAAAAAACAAAAGTACATTTTGTGGGAAAATCGTTAAAAAAATGGAATTTCTATTGGAAAAGTCAAAAAGTCGGATTACCGATTAATATCGGAAAAGTTTCATTTCTGTTGCTCACAAGAACAGCTTTGCTGTGTGATAAGTTCAGCTCAAATTCTTAGAATGAAAAGTGAGTTCATCTGGTGAAAACAACTCGCACACTGACTCAATTTGTGAAATAATTTTTCCCAGCAATTGACTGAGGTTTTGCTATTGTGTGTTGCTTAATTTGACAATTTAACCAACGTTTGCCCAAATTTCCCAATGAGGACCTTATAGTTGTACAGAGAGAGGAAGTTATGCACAACAATGCCATGAGCTGAATGAGTCAGACATGACCTGCAAGACAGACCTTTTGCTTGATCTCCACCAGTCTGTCCAGGTCTCCATCCAGTGTGTCGGCGGTGCTCTGTAACTGCTGGAAACCGGTCTGCTTTTCCTCCAGTTGCTGGCTCAGCATCTGCTGGTGGGAGCGCAGCTCGTGGATGTCTTGGTCACAGTTATTTGCATCCTGTGAGGAAGAGGAAGAAGGGGTACAAAGGATAAGGTTTATATTTTCTAAGCATGGCTTCAAGTGTGACCTTTGGCCCCTGGCCTGGGGGGGTCCCATGTTCTTCTTCAGAAAGAACTAATCCTTTAATGAGGTCCAAGATGAGCATATATCCATTTGGATGAAGCATTAAAAGCCTGAGACAAAGACGCGTTTTGGAAAACTGAGTTAAAAGAAAGTAGCTTTACCCGACCTCATCCCATGGCATTTGAGCAGTGCACTACCATATTATATTAAATTACAGTCAACTCCGGCTAAGACGGCACTCTCGGGACCAGAGAATTTGTGACGACTTACGCGAATGTCGGCTTCTGCTGCAAGTTGTCATTTTGCTGACTTACACAAATACACAAATTGAATCACGGAGTGAAAAAAAATAGATTGAATTATTGGCCTATGCGCATCTGTATCTGGATCATGCAAACAAGATTCATGGCTAAAAATCAAAGGCTTTGATTTCAGCAAATATATCCTCAATGTTTATCATCACAAACAGGCTGAAGTATTGATCACAGAAAGTCATGCATGTACATGTACGTACGTACGAAGCAAGGATGGCGCGGCCGGCTAGCGTTAACAGTGGTACGATATACAGATCGCTTGCATACTGTACATGTAGTGTACATTGTGCACGTACGTATATGTACAGTCACAAATTTAATGTGTGCATGGTACTGGTACAATAAGGGGACCCCCAAAATGAACACAGCGCCTGTGTACAGTCCAGAGGGGGTACTGGTATTGATGGTACGGAATGGACATGTACTTCGTGCACACAATGTACAGACATGAAACTGTGTACACGTGCATGAAACTGTGTACACGTGCGATTAGTGTATACGTGCTGACCGATGCATCAATATCGCGGGCTGTGCCATTGATAAACAGATGTCACGATGCCGACTTATACAGAGGAAATGGGAGTGAAAGTAACACGCCGACATAGGGGAAATGGCGGCTTACAAAGGCCGTCTTAGAAATAAAAATGTCAATGGAAATGCATTAGAGACAATCGGGACTTTCGTCAGACGGCCAATTTAAGCGATATGACGGTTTATACGATGTCGGTTTAGCCGGAGTTTACTGTACATTCAAAAGACTGGCCACTAGCTTAGTTGGAAAGTGATGCTATCAGACTAGGTCCAGCAGTCCTGTGGATATTTAGAGTCTTGCTGGACTGATATTGGTCCTACCTGTTGCGTCTGTTTGATCTTCTTCCTCATCTCCGTCAGTTTCTTCTGGAATGTTCCCTTGGTCTCCACTTTCTTGTTTAGCTTGGACTGAGCGTCACCACGTGTCACAATGGTGTCGCGGCGAGACACCGCCTTCTCCATGTCCTGTATCAGCTTCTCCTGTAAATCAAGAAAAACAAATAACTGACTATTGAATAAGAATAATCTCATAACATTGTCACAGGTTTGTTTCCAATGAAAAAAGACACTAGATGTACTGGCTGGAAAGAAAAGGAACGATGAATGTCCAAATCTTCCACTAGTCATGTTTAATCTGTCCCAGGATCGCTGTGATCTACAGTATGGTGAAAGGAGTGTGCCAGCTATTGTACAAAGCAAATGCTCCAAAAGAATTACACAACTACCTGGCACAATGCTCCTGTGGTAATCTTGCAAACGCCATGAGTGTACATGCCTCTGAGCACTGGTCTATACAAGACATATCTTTGTCAACGTTAAGAAAATTTGGATTTTCCGGATAACTTTGCCCTAAATGTTAAAAATGCAAAGTAACTGTTGTTGAAGATTTGTGTACATTGAGTTACATGAGAAGTCACAAACACTGCAGCATATATGCATGTCAACTAGCATGTGTACACCATAATACAAAGTCCCTGGCTCTCACGACTACGTCACACAGTGCATGCTGAGTCTACATGCTGTAAACCATCTATTAAACATTCAGTTTAGATCCATGAGTACGGTAGTGAGTGTACCCTTGACAAAAGTCTTGGACTATTAAGGGTTAGAAATATGGGCTTTATGGTTTGCTTAATATATGGCTTCAGAATCATTGAGAAGCTTTTAATGGTCCAACCAAATGGAAAACCCTAAACCTGGACCTCTATTTAGCTGGATTCCCCCAAGGCCCCTTAAATCTCCTTAAACTGAAACTGGAAATGAAGGTTAGGTTTCTAAAGCCTTTAAATACGAACTGACCTGTAGTTTCATGAGCTGGGTGTGTCGCACCTCCATGCGATGGATCTCAGCAGTCATGGCTCGTATCTCGCCCTGACCAACCTCCGAGTCTACAGTGGCCTTGGC
Source organism: Patiria pectinifera (assembly GCA_029964075.1). NCBI lineage: Eukaryota > Metazoa > Echinodermata > Asteroidea > Valvatida > Asterinidae > Patiria > Patiria pectinifera. The sequence continues at coordinate 17,018,592 of CM057146.1, forward strand.
CTCACGGGCCAGCTGGGTTTTCTTCTCCCATAACATGATCTGCCGTCTGATAGGAAACAGGAAAAATGAGAGTCACCATCAGTGTCTTATATTGGATGAGGAAGGAAACATGCTGGACTCGTATCGGATAGCTAGACTCATATTGAATAGATAGATTAATATTGAATAGCTAGGCTCATTTCGAATAGCTAGCTAGACTCCGATTGCATAGCTAGACTCATATTCAATAGCTAGACTCATATCGAATAGCTAGGCCCGTAGTGAATAGCTACTCATGTCAAATAGCTAGACTCATATTGAATAGCCAGACTCGTATCGAATAGTTTGACTCATATTCAATAGCTAGACTCATATCGAATAGCTAGGCCCGTAGTGAATAGCTACTCATGTCAAATAGCTAGACTCATATTGAATAGCCAGACTCGTATCGAATAGTTTGACTCATATTCAATAGCTAGACTCATATTGAAACTTCTACACTTCCTTGCTGCCACTTTTTTTGTTGCTGCCTTTTTTATGTTGCTGAACAATGGACCCTTTGCGAATGTTACCAATATGGACTTTAAGCACTGAGAAGACAATGTATTTTGCACTTGGCAATTTTGTGTGCTTAGCATATGACTGGAACTTACTCAGCCTCCACCAGACTGTTGAGCAGTCGTTCTTTCTCCTCCCCAAGCCCTTCAAGCTTATTCTGCATCTCAATGCTCTCCTTCTCAGCCTCCTTGAGGGACAGGATGAAGTCATTCTCCATTAGGATGTTGTCTTGCTTGAGGTGTTCCCTAGTCTTGCCTTCCTTGGTCAACAGTAGGTTCAGCTTAAGCATGTCATTCTGCATACTGTTGATACTGCGTTCTACATCTTTATGCTCATTCTGCTGAGTACCGATGTCATCTGATTTTAGAATTTAAACAAAATCAACAATTAATGCTTAAGGAACTCTTAAAATTGTATAAAGTGAGAGGGACTGATGTTCAGATCCCAGCAGAAAATTTCTCAAGGACAAAACCTTGAGAGACTTCACAAAGACAAGGCAAACTGGATCATTATTTACACCGGAACACTCAGATTGCAACTCAACTTTCCCTTAAACCTAACCATCAAGATCCTTTAAGGACTATTAAGGTATGAGCCCAGCCAGTATTACTTTACATGGGGCTTGATGCCCCTTGTATCTGAGACTGACTTTGACAACAACAAAAATGTATTAGGAGCGACTCAAGTTGATCGTAACAGACTTGGGATTCAGATAGGCAAGCTTTATGCATTAATTTTCCATTGAGTATCTGAATTGAAGATGCTTGCGAGTCATTCCAGACAACTACAACAGTTGACTTACGACATAATCATTCCTAACTGTTTCAAACTTCAAGCCTTTCAATTACTGTATTCAATTTTAGGCATATTTTGATTTGGCTGATTTCGCTGCCAGTTTGAAAAAGGTAATAATATGCCATAGCTTCCTGCAAAGGAGTTAGGGTTAAACTGTATATTCTGCTAAGATGAAATGCTAATCTGAACACATACTTCTTAACAGCTCTGAAAAGACAGTCCTCAATCACATCGGTTTCCCTCTTTAGCTATTTGGTCATCCAACATATCAACGGAGTTTGCTATGTGTTAAAGCAAAAGTCTCTATACTTTTGTACAAAAAGAATTAACAAATGAAAAATCTTTTGAAAACATTTTTTTTTACTTGTGTTTTAATACTTAGTTTGGCTACCCAACTGGTTGAAGGAACATTTACTGCATGGTGAAGCCACGTCAGTAATGGCATCTGATTGTCATTGCTAGATTCATCAGCAAACACTCACTCTCAATACGTAGCTTCTTCTGGAAGAGGATCGTGAGTGCTTTCTTCATAGTGTTGACCTCTGTCTGTTGGCTGTCATTCTCCTGGGTCAGTTTGACCAGTTCACTTTGCTGCCGCAACCAGAACTGTTGCAGGTCGGCGATTTCCTGCGCTCTGGCATCGATGTTCTTCTGGAGGCCGTTGACCTCCTGCTCTAAAGGACCTAGTTCCTCTCCCTAGCATCCAATCAAATTCAAGGTGATTACTTTTAATGCCATAGTCAAAATTTGGGACTACTTTAAAAGGCACTGTCAACTACAAACTTCTGCCCTGATGACCATCCTTCTAGCAAAGACACTCTGCACTGTTATATAAATACATACAAACAAACCAATATTCCCCGTAATACACTAACTATTAGCACAGAGTTGAGTTCAGAATAAATTACCCTTATTTAATGGACTATCAATGCACGGCGATATTTCAGCCTATATATATGTATATAAGAGAGATATGCCAAAGTTTTAACTCATATTCTGAATTTATTGCATACTATAACTACATATATATCCAATGAAATCGTCTTCTATCACAATTCACAGTGCTCGATACATCTCTGTAGAGCTATAACCATGCAATAAATTCAGAATATGAGTTAAATATGCCAAAGTTTGTTTAAGTCATATTCTGAATTTATTGCATAACTACATTTATATATATTAGGGCAACCGCTCCATAGACATGTGTACAAAACTTTAATGTGACCTAACCCAATTTTATCTTATCCGACCCAAACAAATTTTGGTATTTTTACGTTTTGGACCAAGAGCAATCGATTAAGCCAATTTGCGACGTTAAAATTCTTTGGCTATCTAGTACTTTTGCGTTATGGCGTGTCGCCCTAAAGAGGGTGTTCGCTCTAAGTAAGCACAACCGGTCACCGTATGAGATTATAAGTGAATATATCAGTTTTTCACATCTAGCAGGCACTATTTTAAATATATATCAATATATACTGGATTATTAAACTCACCCCTTGAGAGCTGATGATGGCCTCAATCTTCTTGTTGTACTGGTCGATCAGTCCCTGCTTTCGCTCAATGACGGCATTACGCTTGATGATCTCATTCTCACTGCGGGAAATAATCTCGTTCTTCTCATGGATCTCTTGGTCCAGTTCCTGCATGCTCTTGCCCAGGTGTTCCACACGGGTCAATGTGTGGGACAGGTCCAGGGTGTCCCGAGATATCTCATTCTCTACTTTAGCCCTGGCTGCTTCCTACAATTACATACAAGATGGGAATATGGTCACTTGAATCTCAAATTTCAGTTCTTTCTGGATCAACTTATAGATGGATCAATATACAATCAATAGAATTTCCCAATTCAAGTCTGACTTGATCTGATACGGCTTTTCAGGCTGGTGTTTATCTTTGGTTTCCTTGGAAAGAAATGACAAACAATATTTGTATTCTTTCTAAAGGGAACACCATTCCATGGAAGGTTTAACTCCCTAACTAATTATGGTGCTCATTACTTAAAGGCGGTTGTCAAAAATGGTTTCCTATTAAATCATACCAATAATCTATAATGCAAACTGCAGATCTCTTGTGTTGATCTGTTGTCAGTGATAAAAAAAAGAAGCCATAAACAGGTAACAACTTTAATCAGTTGATGCAGTAAAAATCCTGGGACTGCAAATACCTAAAAACTTAAACGGAGATACTCAATTCAAAAATTGTTAAAGAAAGTGAATGGCAGACTTCATGTAATAAAGACAGTATTTATATATGCCATTACATGAGCTGACAACATCTACACATGTTATGTTAGACCCATAGCTGAATATTCTGCTCCTACTTGGCACCCTGGACTAACTGCTGCAGAAAAGCCAAGATGCTGGAGAAAATTCAATGCAGAGCCTGTAAGCTCATGATGGGTAGATAATACACTAGCTGCTCTTGTTGCCTGCAACCTCACCATTCTGGATTAAAGGAAGGAGCATGAATTTCTTTCATGAATAGCTCATTGCATCCAAAGACTTTAGCAGTTAGCTGCTGCCAAGATGGAGGATGTTCATCATAGGGATCTCAGAAACCTTAACAAATTCTCCCTACCTCTTTAAGACTATGACAAAGTGTGACAAAGAAGCCCAATCATGTACATGTAACTGACTGAGAATAACCATTAATAATCCAAGATTATGTCTGCTTGTTGCTCAACTATATTAGAAATTTTGTGAACAATACTTCCATGTTCCAATTAATTTTCCTACTGATTGTACGCAACTCAACTTTCATTTTGTTTTTTGCACTTTGGCAATTATTGCAATTTAGCCTGGCAGGGTCTTATTCTGAAATGTGACTGGTTCATGCAAAGGGCCTGTAGACCCTAACTGCTTTATGTTGTATATCCTGACACATCCCCTTGATGTTCCCACTTGCTGCCAAACCTGAACCTTAATGATTTGAACCCAAACCTGAACTTGAGGGTTGACTTACATCACTCCTTGCTCTAGATGGCATGTATCAGTTATTTTGAAATATAAACCTATTTATTATTGCTCATTTCAACCAGAGACTTTTGTTTTAAACATTCCAATTTTTGGGGAAAACTACAAATGACATAAGTGGAGTAAAATGAAAATGCTATGCACCTACCTGTTCCGCAATGAGCTTTCGCGTTTTGTTGGCCATCTTATTGACATACTGTGACACTTTATCCATGGTCATCTTCTGTCGCATGGTTTCCATAATGGCTTCCTCCAACCTCATCTTTTCTAGGAATTCCCGCTCAATCTGCTTGCGCAGGGAGTTGACCTCATTCATCCGCAATGTTCGGTCCTTGGAAGATATTGAGAAAAAAGGAGAACCGTAAATAAAACATTATAAATAAGTCATTGAACAAAGCCAGGATGTACAAACATAGAATGGACAATGAGAATGGAGGCCTCATCTGCCAGGAACCAAGCACAAGTAATATAAGGATCTTAAAGGGAATCTACATCTTTGGCTTTTGCTGTAATTTTCAGAAATGAACTATTTGAGAGGTTAGTATAATAGATCAAATATTGTTACACTGACACTTTTGAAGTTTTGGGTTTGAAAAGGTTGGAAAAACCAAGAAAAACCAAAATGTTCAAGTAGTCTGGTTCCCTGACTCCACAAAAGATAAAATGGATCAATTTATAGATGATGGAAAATTGTAAGGCAATTGTAACCAATAGCAAACAAAATTTGGACTGAAAAAATGGTAAATTTGGAGCAGTAGTTGAAAAATAGTTAGGTTTTTCCAAAGCTGGTCGGCCGACCACCGTTGGAAATGTTTACAAAAATACCATTTTCTTGAAAATGACTTCACACCAGGTGCCATAATTTTACAAGATGCTTGAGACTGTCATTTACCAACATCCTAGTAAGGTATTTTGTAAAAACTTGGTAGTTTTATTTTTCGATGTTTACAAATGTTGTATATTCCCTTTAAGAAAAAGATCTTAAAGGAATGGGGATAAGCTTGAAGATCTCAAAAGTACAAACAACAAAGGATTTGAAGTATGTCTACAAATGAGGACTATACCCCAAATTTGGCTTTAACCTTTGATACACACACACCATCTTGAATGCTGCCTAGGGACCAGGGTCCCATTATAATGTTCTGTGCAGATGCAGAAAACACTCTGATTGTGTTCACAATAACGTTTTACCCCAAACTGTCCCAAGAGGATTTTCACCTACCATTTTCAAAACAATGAAACTCTGTGATGCATGACCAGAAAAAAGCTAGTTTACGACAAAACCATAATAATGGTCATTGCGTAAATAGCTTGGTTGTATTATCCCTTTGTTTGTGGGTTACTTTTTGGGGGGGGGGCCACCCTGTACAACTCTTTTATTTCCAAAAATCGGACAATTGACTGAGCGCTGTAAATCACCTAGATTTCTTGACTTCTTCTAAATGACAGCAAGCCATATGGAATAGTGTAAAGAGGTGTTTAGTACCAGTATGATTTTTAGTCCAAGTAAGCATTTTGATAATAATTCAGTAGATTACTTTTGGGATAAATGTAAATGATCCTAGATGTGCTTTTCAAGCAGCTCTGTGGAAATCAAAGCAGACTAGACTGTAGCAAACTTACTGTGGTTGTCCTAGTGAGGGCCTGCTCCGTTTCATGCAGCATCCTTGTATAGGTGCTGTAGTCTTGCTTGATCTGCTCCTGTTTGGACATGCAGGAGGCAATCAGCTTGCGCACAGTGTTCATGTCAGCCTCATTCTTGTTGACTAGGATAGTCAGAGTCTCATTGTTCTCTTGCTCCTTGGCAATGGACTTGCGGTAGCCATTGATCTCTGTTTGCAATGACAGGATCTGCTGGTTCTGTTGGCTGTGGAAACAAGAGAAATTGTTTGGAAAACTGATAGTAAGATAACACAAAGTACACCACAGAAGCTACAAAGTAAAAAACAGTGAGTAGGAGTAAGCTTTCAGTGATTTGACAGTTTTCCTGTTGATGTAAATGCTCTTCCCTCTGCATCACAGAGGGTGTACCAAAGAAGACAAATTCTTGTTGAGTATACTTCTGGACTTCTGGAAATATGTGCTCAGAAAAATCAGCTGTCACATGACATTCTACGTTGAACCTGCAAAGTGCTTTTTATGCTGAACAAATTTATGGGCTTAGCACCTCATGAAATGGGCCTCAGATTGGTGGCCTGGCTGTCTGGTTTTGCAGAACAGTAAGCAAGAGATTGTGCGTTAGAATTCTTTAAAAAAAAAAGCATTGCTGTATGTTTAAATTAAAGATGCCTATAGAAAGAAAACATTGGTAAATTTACTGCCAGTTATTTTCAGATTTGTTATCTTGAACTTTTTTGAAATGAGCCACTGACTGACCTAAGAGCTTCCTGCATTGCAGCGTGGGCCTCATCACGTCGTCTCATGCCAATAATGCTACTGTTCCACTGCTGGTAAAGCTGTTTCCTCTCCAGATTTATCGACTGCATAAAACAAATAGTGACAAAGCAAACTGATTTTTCAGCTGAATTGACCGATCCGTAATTGGAGAAAAGCTGCCGTTGAAGGCACAAATTCTGCTTAACCTGCAATGATTCATAAGAAACTACTTCGCAGACACTGCGAAACATAAATTCATTTTTCACTATGCAACAAAAAGTCTGCAGATTTTACAAATTTTGGATACCTATGAAAGGTAGATTCCCTCTATAAACAACAGTGGTTTAATTTGTGAGACTTCCAAATGGATTTGTAGGCTATGAATGGTATAAAATGTGAACAATGCTGAGTAATTGATTAAAGATCAGTCACATTGACTTACGATCAGGCAAACATTGACTAATTTTGAAGAGCATATTTGAAACAATGTACAACATTAAAAATTAAGTAAGTGGAGTTTCAGCAGTAAAAAATAAAAGTTAAAAAGCTGCCCGCCCCCTCTGCTTAAAGCCAGAGTGTAAAATTGCATCAATGAGGGCAGCAAACACAAAAAGCCCATTTGCTTTAGTCATGGTACGGCTCTACCACTCCCACAAATATCAAAGCTGCTTGGCCTGTATTGGTTTTCCACAGCATTAAATATACACGATGATGTGGATGCTTCTTTTGTCGTTGAATTCTCAAGCTTCCAACATTTTATTAATTCTGCCAGGGAGAAGACCTTTGTAAAAACTATGCCTCTCTCCTCCTTTGTCGAGTCTTCAAAACTAGACGCCCCGTCATATATTAGGCCTACATTTTTTTTCAATTCACGAGTGAATCATACGTCAAAATGTGCATCCGTCAAAAAGTGCATCCACTATGCGCATGTAGAATTATGGCACAAAACAGTTGTTTGATTGTTAAGCTGTACCTTGACATCATCCAAATGGGCTTGTAGCTGATGTTTCCAACGGCTTTTGTTTTCCTTCTGGTTTTTAAAAGAGGGTTTGTACTTGATTTTCTTTATGACTGAAACTCGCCTTATTTAATTTTCGATATTGTAGCTTTTTTCAAGTATATATGATCTTCAAAATTAGTCAAAGGTTTGCTGCATTAATGTGACTGACCTTTAACCCCCGGAAATTACATGCACCAACTTAACTGTGAAATTGAACAGTGGCATTCACCAGGCAAATGCTTGGTGGTTCACCCCATGGTAAATCAAACCAACTGAAGTCACAAAAACCTCCACAAATTTACTCAAATAGAAGAGAAGGAATTTCCAAATGGATTTGGAAGATACTGAGTTTGAGGATGAGGTAGGATGCTGATAACTGACCTCAATTTCCAGCCTGGCTTCAGCCAGGGCTTCCTTTGCTGCCTTAGTCTCTTCATTCTGGGCAAAACACTGGGCCTCGTACAGAGCAATCTGTTCACGGAGCTTGTCGACATTCTCTGTCAGTCTGTCCACGTATAGATCCTAGCAATGACACACAAAACCACAACTTTCAATACATTCATTACACTTGGCCTGCAATTTGTGGTTCACTAGGTGAAATTCAGTCACTGATTTGAATCCAAATGTAAAGTTTGTAAGAAGCATCTTCTGATTTTCCCCCATGGAAAGGGTTCGAAAGGTCGACCACAATTGTTTGTTCAAACTTTAAAAAGGTACCTTCAGGATATATTAACTGATTCTAAGGGTACACAGAAATGTCCTTACAATTAAGAGTAAATAAAAAAGATTTTACTTATGTAAAAATATAAAACATTATGTAATACATTATATTATCTGCACAACATGCTCGTCACATAAACAAGAAGTTTTTACTTCAGCAATTTGATTTTTTACTAGAGGTGCCATGTGATTGACTAGTTGCATATCCACAAGATAGGAGTAAGGGCTAAGGCCCTTTATAAATTCATTGCTCCAAAAGGAAATAACAAAGAAAATGTGTGGTCATCAGCAAACTGGTAAAAAGCCCCCTGTTAGATGCTTGTGTCTCTCCCCCCCAGCTCCTCTGGCCTGTCTCCACCCCTGAAGTGAACCTCAGTACCTGTTTTTGTTTGGCAGTCTCTGCCAGGTTGACTTCACTGTCAGCCTTCTCTGCAGCCCGCCTCATGACAGCAATGTCCCCACGTATGTCTTCCTTGGCATTAGTCATGTAGAACAGATGCAGGGCTAGGTTCTCCACTTCTGTCTGCAGGCTGGAAGCTGCATTAGAGATATAACCAAAGATACATACTGGTAATGCAAGATACATGCAACTAAAAATCAGGCCCAAGTTTTCCACCTCTGTTCTCAGGCAGGACACTGTGGGATATGGGAACGTCTCAAACGTCGGAACGTTCCCATTCCGTATGGAACGTTCCTTATTTGAACAGGCGATGTTCCCCGGTGGAATGTTTCAAGCGTTCTGACTTTTGAGACGTTCTCTAATGGCAAAGGGCATGTAATCAAGTGAATCATATGATTCCAAATCACAAGTATTATGGATGAACAGTGACGAAGTCACAGCTTGTTACCTGACTTGAGATGGGATGAGTTTTGATTTTAAATTGACTTACCATCCTTGCGTTGTTGTGTTACGTTGTCCTGCGTACTTCGGTACATGCCCCTTGTGTCCTGCATCTGCTCCTCACACTGATTCCGTTGCTGGGCTGCTTGACTCAGATCGTCATGCTGGCGCTCAAGCATCATCTGCAAGCGAGCAAGTTCCTGCTGCAGGCCATACAGGTTGACACCTAGCTCCTCTCGCTCTCTCCGCTTGTTCTTGAGTGCTTCGCTCAGCTCTCTCAGCTCCAGTGTGACCTTGGTCTGCTGCTTTGTCAGGTGGTCATTCAGGGCCACTTGGAAGCGTCTCATCAGGGGCTGTTGGAAATCAAGAAAAAGGGAGCAAACTTGAGGTTTATGACAATGTATGGAATCTGTGGATAACAATGATTATCTAGCAAACATGCTGCAATAGATTTTTGCAAATCAAGGTGATATCTGAACAATTTACAAAAAAAGCAATCTTCACAAACAGGATTATTCCTGATAGAGCTGATAGAAGAGGTTACAACAGTGCTCTTAATATAGACAGCGCTGTTTTCATGGAGTTCACCTTTAATTTAAAAATCAGACATAGAGTAAAAACTGTTCAAAATATGATGTGAGAAGTATGGATGTTCCATATCTGTCATTTACTAGAAAAAGTGGCCTGTAATTTCACTTTTCATAGAGTTTCTGTGAAATGTTTAACTTACGTGATCGGGGTCCAACACCACCATCTCACTCTCATCGTCAGATACATCCGAGTCTTGGCCCACATCCTCCTCTTCTTCATCTTCTATCTCTCCTTCATCTTCCTCTCGGTCGCTGTCCACCAAGGCCAACTCCCTACCACCACTCTGACTTCCTCCTGCACATGGGGTTAGTACAGCACATCAATATGCAAAGGATTGCCACAGAATCCAGAGTGCGACCCAGGGGTAACAACACAGATGCCACTTTTTGCAGAGCACCATGGGGAGAAGTCAACATCCATTTGCAGACATGGCCAAACAGTATTTTCTTAACAACACAGACTTGGTAGTTTTTACATTTTTCTGGACACATGATTTAAGCATTATAAATTGTCCCAGTGGAGCTTAGTTACAAAGCCCAGCTAAATAGCAGCAGTGCTTTGGCTGATTCCACTTTGGATGGCTGCTGGTAGATGTCCACAGGGAAATCCTTGGACCAAGTCAACATTTTGCCTGAACTGCACTTCTACGACAAAGATTTTTAGTACCAGCATTTGACATGACACTTTACAATTGTTATTCTTTGAAACTTTGTGCTATGAGTGAACTGGTTTTGCTAGTTTAATTTTAACTAATTTCTGTGTGTGCCTCATTTCACAATACTGCATCAAATAAAGGTTTGGAGGAAAGTCTAAATTTGTGATGCCAATCAGATTAGCAATTGGAACCCAACAATAATGGTAAATAAGGGAGTCGTAAAGAAAAAATAGGTCAAGGCATGCAACTGGGATTTTACAAAAAAACGAGGAAATTCCAAACCGCACAAGACTTTGTACAGTATTTTTCAATTTGTAATGGAATTCATGAGAAGTAAAAAACGAGGAAATCAGCAGATCCGAGGAAAAGTTGCATGCCTATTGTAACGTATTCCAAAGTTGTTGCTTAGGAACTGTATACATTGTTTCGCGCGCCTTAGGGTCAAAGGTCAATAACGTGGTCCTTCACGCGTTATGGGCCGTACATGTACACGTAGCTGGTTTTTGAGAATGTTTTGTGTACTTTCATGACTGCACATGTATGGGCGCAGACGCGCTTGTTTGGAAAGTACTGGATGTAATTTGTCGATAATTGCACGATTGCAAGTTTGGAGGACTTCGGCACTTAACTACATTTCTGTAGCTGTTTGTGGAACTTGTTTAAAGCTCGGCAGAGTCGTAAGTTTGATTTCATGATGTATTTTTTGTGTAACTTTATTGTGTGGATTGTAGCGGTTTAGCAACATGTAAATTGTACGTGCGTGTAGGCATATTGAAAGTGTTTACGTTTCAGATTGTACTCATTCATGTCATTGGAATTGTAATGTTATACCGTATCGGCACAGAAAATTCATGTTTCATGTTGGATCAGTGGATATGTTAATGTATTCTTTGTAATGTAATGTATTTTGTGTAAAAGGAGAATATTTGTTTGTTGTATTTTTCAGATTAAACCTTGATTCTTGATGTCCTGATACTTGATCACGAGTGAATGACCAAAGAGTTTATAAAACTTGGCAGCTAGTTAAGCAGAAAATGTAACAGTTTAATGACTGAGCCGCTCGTGATTGGGACCTGACGATCGTTCGATCAACGATTGTGGAACATCATGGGAGACTACTGTTTCTGATCTGTCTTTGCATCACAAGATCCGGACCGTCGCCACCGAGTCATCAGTTTCATCATCGTGGAAGTTCTTCAGAAACACCAGGGCTGTGCTGGGAACTCAGTTCGGAGCCTGACCTGAAGCTACTACTTGTCCTGCAAGCCACAAGCTGTACCGTAAAGCCGAGGTGGAACCCGTGGAGTGTGGACTGTGAAACGGATCAGCTGAACTCGGAACTTTGAATGCAAAACTGTGAACGGTTGTGTCTTGTTTGATTGAAATCACCCTTGCAAAGATTTGTATTTTTGTTGTTACTGTGTATTTGCATAAATATTGATTGCATGTTTTTGCAGATTTGTTTATAGTTAAATGTTGATATAGACCTAATGTAAACAAGGTTGTTTGTATTTGTGTAAGAGGTATACACATTGTAAAATGTCTTCCCGTAGTAACAAAACGGGTGTGGGTTCATCCAGAAAATCTGGATCAGCTAATTCTTCAATCAGTAGTGCTAGAATTAGGGCTGCGGCTGCATTGGCGAAACTCGCTGCTGAGGCCGCCAACATAAATTCACTAAAAGCAATTGAAGAAGAAGAATTGCGTTTGCGTCAGCGTAAGAGGGATTATGAACTTCAACTTGAGATTGCCAAGGCTGAAGCGGAGGAGAAGGTGCTTGAGGAATTCGAGGAGCAGTCTTCATGTAATAAGAGTCTACCAGAGCTGCTTGCGGAATCAACGGCTGAGGGAATGGTGGGCCAGTGGTTAGCTGATGCTCCTGATGAAGTGCCGTCTGCAGAATTGACTCATCCTGAACAGTCGGTCCAGCCTGCGGAGCCAGTGCAACAAGTGCAGCCAGTGCCTGCACAAGTGACAGTACCAGACTTACAGCGTGAGATGATCGACACCATGCAACTCCCGAAATGTGAACTCAACAAGTTTGATGGAGATCCACTGAACTATTGGGTGTTCGTCAGGAGTTTTGATGCAACTGTGGGAAACACCAGCGTTGGGCCAAGTGTGAAGTTGAATCGTCTCTTCTATTATTGTGAAGGCGACGCCTTGGCGGTTATCCAATGCTGCGCAATGATGGACCCCCCAACCGGTTACACCAAGGCGAGGGAGCTTTTACGTGAGCGCTTTGGCAACGACTACAAGATCTCGGAATCCTGGGTTCGAAAGCTCACTGAAGGTCCACGGGTGATGCCTGGTGAGAAGAAGGCCATTCAAAGGCTTGCGGATGACGTTAGGAGTTGTACCCTTGCGCTGACAGCAATGAGCAAACTGGAAGAAGTCGACACGAAGCGAAGCCTTGGGGCAATAGTAAAGCGACTTCCACAATACCTTCAATCCAAGTGGCGGTCGAAGGCGGTCAACACACTTGACAAGACTGGACGCTATCCAGGAATAGATAAACTCGTTGAGTTTCTTGACAAGTCTGCGAGAGAAGCGAACGACCCAGTGTACGGCTTCAAAGACAGTACTAAAGAAAAGCCCATCATGAGGAAAGCTTCTAACTTCAGTGTACAATCTACTGGAACTACTAACAAGGGAAACAAGAAGGCCCCAGAAACACAGAGAGCCAAGCTGCATGGAGCCAAGTCGGCAAGACTTCCAGTGTGCCCATTGTGCAAGGGAAGTCACCTTCTTAGTGTATGTCCCAACTTCATGAAGATGTCACCACCAGATCGGCTAGCAGTTGTAAGAGAGAACAAGTTGTGTTTCAACTGCCTGTCTGGGAACCACTTCTCCAGGAAGTGTTATCAAGGGCCATGTGGTGTGCAAGACTGTAGCAGTAAGCATGCAAAGATGTTGCATGGTGCATTCCAGGTACCAAACGTGTCCAATCCTGACAGCGGACTTACATCTTACCAGCCGGGGAGTGGTGATCAGAATGTTGGAGCAACCAGTTATGCTTGTGGGGGAGCACGAGCACCTGCCAAGGTAGCACTACCAGTTGTGGCGGTGATGGTGAGAGGTAGTGGTCAGCGAGACTGGATGAAGACTCACGCTCTGCTTGATCCAGGTAGCAATAGGTCATTTTGCTCGATGGAACTGGTGAAGATGCTCAACATTCATGGAAGTTCTCAGTCTATGTCGCTTAGTACTCTGAATAGCAGTTCACCTGTCGAGACTCTGGTTGTCTCAGTAGATGTGACAGCAGCAGTGAAGGAAACCCATCCTAGCAAGTCTTTTGTACTTCCCAAAGTGCATGCATTGCACAAGTTCCCTGTGCTCCGTGATAGTTGCGCCACTGTTGAGGAAATTCAGAGATTTGACCATCTGAGCAGCATACCTGTTCCCAGGGTATCAAAGGAGGGCGTGATGTTGCTGATTGGCCAGGATGCACCACACGTACTCGCACCTCTTGAGGTGAGGTCCGGTGAAGAAGGAGAACCTTATGCTGTGAGGACAGTGCTGGGGTGGACAATCAATGGTCCACTGACAACTGGAACACCGTCGAGGGTGAGGTCACACTTTGTGCAAGAGAGTCTCGATGCCCAAGTTGAACACTTATGGAAGATGGATGTTGGAGACACCCTTTCCTGCGATTCTCCTTCACTCTCCATCAATGACAAGAAGGCCGTGAAGATTTGGGATGAGTCGGTGAAGATTGTTGACGGGCACTATAACCTCGCCATACCCTTCAAGGCAGACGACCCGCATTTGCCAGACAACAAGGGGTTAGCTGAGAAGCGACTAGCACTTCTTGGAAAGCGCTTGAGTAAGGATCACAATCTGCACGACCGGTACTCTACTGAGATAAACAACCTGATGGTAAAAGGTTACGCTGAGAAAGTTCCTGAAGATGAACTCGATGGCCCGCCCGGAAAGACCTGGTATCTTCCCCACCACGGAGTTCTCAACCCCAACAAACCAGAGAAGCTGCGAGTAGTATTTGATTGTGCGGCGAGATGTCAGGGCAGATCTCTTAATGACGTTGTGTTACAGGGGCCGGACTTGACAAATAAGCTGATAGGTGTCCTCCTACGCTTTCGGGAAGGTCAAGTTGCTTTGATGGCTGACATAGAACAGATGTTCCATCAAGTTGGGGTGGCACAGGAACACAGAGATGTCTTGAGGTTTGTTTGGTGGCACAGTGGAGATTTGGGTGGATGTCCAGAAGTCTTCCGAATGAAGGTACATTTGTTTGGCGGGGTATGGAGCCCGAGCTGCGCCAACTATGCCTTGTTGCGGACAGCGGATGACTATGGCAGCAAGTTTGATCCTGACGTTGCAGAGACGGTGAGGAAGAATTTTTACGTCGATGATTGCTTGAAGTCTGTCAGCTCTGAGGAGGATGCTATCCAGTTGTCAGTACAGTTGGCAAGTCTGTTGTCCATGGGAGGCTTCCATTTGACTAAGTGGACAAGCAATCGGCGAAGGGTTCTTGAAGCTATTCCACATGGAGAAAGGGCAAAGGAGGTGAGAGCGACGGATCTCAGCCGAGGCCGACTACCTGTGGAGCGGGCCCTTGGAGTCAAGTGGGATACCGACGATGATACGCTTGGTGTAAGCGTTAGTCCAAAGTTGAGGAGCCACACACGTCGGGGATTGCTCAGCATCGTCTGTTCCGTTTATGATCCCCTCGGATTTTTGTGTCCGTATGTTCTCCGGGCCAAAGTCCTGTTTCAAGATGAATGCCGGATTGCGAATAAAGGTTGGGACGATCCTTTGGAGTCTACCACACAGGAGAAGTGGATCAAGTGGTTAAATGACCTTCCCAAGCTCTGCGAGTTCAAGGTTGACAGGTGTCTGGTCCCGGGTAGCTTTGGAGATGTGTCTAGGTGTCACCTACATCACTTCTCAGATGCATCGATGGTTGGCTATGGTTGTGTCACTTATGCTCGCTTCGTTGGAGCAAACAATAAAGTCCATTGCAGTTTCGTCATTGGCAAAGCCCGGTTGTCACCACTAAAACCTATGACGATTCCCAGGCTCGAGCTGTCAGCAGCTGTCATGGCGGTTCGAGTTGACTCGATGCTGAAGGAAGTTGGCTTGGAGATCCAAGGATCTACCTTTTGGACAGATTCCATGCTTGTACTCCAGTATATCAGGAACAAGACAAAGCGGTTCCTCACCTTTGTTGCCAATAGGGTAGCGGTGATACATGAAGCATCTACACCCGAGCAGTGGAGATATGTAAGCACCGAGGTAAATCCTGCAGATGATGCTTCACGGGGGCTTGATGCAGCTCATTTGGTTTCAAGTACGAGATGGAGGAATGGCCCCAGATTCCTCTGGGAGAACGAAAGTAGTTGGCCGGCGATACCGGAGATGTTGAATCTTCTTGACAAGGATCGAGAGGTAAAAAGGGAATTAGTCTCACGGGCTGTGAGAGCTGATGAGAGAGTTGACGTCCTCAACAGACTCATCAACAGATACTCCTGCTGGTTACGGCTTCGTAAAGCTGTGGCGTGGATCCTTCGCTTCATACGGTGGCTTGGCGATTCCAGGCCAAAGGAAGAGCCATCCAGACTGACAGTTGATGAGTTGAAGGCTGCTGAGCTGGCCGTGGTAAAATTTGTCCAGAGAGCGAGTTTTCGACAGGAATTCCGGGATCTACGTGGAGGCCAAGCATCAGTTAGGAGGCAGAGTTCTATTTACAGTCTGCGGCCTTACATTGATGATGATGGAGTCTTGAGGCTGGGTGGCAGACTTCGGCTTGCTCCTATAGAAGAGGACCAGAAATTCCCAGCCATTCTACCTAAGGACCATCAGTTGTCGTTTCTTGTGGTGCGGCACACACACGAGTCACTGGCTGGTCATAGTGGCAAGGACCATGTGCTATCCCTTCTGAGGAGGAAGTATTGGATCCCTCAACCACGTCCTTTGATAAGTCGGGTGCTCAAGGGATGTCTGTTGTGCAGAAGGTTGCATGGGCGACCAGAGGTCCAGCGTATGGCTGATCTCCCAGAAGGAAGAGTAACCCCTGGCAAACCTCCGTTTACCTATGTTGGTTTAGACTGCTTCGGACCATTCTATGTAAAGCGTGGCAGGAGCAGGGAGAAGAGATATGGCTGCCTGTATACTTGTATGGCGACGAGGGCGATTCATCTGGAGATGCTTCACTCGATGGAAGCCGATTCCTTCCTCAACGGTTTTATGAGGTTTGCTGCCAGGCGAGGCACGCCTGAATGTCTTTACTCTGACAATGGCACGAACTTCGTTGGAGGTGAGAGAGAGTTGAGAGATGCCATTCTGCAGTTACGCAAAGATGACAAGGTCAACGGAGCTCTTCTTGCAAAGCAGATAGACTGGCGCTTCAATCCGCCTTCTGCGTCCCACATGGGCGGTTCCTGGGAGCGTCAAATCCGAACGGTGCGAAAAGTGTTGGCAACACTTCTACAAGACACAGTTCTCGATGATGAGAGGCTTTCTACGCTCTTCTGTGAGATAGAATCCATCGTGAACGATAGGCCCATAACTCCCGTTTCTGATGATCCAAATGACCTTGGGGCCTTAACACCGAGCCACTTGTTGAAGTTCAGACCCGGACACCCAGTGCCTCTCAGGGGACTGAAGGAGACTGAACGCTTCAGAAGACGCTGGAAACATGTTCAACTGCTCGCAGAGAGATTCTGGAAGAGATGGATCTCAGAGTACCTACCTAATCTGCAGCGTAGACAACGGTGGGTGGATAAGAAGCCCAACCTCAGCGTTGGCGACCTAGTGCTGGTACTGGATGACCAGTCTCCAAGGAGCCAGTGGCCTTTGGCCAGGATAACTCAAACGTTTGCTGGAAGCGACGGTTTGGTGAGGAGCGTTGAGGTCAAAACAGCTTCGGGTACCTACAACAGACCTGTCACCAAGTTGTGTCTGTTGGAGCGTGCAAGTGTCTAAATGCGTAACTTCAAGTTTAGTGTTACTGTTCCCATGTGTTTAATAGCTCCAGCTGTAATATATGTTTGTTATGCTTAAAATGTTATGATTAACTAAGTGATTAACTAAGTGTTAGTTTGGTGTTGAAATCAACAACTTTGCCTGGATACTATGTACATTGTATAGTTTTGTAAATGTCTTTCGTACATTTAAGGGGCCGGAATGTAACGTATTCCAAAGTTGTTGCTTAGGAACTGTATACATTGTTTCGCGCGCCTTAGGGTCAAAGGTCAATAACGTGGTCCTTCACGCGTTATGGGCCGTACATGTACACGTAGCTGGTTTTTGAGAATGTTTTGTGTACTTTCATGACTGCACATGTATGGGCGCAGACGCGCTTGTTTGGAAAGTACTGGATGTAATTTGTCGATAATTGCACGATTGCAAGTTTGGAGGACTTCGGCACTTAACTACATTTCTGTAGCTGTTTGTGGAACTTGTTTAAAGCTCGGCAGAGTCGTAAGTTTGATTTCATGATGTATTTTTTGTGTAACTTTATTGTGTGGATTGTAGCGGTTTAGCAACATGTAAATTGTACGTGCGTGTAGGCATATTGAAAGTGTTTACGTTTCAGATTGTACTCATTCATGTCATTGGAATTGTAATGTTATACCGTATCGGCACAGAAAATTCATGTTTCATGTTGGATCAGTGGATATGTTAATGTATTCTTTGTAATGTAATGTATTTTGTGTAAAAGGAGAATATTTGTTTGTTGTATTTTTCAGATTAAACCTTGATTCTTGATGTCCTGATACTTGATCACGAGTGAATGACCAAAGAGTTTATAAAACTTGGCAGCTAGTTAAGCAGAAAATGTAACACCTATAACGCGACTTCAATTGACCTGCAATGACCTCTTGACACTGATCTGATGTTTCTAAATTTCTCACCTGTGACATATTTACTGAATCCTCCTGTGCCCTTGTTATCTTGAGCTGGGTTGTCATCACGTCCATCCTGTTCAGCCAGAGGTGATCTTCTGGTCAAAGAGCTTGGCCTGGCTCCAGATCCCTGCCTCTCAGCAGAGCCAGGCCTGTCTGCAGTCCCTGAGACGGGTCTAGGGTTTTCTTTTGCCAGTTTTTCTCTAGATGGGGGCCCCCGAGCTGACCCAGGCCTCTGGGCTGATCCAGGCTGCTGGGCTGACCCAGGCCTCTGGGCTGATCCAGGCCTCTGGGCTGACCCAGGTCTCTGGCCTGACCCAGACCTCTGGGCTGAGCCAGACCTCTGGGCTGACCCAGGCCGCTGGGCTGACCCAGGCCTCTGGGCTGATCCAGGCCTGCTACCAGTTAAATGACGCTCAGGTGTTCCTGCGCCACCACCCGCCAAAGATCCCTGCATAGAGGCTGCTGAACCAGGCCTTGCGGTCAAATCAGGCCTGGCTGCGGACCCTGGGCGGTCAACAGAGGGCTCTCGCTCAGGTTCTCCATCCATATGCAGCTGGTCCTTGACTGATCCCTCTCTAGAAGCAGACCTTGATGCTGATGGAGGTCTCTGCACCGAGTCAAGATGCTCTCCAGACTCTGGTTGTTGCGCAGACCCCTGTCCGTCTTCACCTTGGAGCACTTCGGAAGTATCCTTCTCCCGGTACTTCATAAAAAAATTTAAAAAGTAACAAATATCATTTTTGGAAAGAGGAAACTAGACAATTATCAAAGACAATAAGCCTGGGATGATGACTGGAAACTGATTTGGTATTAATATAAAATGACTGACTCAGGATCAGAACCCAATAATAATAATAATTATATAAACGATTGGTTGCGGTTCCCTCTGCTAGATCAAACAAGAACCGGCCAACCAATCCCGGCCAACCAATCACCTTCCTGGAAAGCAGGCAAGGCGAGGCCTCATCATATAAATATTCTGATTACCTCCTTCAGTGCCTGGACATTGACATCTTTGGCAACATCCACCATTCCTGTGGCGTCTGCAGCATCACCGGTCTCCTCTGCATCTACATAAAGACAAGTCAAGGTAATTTCGTTGAGCTGAACAAATCTAAGTAAAGAAGTGATTACAAAATAATACAAATTCTTACAGATCCAATTACAAAATGTCACATTTTGAGTGGCATTTCACCCATGCACATTGCGCCAAGAAGCAGAACTCATTTAATAAACCCCCTGGGTTTGTTTGACTTTGAACCCCAAGGGAAAAGGGCCTGAAGTTTGTAATATAAATGGAAGTTTGTAATTCTATGTGCATGTGACAGCTCATACTGAACTACAAAAGGTCATATCATCTGGGCAGGTTTGGAGGTCTAATTTTACCTTCTGGACTAAGCTCCAAAATGACATCAGGTCATTTCACATGTTTGTGATAATAACCCAAAAATTGTTTCATTTACAAATACAGAAATTCATTCAAATGGGAAGTCAAGCAAGGCAGTTAGGAGATAACATCATGGCTATTTGATCCTTTAAATTGATAGTGAATGTCCCCCTTCCTTGTTACATCTTACCTTGGGGTGTTCCTTCTGTTGGCTTACCATCCTGTGCTGTTGCAGTTTCAGGGTGTTCATCCGCCAACTGTTCTTGCACACTTCAAAATTAACGATAGTAGGAAAAAATTGAGTGGAAACAAACCTAACATGTACCAGACTCTAGAATAGCTTAAATAGAATATGAAGGTAGAATGCAGTATCCTGATGGGGTCATATTAATCACCATCAACACACCGTCAACACACACTATTACTGTCAACACACAGTCAACAACTCCAAAACACATTTTGTAATGCATCTATAAAAGGATATTGATTGATTTGAGGTTACATTTCAGTTGTGGTTTAAAGGTAATCCCTGTGAAATTATTCTTTCTGGCATGCTGTCATTTTGAAGAAAACAACAAAAGAATGCCTTTCCCAATGATGCGTCTAAAGATGCATTTTTGGAAACTTCAGTTAGTTGTTCCTTTTTAACTCGGCAAAGCCGTGAATGAGTGTGCGCAATCATTGACACGAGTCACACGATGCACACATGCACTCGGTTGCAATGATTGATCATTTAAGTGCATGACATCGTGTAGCTGCAAATGGCTGCATCACACATGCCAATCACAGGGCGTCTCAATTGGGCGCCTTGATTGAGCGCCTAGACGGGCCAATCACAGTGCGTCTTTTTCAAGGGGCCTTGCGATTGGCGTCTTTTTTGAGGGGCCTTGTGATGGGCCTCTCTGCATGCTAGCCAGCCGCGTTGTGTGTAGCGTGAATAGAAAGTTTTTCACCCATGTGTTACAGCGGGCTGTGTGATCACATCGCGGTGTAACTGTTATTAGGCCCAGACATGGCTCGGACATGTCGGACAATCGTGCGGTGTTAAGGGAAAAATATCATAACTTTTTTGTAATGAGATATAAAAAGCTGATCAATTTAAAAATAAACTATTGTTTATTTTATAAGGATTGCTATATTAAACACTTTGATTAGTTTGGAATTTTATGGGAAAATTTAGAAATTAGAGGTGTTAAAATAACAATATTGGCAAGATTACCATATGCGAAGTTCACTAATTTTCCTCTGTATTGACTAACAAGCCCCAAGATAGCAATTTCATGTCTTAAAAGTCAATTTGAGCATGGAGAAAATACAAGGATTTTCTTAGAAAACACTTAGAATTTTTCAGTCCACTCTCATAGGGTTTGTACACAGAGTGTTGAGTGAACTTCGTATATGGAAATCTTTCCACAATATTTTGACACTACAAATTACAGACTGTTTTTCATTAAATTTCCCCATTTGGCCGAGGGAGTGAAAGTCATAGAATACCGTCCACCGCCTGCATGTGCCGAAAGGTGCCGCCGAAATATTTCATTATTTAAAAAAAAAATCATTATTTACCCAAAATATTAATCTGCCACAACAGTTTACTTCTAAATTTATCAGAATCCGCTCTACACAATTTTTCTAAAGCAGAATAGTCGTATTCTGTGTACCACATCGGCACGAAACCCAATCTGCCCACGCGAACAGAGTACTGTGAACACGCGGTACATATACAATACGTGCATATTAATAGCGCGCGGTTACCAGCACTAGCGCTGCATGATATAAACGACATTATACCTATCAGTATGATTTTACCTGATTCTGGTTAGTGCTTCAGAATAATGAATAATGAAAAAAAGCCTCATTGTTTTTCAAAATCAGCAGGACAGTATTCTATAGTTTCATTCCCTCGGCCTTTAGGCCTATTTTAAATTGTTAGGCTAGGCCTATTTCTCCAAAACGCAAACTCGTATGAAAATAATTCAAACGTTATTAATTTTGTCGTGTGATTCTCTTTCCAGTGATACCAAATTAAGAAAAAATCCAAAAAGTGCTGAACTCCCTATTGCACTTGCAGTTGAGGTTGCAATGACACGGACAGTTGACACAAAATGAAAAGGTCATTTTGAAAGATTAAATTTAAAACACTTTAAAGGTGAACAGAAAAAAGGTGTTCTAAACTACACGATCGTCAAAACTTTAGTGATTATAGGGCCTACCAATTCACTAATATTAACAGTTGTGCGCCGAATTAAAAAATAAAAATCCAACATTATTCAGAGTTTACCTTTCTTCGGTATCTGCCATTTTCGCTTGTTGTTGCTAAGCATTGCACAGTCGTAATAAATAGAGGCTCACTGGTAGTCTGTACTCATCACGATAAAATAAATGCAAAACTGTTGGGTAACCACTGACTGCAGTCCGCCTACTGCTGTACGACTGTTTCATGTTTTGATTTTGTTTTCCAAAGCGCAAAAACTGTCGATTGAAAAGCGCCCTCACAATATGGGCCACAATATGTGTGTAGGTCCTACATTCTGCATGCAGTTCGTACTGTGAACAACAGGTGAGTAAAATTCTCTATTATTTTGATTATTTGCACAATAATTGGATCGATACGAAATCATAAATGTGTGCATGATTTGGCTGTAATTTTGGAAAGACTGCTGCAACCTGACGCTGCTTTTTTCTTCAAGATAATCTGGGACTGAGAAACATCCATTTCCAACCTTGAGTTTTGACATGGCATTATTGGCACTGTTGTGCCCATTCTTGAAAATCACGCATTCTCGAAAATGAGCGCGCATTCTTAAGAATGAGCGCCCATTCTTGAAAATGAGCGCTCATTCTTGAAAATGAGCGCTCGTTCTTAAGATTGGGTGGGAATACCACGTGCACAATTTATGAATTTTGCCCAATCTTAACAAACATTGCACGACATAATTATGTTAAATGCATTGTATGGCGGTTAAAAGGGAAACAATTTATATAAAGAGGAAAGAAAATGTTCCATGCTTCTGTACTCGTATAACTACGATAATTTGAATCAAATTAAACCTGTTATTATTGCTTTTTTCTGCCCAGTATAGGAAGTTTTGAAATAACGGAGGACTGGGAACTAGTCTGGGAAGAACTTTGTTTAGGCTAGACAAGTTACAAGTCCCTGCATGTATCATATGCGTGCCACGAAAAAAAAACGATGTCCAGAAGCTGCCAAAATTGCTCTTTTGACTAGATAGAATCCAGCTCTGCGACGTTATGGTGGGGTGTGAACAATAAATTGGTGGCAATTTAAATGGGAAATAGCATTAGCACTATGGGATGTCGCAGTATTCATTCTCATTCTTCACATTCTTCATTCTTACGTTCCCCCCCCCCGCTTTTATTATCCCAAAAATCAGAATTCTTTGCACTAGTATTATTATGTCTCTTATTTTTTCCCGGTCCCCCATATCAATACGCCTTTACTTTTCATATCCACTCTACTTTTCAGGGCCGTATAATTATTAAGAATCAGTGAACGAGGATTCAGCTAGACTTGCCAAGCGCAGCCGGTGCTCGGCATCGACAAGACCGTTATCTTGTCGCGCATTCTCAAGAATGTGCGCTCAATCTGGAAGAGTTATTTTTTGCCAAGATTGAGCAAGGATCCAGTTGCACATTCTCGAGAATGTGCCTGCCCATTTTCGAGAATGCGTGATTTTCAAGAATGGGCACAACAGCACTGAATTCAGAATGTTGGATATTAATCAGTGCATTGGGGCATGGGACCAGTCAAGCTTTAAAATATGTTTTCTTCATTATTTTTCCAGGATTAAGTGATGACATCAATAAACCTTTTAAAGGCATATGATTTAGAAATATAATTTGTAAATAAAATTAAGTTTTTCAACCTAAGAAATAAAAATAATATATAATTTAAAATTAATTTCAGGATACCAGTCATCAGGCCTTGTGTGATTGGTCAGTGTTCGGGCGGGAGCTCGCAGGCCCTTTGTGATTGGTCAGTGTTGGGGGTGTGAGCCTGACATCTTGTTTCTGATACTGATAGGTCATTATGAGAAGGCTCAATTAAAAAAGGGATTTCCCGAAATGTTCTTCATTCTAATTTAAAAGGCTTTAAAAATGATTTTTTTTTATCGGTTATATTGACGATGTTTTCACGAAGTGACAAAAACCTGGAAAATCGATAATTTTTAGAATTTGAGTTTTTCTGGCCAATTTATTGCACTTGACAAAAAGAAGAATTTGATCTGACAAGTTTCAAAGCGAAATGTTGTTTTCCTTGTTTTTCTGTTTTCACGAAGTGACAAAAACTTACCTCGTTAGCAGGGCCAGATGGGATAATTCATTTCTCTACACACGCGCTAGGATGAGAGTGGGTGCGCACGCCACGATCGATGTCAATAAAAAAAACAGAAAGTGAAGAAAACTTTATTAAAGAATTACTGTTTAATTAAGAGAGACTTAAGAGAGATTTTTAACAAACAACTTTAAATTAGCAAAGAACAAAGCATATGTTACTTGACAATGCAAACATTTCCCAAATCTATAGCTACAAACTAGTTGAAAATGTGTTTTGAAAAATGGATTAACTACAAATGCGATTATCTCGGGATGACCCTTTGCAGGATATTGAGGTTTTTGTCACTTTGTGAAAACACCGTCGTACAGGCCTACCACTTCACAAGTGCAAAAATGTGTGAAAATTATAATCATAAATTCTTGATATAAAACGAGGAGGAATCAACAAATGAAAGTTGTAACTGGTACTCGGCCTCATGGGTTTGTGAACAAATTGCCTGGTTTGTTTGTCATCCAATCCCAAGATGCATTGCGAATATCGAAAAGGTTCAAGTAAAAAGTCATTACTAGTGCCCATTTGACTCTCCATAGACACAACCGCTAAAGTAGCATCAGGTTGCAACATTCTGTCCGTAATTTTCAATGTGTCAGCATGGTTAGAGAGTCCGCCTTTTTCCCGCACCACTAGTTGACAAATTTGGTATCACATGTTCACAACTTGAGTCACCTGGACTTCTCCTTGGATTGGACATATCAATCATCAAGCACACAGACATGACTGTTGTCACATTCACCACTGTTAGTGTCATTGGTCATAATGGTAGGGAGGCTAATCATTTGTCTACTACATCTGGTTTTGATGTGGTTTTGTAAAAAAAAACAAAAAAAACACCCATTTTAGTACAAGTGTGGATTCCGTCGCAATCTACAAACCAGAGAAAAATGGAATTAATGCCAAATAAAAAAAAATCTGTTTAGCGTCCCTGCCTGCTTCCTTTTTGGAGGCCGCCTCCTTTTGTTTTGTTCCAAATTTTGGAAAATCCCGGTAACGGTCGTCAGATTCAAAATACATGATGCAGCAAAGCTCGCCCCTCGTACGATCCATGTGCACACTTGATGCACAAAATCGTCATTGAATTTCAAGTTTTCTAAACACAAGTAATTAATATTTGTTATAAACTCAGTTTGTAGATTTTGATAAGCAAGGTGGGTAAATAAAATATGATTCATAAATACCTCAGACAGTTTAGCAATTCCTATTGGTCGAGAGCCCGTCACGTGGCCGGTCTTAAACGGATGATAAAGACATGGCTAGCTGGTCTTAAACACTTTTCCAGTGTCACAATAAAATGTGGACTCCTAAAAATCCAGTGCCTCTTACCATTTCATTGGTTAAACGTTCACAATCCTCACGTAGGCATGCGCAACACTACCAGCGAGTCAGAATTTTATAGTTCTAAATTCAAAACGCAATGCCCCAGGTGCATTCTGCGCGACATCGCGCAGAACATGCTACGCGCGCGTCAATCTCCATAAAAGGGTTGTTTACATCTTACTCGCCAGCTGAACACTCCATTATTTTGCTAGAGGGATGTTTCAAAAAGCATGAAGTGAACTTGTTGAACAAAATCGGGATTTTTTGAACGAATTATTTGATTTTTTTTTACCGAAAAGGTATTTATGAATGGGAATAAATATGTGCTCGGTCGGTATTTATCACTCTGTTTAAGA
This sequence comes from Patiria pectinifera, assembly GCA_029964075.1. NCBI lineage: Eukaryota > Metazoa > Echinodermata > Asteroidea > Valvatida > Asterinidae > Patiria > Patiria pectinifera. The sequence continues at coordinate 17,044,367 of CM057146.1, forward strand.
CCGCTTAGAGTCTGGGTGCTGATAATTACCCTCGCCTCCGGCTCAGGTAATTATCAGCACCCAGACTCTAAGCGGTCTTAAACAGAGTGATAAAAACCTCCGGAGCACACATTTATTCCCTTATTAAATATTTGTCCAATTAAAAAATAATAGTAATTCAATCCAAGACTGCCGCTCATGCCACACTGTGCGCTGTATTCGTTGTATTCTCAGAATACATTAAATTAGCTGGGCAAATGTGCTTGCTGCTTGGATACCATGTTCCAATATTATCAAGGTTTTGTTTTGGTCACCAAGGCAAATAAACTTTTTAGACATGTTTAATTATTTTCTAACAAAACAAGAAATACCTTCCAACAAGGAAAAAAAGTCAAATTTGTACTGGTCATCTTCCAATATTGAGGTCCCTTTTGCCATGTTTACGATAAAGGACATAAAGTATGTTAATTTGTCAAAATTTCATATGACACTGTCAGACATAATATACTGATCCATTGTACGGTATGACAGCAGCTGCAAATGTTTATTCTGCAGTCTAGTAAAGTCATTTACTTCAATGCGCAAGCATGAAACATATCACATGGGTGAATTTGTGATTTGAGATTTCTAGCGAAGATTAACTAAAGCACCACTTTGGCTGTATGCTTTTATCATACATGTACATGTACCATGGAGGAAGGAATAGACATACTGGATGTTGTGGATTCCATCCTGGAAGTTTTTACAATTTTTTTCCATGGAAGTGGATTTTCTTGTTTAATTAGGTCCTACTGATAATGAAGGGAAGTAATGTCCGAGAACCATTCCGTTACCAGCTGAAGCACACACATTAAGGTCAATATTATATATACACTTGGTTGCAAAAAAAGAAATTGCCACCAATATTTAATACCTGTAAGAACATCAGACTACAGATCTATACCAAAATGAAAAATAATTCGAATGCGTGTGGACTTTGATCCCATAAGAAAAAAATCAATTATGTAATAATTTTTGGAAGTGAAACCCTGGAGTGAAAGGAGAGAATTCCTGCTGCATTTAATTTAGTCACAGCAAGGGGCGTATTGCTGCATGTAGACCTGTATGAAGATGATGACATTATGACTCATACATATCATGTAGGCCTTAGTGTGCAATATCACAAGCAACAATTCCAAAGAATTTCCAGGTTTTTGTGGGTGTAAACAGTCAATTAACTTAAAGGGATCTTCTGTAAAATAAAAAAAAATCCACCCTGAATGCTCTGACTTTTTCAACAGCACCCAGTTGACAGAAGATCCCCATAACATGTAATGTGAGTTGCTGTACAATGGAATTGCCCTAGCTAAAGATGAATTGTAACAAAGTCGCCTTGTACATATGTATGGTATGTATGTCATAAAGAATCTGATTTCAGATACTTTTGTGAATCATTATTGTTCTCAGTAACTCAGTTATGCTCAGGTGTATAGCCTTTCCATTTTTATTTATGTAGCCAATGGCAGCATTGATATTAATGTACACTGTACATGATGTGGGCTGTGAGTGTTTGATCATTGCATCAAGTGGTTTTATGTGCTGTAACAGCTGCTGTGATGTGTTGACAGATTTAACCTCCAGATTCTCAATGTGTGTGCTTCATTTTTCATTGATTTTTCATGGCCTGATACTGCATTACAGTACACACTTGCGTGTAAAATTGTATTGTATTGTATTGTATTGTTTTATTTCCATTTGTCACAAAAATCTGCCATTCTGTCAGTGTTCCACAGTTCTCACAGAAAACCATTTGTAAGCACTGTTTGTCATGGTCCAGAAAAGAATAAAACTAACAGAATTAATATCTTCCGGAATTTTAGACTTGATGAAAAGTCGTTAGATTATTATTTTTTGTCCGTGAACTCCATCGGCACGGCTGGTATATAAGACTAGTACGTAATTGGCCGGGTTGCGACAAAACTACTTGACAATTACGTTCTTGCACCATTATTCATATATATGCAAGCAGTGCAATACATGTATGCAGTGCATTTTTGCGGTGAGATCCAATCATGATCCAATCGAACACCGCTATGCAAATGAGGACTCATTCATTCCGTTACATGGGGACTTCTTCTCAATACATCAGGGACATGTTTGCAGATCTGGCGACGTTGTCACGTTTTAACGACCATTACACTCTGCTTGGTCAATATAAATAAAATGTATCTTGTGATTTGAGTCGTGTATGCCCTATAAAGAATTTTGTAATGTAACACGAAGTACAAACCCTTCAAGTAATAGTATGATTTTCCCTGGCGACCTAGAATACACTCCGGAATCTGAACCAATCACCGTGCTCGCATAGAATTCGCTAGGGATTCAAAATACTCCTATATGTTGTGTACAAACTTGAAAACGTTTTCTCCAAGTCTGTAATTTTATCAGAAATAGTCAGCATCATTTGGTCTGGGAACAAGACTACGCGCAATTCAGCAATATTTTGCGTGCGTAGAGCCAGTATAACCGTACGTAGAACCATTACCACCTTGGCACCAAGTCTACAGGAATTTAGGTTTGCAATCCTGTGCATACCCTGTGAAGATGTGAACTTTTTTTTTTCTGAATATATACTGGTATCCACAAAATTTAATTTGCAATGATATTGTGGAATATACTGGTATGTTGAAAATATTTCCTTTTTTGACATTATAATTGTAAGAACATATATTGCAAAACTAGATGTAACACTCCCAATGACCACATAAATCTACTAGGGGAGAGTGGGATAATTAATTGGACTCCTGGGTATGTTGCAACATGGAGAAATTATATCTGACAATAGAGCTATAATTATATGAAATAATGACACCTACATGTACCTAGTGGTAGATATCAGCATTCCACCACATTCCCTATAGGACTGGTGCTACAACACTGTTAGAGTAGAGGTTTTTTTTTTCAATAATGTAATGTTGTTATCTAGTAACCCCACACCATGTTTCAATTAACCCCTGAGGTGGTTGCATTCAAGGTGGATATTTATGATAATCCTTAACAACTATGAGAATTTTATTAGCTGCATTTGTAACACCAAAAAAATATACATGTACTTATGGTATCTTCAGAAAAATTGATGTTTTTAACAATTGTTCCAACTAAACCCACCCTCCCCTACTACTGACCCTTGTGACAGCAGCTAAAGTCCTCAGTAGAGAAAACTTTATTTATTTTTCTCTAATTTGATTTAATAACTGATTTTAGCATTTGACACAGAGCACGTTTTCCCAACCGTCCACAGTGAACACCTGTTACAATACCACATCCATCAAACCATCAAACCCCTGCCATGAAGGAAATGAGATCCAGACCAGATGGATGACCTCATTTATAATTTCAAATATAGAGAACACTATTCCGTATATTGTGAATTAGTCATCTGCCCCAAGCACTACTCAGTTACATACATGTACGTAGTTCACATCATTCTTTTGGCCTTGTTGAACGGTAACCGTGTCTTTCTCAGAAGATACTCAATGTGATGTTATATTACCTGTATTACTAAAATTTTTACAGTAATTGAAATGTGCACATGCTTCGTGTAATCATGATGGATGGTGACATGACAACGCATGGCAAGTCTGCTCTGTATAAGTTTTTGTTCATGCATGATGCTGTATTTGGTATCTAATGGTTCAAATGCACATGTACACGTTCATTATTCTATTGTGTTGTGGTTATTATCATAGTCCATTATGAACTCGGCATTCAACCCCACAGAGGTTGCACAATCATGTGCTATACTGATTGGATCATGACTCACTTCATGTGATGGACATTTAAATTAGCCATGTATTCTGTGGTATGCATCTTCGTTGATATTGCTGTTGAAAAACTGAGACCATTGATTCATTCTAGTGTGAATGATATATCTGCTGTGCATCTAAATGGATATTTTGTTAATCCAATTTTCTGTTTGAAACGACATAATTTTTTTTTAAGAGTGTAACTTCTAATTACCGTAAGCTTTATTATTATTATTTTTTTTTTTTATACATTTCAGCAGATTGCAAGTTCCACCACCCTAAACCCAGAATGAGGAAAATACAACCAAAAGCTCTAAAGATTCCTAACTTGGAGATTGTGTTTTGAAAGTCACTCCAACTTAAAATTCAACTACAGGGTCTCCCCCCTGCTACCGTACATCATGTCTTTCCTGATCAAGAAGTTTAGTGACTTCCTGGGTATATCAGACCCCGAGTACATCAGAGCACCTCCTCTAGATGGTGAGATCATCTACTGCAAGAACAACGTCTGTGTTCACCCGCCATCCAGCCTGGCCAGGACGGCCGAACACTACCCAGGATACCTGACCCTGAGGTCCCAGGGAAATGGGCATGTGACATCCTCCTTGATCTTAACATGGATACCAAATTCCTCACTGGACAAGCACCAGCGGATGTCGCCCAAGACCCCTCCAGAGATATTGTCAGTCAGAGATAAGGGGGATGGAAATTCAAAACCATGCACTGCTCCATCAGATTCAGTTGCCCAAGAAAATGCTGATACAGGTATGTCTTGTGAAGGTAATGCTTCTGAGCTGGCTCTCTGTCGTGGTGACACTGGGAGACAAAGTCCAACCTTGATGGCCAATAGTTACCAGCACGAAGGCATGGAAAGCAACAGGTCACTAGAAACTGGGTTCTGCCCAGCAGAGCAAAATGGCTGTGTGCCTGAAGAATTGGAAGATAAGGAAAGAGAGGAAGATGCCAGTGGGCAAGATGCCAGTGAGCAAGATGCCAGTGAGCTGAACTCAAGCCCCGTCTCTCCTCAGAGGGAAGATGTGATGGAAAGACCCAGTGATGCCAGCCCGTCCTCTGAAAGTGACAGCTTCTCAACAGATGCTCAGCTGGCTCATTTGCTTCGGGACAAAAATCATGGCCCAAAGGAAAAGTCCTACACTCACATGAATTTGGAGAGGCCCAAGGACTTGATGGTCAGCCCCTCGGATGCCATGACCAACAACTCCAACAATAAAGCCAAAGAGGAGAGCCTGAGCTCAGCTTCCTCCAACCCCAGCTCTTTGCCCTCACCTCTTCGCAGCCTGATGCAGGATCAGATGATCAGGGATATGCAGGACCCCTCAGACCTGGACTTGAAGGACCTCAGAGCTTCTGTCTCCTCCTCCACCACCCCGACCACCTCCAACCCAGATCCTGGCTCCTTGCCGTCCAGCCCTGGGAGTGAACCATTCGACCCGTTCATCCCACTCTACAACCAGAACACCCCACCGTCACTCATGTCTCCTGCCAGCCCCCTAGTCAGCCACAATCTCACCTTCCCAGAGAACTCCATTGAGTATACTTCGGCGGGATCCAAATCTCCACACATGACTCCTAAGGAGCAGCTCTGTGGTGTCTTCTCAGTTGACCTGAGCCATATGCGGTCATTGCGGGTCTTCTTCAGCAGTGAGAACAGCACCAGTGGTCAGCTGGTCATTGCGAGCCCAGAGAGTCAGTATAAAATTCTCCACTTCCACCATGGTGGTCTGGATCGATTGACCAAAGTGTTTGATCACTGGCAGTACTGTGTCAAACAGAAGACAAAGGTATGGGAGCCATGCGTTTAGATTTGATTCAATGTTAGGATCATTAAGTTGATTCATAAAATGTATTCTTTGAAAAACACTACTCAATTGTTTTCTACTGTGATTTACATGTACATTTATCTATGGCATTTTGTGCACACAAGTTGGTAAGTGGCATAAAGCAGAGTCTAAAAAGTGGTAAATGATCTTCTGACATACGTCTTATAAACATTTCTTTAATAATGAAATTTCACAGTCTAATCACATGGTAGAAAAAGTTTGGAATAAAACGAGACAATATAAGTTCTTATGAGTATGTTCTTGAAATTACACAAGAATTGTTTGATTTTTTGTGGCCCTTCTAAAGGGTATGCAGGATTTTAGTCGTTAAATCAATAGTTGGGGTTTTTCTTTTCTATTGAATAACAATCTGGCATCAAAATAACCGACAAGGTGTCTGGAAGATGCCCTGACTGTCTCAAATCTTGTGGACTAGAGAAGTTCTACAAATGATCATCATTCCAGCTCAGTTGAATGCTCCATAAATGTCATTTTCAGGTGTGCATTGTTGAAAGTGCACTGTGGGAGTTTGTTTGCAAATGACACTATACATCAAAATTCTAAACATCAAAAATGTATTGCAGAGCAAGCTTCTGGACAAGGACAGCGACAATCTGTACCACAAGTTCACCATACTGCAGTCCAGAATGAAGCCTGCTGATTGCCACCCTGAGGAAGGGGTCTATGACGAAGTCAATGAGGAGATGTGGTGGTCATACCTCAATGAGAGAGGGCAGGTTGACGATGACTATGAACTACGAAAGGTAAAGGGAATTCAACCTGTTCACCCTAGTTCATACCCCACGCGAATGTAACATCACTAAGCACTGTGCTTGCTAAAGTTGAAATATGCCCTGACATCACATATTCATGTTGGCGTTTACTTTCATAGTGAGTCTGAACCAGCCTGCACTTGTTACAGTTATAAATGTCCTCATCATTGTTGTCAATGTCATCATCAATGCTGTCTGTGTTGAGATTTTTGTAAGAGTTTATCCCCATGACTGATCAGACTGACATAATTTTTGGCTGCTTTTAAAACCACAAGTGCCTCTAACTCTATCGACCTTTAAAAGTAAAGCATGTAATGTCATACAAGCGATGGTTGGGATGGCTATAAAGTAAGGTCATAATGAGGATTACATGAGTTTTATCTGGAGTACATAAGCAGGCAAGAGTAGCTGTGGATTAGCTACAGTATACTCTGGGTCTGAGCAAGGGTTTACTCTTACATGAGATTAGTCATGCTTCAGAGCATGTGATCATTTCAACATGGTAGAACAGTTACGGGTAGAGAAGGTCAATTGCAGGCAACCTATTCCAACACGTGAGAATGAAAAGGCTTTACAGCCTTGAAAAGCTTGTCATTAGCCAGGGCTAGGGCCAGCAAACAGCGGTATTAGACTGCCAACTTGGGATGAACAATCTTGTCTTTGGCAGGCAATCTTCTTTGGAGGAATTGATGAGTACCTGAGGCGTGACATCTGGCCTTTTCTCCTGCACTACTTTGCCTTTGACTCCACCCTGGAGGAGCGCAATGCCCTACGAGGGGAGAAGAGACAGGAGTATGAAGCCATCAAACAGAAGAGGTAGGGAACTAGACCTAGATTTGACCACATCAAGTAATTTTTTGTCTGGTATGGATACCAGGATTTTGTGGTCGGATTTTTCCTGATGTCATGAATTTTTTTGTCAGTAAATTTCCTGATGTCAGTATTTTTAAAGAATCGTTTTTGACAACTGGAATTTCTGATGTTTTACTATAATTTTTTTTTAACCGATAAAAGTTTTTAGAATAAAAACAAATGGGCAAATATAAGCATATACCACATATCCTACGTTGCTGTGGGGCCCTCAAACCCCTCTGCTAATCCCACCCCTGGTAGATAGTCTCTGTTATATATATCATTTTGATTCATTTCACATTTCATTCTCACAACTCATCACATTCGTCTCCCCGCACTCAAAAAGTACTATTAGCCCATGGGATGGGAGAATACTATTGGACAGTTAGGATCGATCAGTGTTCCACGATCGATGTTTTGTTGTCAATATTTGTGTGGTGGTGCATGCTCAGCATTGTGCGTATTGTTCCAAATCACCAGGGCTACAGCGTTGGGTTCAAACATTTTCGTGAAGGGTTGGTAGAGAAGAGGATTTACATTTTCCTTTAGTTTGTATTGAATAGTAAAAGTTAAAACCAAAAAATGACAATCTATATGTCGTCAGTTATAGAAAACAAATATTGAGTGGCTTTAAATTGTGAAATGGGAGGAATATTATCGCTCGGTAAAATCTGGACTTTTCCAGTTTACTCGGCTTCACCTCGTGAAATGGAGAAAAAGAAAGTCCAGATTTTACATGTACCTTGCGATAATATTCCTCCCATTCCACGCTGAGCCACTCAATATTTGTATACTGGGTGTTGAGGGGAAACTGGAACCATAGCCAATAAATACAAACAGAAACTAGACAGACGTTGTGTTTGTAGGTAAACAAACACCGAGCTGAATCAGGCATTTTTCTGTCTGTGAATGAAAATAGTCACTGTTGGGTATCAGTAACCCAGAACCTTTTTGTGGGGATTCCAAGTTTTTGCCGTGTGTGCCAAGTGTGTGAAGTCGATTTATGTCAGACGTCCTAAATCCACGTGGTTCAATGTGTGCGCAGTCCTCTTTTCTTTGCGTTTGGGAACGGGTGCGCGTGCAAAGCGTACATGTAGACCTGTGCGCAACTTATTTCTGGTGTCTATATTTAAAGTAGGAAAAACGAAATGTGTTCAACTATGTTGGGAGTGAAAATACCAATAGTACTGAGCAGACGAGAAGGGAATTAAATTTAATGACGTCTTGGAAAGAATTCCATATACGGACTCCAGTTATTTTCCTAGATATGACTTGAAAAGTACCAAAAGTTGTAAATCTGACGAAGAAACGGAAATTTAGGAGGGGAAAAAATCAAGATTTTCTTTAAAAATACTTTGACGTTTCCTGTCATGGCCCATATAGGTGGAGGCTTATATGGAATTCTTTCCAGTGTTCCTAATGTGGCGCACTTGAACAAATCCCCGAAAATCCCACATTAACATTTAAGAAATTCTTTCAAGTTGTTAACTTCTGATAAATCATGATTATCCCAACTCACATACCCAGCTACAAGTCTGTCACAAGTTTGTCACATTGCCGCATAAATCTGTGGCATCATGACTGTACCGCGTAGAGTGCGAGGGGGACCTGGCCGGCTGTAGGGCGGCAAGGCATGCACACGCACGCTGTCAAAATGTCAAGTTGGATAACGGTCGAGTTGTCCGACCCCATGGGTCCAGGTACAAAACCTATGGAGAAAACAACGTGCACAATGCCTATGGAGAAAAGAACGTGTACAAACCCTATGGAGAAAAGAACGTGTACAAACCCTATGGAGAAAAGAACGTGTACAAAACCTATGGAGAAAAGAACGTGTACAAACCCTATGGAGAAAAGAACGTGTACAAACCCTATGGACAAAAAATGCACCTTTAATGTTACGTAACTTGACTCTAGATGACGTCATGATTACGAATTTCTTCTAGGACCATCTGTGGATGGTGGTCTAAGTGTGTGCCAAGTCTGAGGTTGATGCAATTTAAGAAAGTGCCAAAGTGCCCTTGCTGAAGAAAACAGCTAAAGATATGGAAGAAGACTTTGCTATGACTGAATCAGGCATTATTGGTCTGTGGCTGCATATAGTCACTGTTGGGTATCAGTAACAAAAGCTATTTAAGCAGCACCCATAAACACATACAGAAAGCTTATAGCAAGTCAATTGTTGGTCTGTGGCAATGGATAGTCAATGGTGTGTCATTAATGACAATACCTGAAGCCATACATACACAATGTGGATACAGCTTGTAATTTACCTGACAAAAGAAATTTGCTCTTTGTACATAGATTTTGTGACTTCATTTACTATTACCTGCAGTTTTTTTGTGCACATTGTAGCTTTGAATGGCATTTCCAAATTTTCAGTAGAACATTTAGTTAAAGTTAAAATGTACTATCTGTGCTATTATGTTTACTCTCATCCTGAAAAATGAATTTTATTTTCAAATCGTATATTTCCAGCAACATAACCGTTATTCACTTTGAATTAGGCATCAAATGAAAAACAATCAGCCCAAGGTTGGTTATAGAATAATAACAATTTGTGAATTATTGACAGTGCAACAATAATTCAGTTCTGGCTGGGTATTTCTGCCTTGCTATCAGAATCAGTAATGTAGGGACCATGGACTAGTCTACTAGCAGGGTGGGTCTGCTTGTGTGAGTCAAAACAACCCAATATAAAAACCTTTTTCAAAGGGTTGAAAATATCCGAAATGGAAAACGAGTAGGTTTTTTTTTTCATTATAAAACATAGAAGCTGAAAATTTAGTGAAACAAAAATGTAAAATTTGTTGAAGAGCACTTGGGGGTCAGGCAATTCTTACTTTTTTTTCTGACTAGTTTGCTTTGTTGAATATTTCACTAACCTCCCATAAAGTATGTTGTTTTCCCTATATTTTCGTAAGGTACCGACCGGGGTATCGCATTTTTGTAGCTAGGTATTTTACCATTGTTTTCTCAACTATCCCAGATTACTCACAAAATAATGTTTATAAGCCCAAAGCAGTTGTTACATATGATTGTTTGTTAGGCTCTGAAAAGACCGATTGTATCATTTTAAGCTGTTTTTGTTTCCTACGGTGTTTTTAGGTTGGCAATGGCTGAGGAAGAACAGGAGGAGTTTTTCCGTAATGTCAAGTGCACTGTGGATAAGGATGTGGTTCGTACAGACAGAAGTCACCCATACTTCAAGGGGGACAACAACCCTAATGTTGACATCATGAGGTCTGTCACAGAAGAGCTCTGGCTCTTAAATCATGCTCTGAAAATAACAAAGTATTTCCTGAGGCAAAGCCCATGGAACTAGTTTGTTTACTTGGCATGTCAAAATTCGGCTCTCTTTCATTAATTCGTATGTTGTAAAGTAAATTCAGATTTTGGCTAGTCTTCACCGCTGTTTTCAGGGCGACATTAGGTTTGTGTGCATATGTCCGTGCTTGTTTCGTATAAAACGCCCTCTTGTGACCAAATTTCTCCAGTCTTGTTTTGCGTAAAACAGCTCAACGGAGGACGTATTTTTAATCGCTTTTTTATATTACAAATGCATTTTTGATATTCGAGATACATGTATAACAACAAATCGACAGAAAAAGGACAATCATTTTTTATCAGATAGACTCTGAATTTTTTCGGCAAGACATTTGATTAGAAAACACCTGCGAAAAATTACCTTTGATTGCAACGTTTATAAATGTCTCAATCGGAAGGAAAATAACTTTCAGGTTTCGTGGGATTTTTCGTCATCTGTGTAAGTTAATTCCGAATCAAGTAAATTACCATTGGAAAGACTAATTAAAGGAGAATATTACTGTTGACGAGGTTAGAGAGAAAACCCTGATGGAGCCACATACGTAGCTATTTGATACATACACTGAATGTAAACAAACGGCACCATTTGTGCACAAATCCAGTAGCAGGCACTACGCGTATATCCCCGTCGCTGGGAATGTATACACCCGGGGCACGGGCCAATCATGCGTCGTCACGCGTCGTGGTAGGCCTACTTGTTTGAATCGTGAACCCTGCGTACTGTGCAGTTGAATCACGAAAACCACAGTCCGTTCAGTAAACCCACCAGGTTATCCCCTCATTTGCAGGCGAGTTTGAGGGTTTTCTCTTTTGAAATCACCGTTAATAAAAAATATAAAGTCTCGTTGTTGTTTTCGTGGTAGTCTTAATTTTAACTTAACTTACTTGATTGGAGAAAAAACCTTTATTTTGGACCCTTTTTTTTTGCGGGTTGCTGGCCTTTGTTCAGCAAACGGAGGCTTTTTTTTTTTCTTATTTCACGAAAATAACGACATCGCTTTTAAAATCTTTGATGGAGATGCTAAAGTTATTCATTTTTTAACCTACATTCGGACAAATCTTATGGCTTCAGTAACTATTTCTTGCATTATGAGCAGTTTTTGGAAGGCGATTCTCAGCGATTTGTTTTTACGAGCGTGCTCATGAATATTAATTTTACAGCACAACCCGGAAAAAATGTAAGCCTCTGGAACAGCGGTGTCTTCCTAGTTTGGCTAGATTGAGATTGGGACATGGTTTTTGGTAATGCCTGGACCAGAAGTTGCGTGTTTGCTCTTGTATGCTCACAGAATAAAAACGTAGCCAGAAAACATTTTTACAAGGTGTCCTTAGATGGGTAAAATGGCCGATATTCAGCAAATCTATTAACCCTAACACTGTGACTGTGACTGTTCATTGTGACTGTTCATTGACATGGCAAGTGTCCTAGTCTCTTAACCCTAACAACCCTGAGCCCATCAAGCTCCAACAGCGGGTTTTGCTTGATTTTGGCAGGGTTGGTACCGAACACTGGCCAGTTGGTGTTGGACTTTGATTGACTGGGTACCAAAGGCCCAGGGAGACCCTGTTGAATTTTGTGAGGTTCGGGGCAGAAGGGCATGAGATTTGTGAACACGTTGGAGTTCACTGGCATTTTTTCGTGGGTATGCTCACCCACGGTCCTCAGCACAGCTTGTGGTCAAATGTGCATGTACATATTGCTTTATTTTGTTAGGTTTGGTACCATCCCTATCCAATCACTCGACAATGCATAGGCCCATCCATACCAAGTCAATCAAACTCCAACAGTTGGAGTTTGGCAGGTTTAGTACTGTTCCCCGTACAAGGCCTGTTGGAGTTTGGCAGTTTTGGTACCAGTGCTTACAGACCTGTATGCAGCTGTTGAAATTTGTTAGGTTTGGTATCCTTTCTAGTGCAAGAGCCTAGGGGGTTAGAGTTAACCTTAATAAGAAATATGGTGCCACTTTGTGAATGTACGTGTCTGTACTTCTTGCAACCAAACTTGATTAGCAAACCATTTAGACCCTTCAAGCACATATTCCTTGTTACATGCAGTGCATTGTTCCTTGTGATAAAAGCTTGTTTTAATCTTCTGCCAGAGCAAAGACAAAATCTGTGTTTAATATATGTATTATTATTGTTTGTGCCTTATCTTGAACTGTTCAGGAATATCCTGCTGCATTTTGCTGTGTACAAGCCCAGCCTGGGCTACACCCAGGGTATGTCGGATCTCTTAGCACCAGTATTGGCCGAGTTACAAGATGAAGCTGATGCCTTCTGGTGTCTAGTGGGTCTCATGGATGATATCATCTTTGTCAGCTCACCTAAGGACGAGGACATGGAGAAACAACTGGTCAGCTTCCATTCAGCTCTCCTTGAATTGATCTTGGGTTTTGCATTTGGACAATGTCATGATTGGCTTATTGATAATGATGTTGTGTAATTATGGGATAGCCTCTTTTTTAGCATGCATTGCACTTTTACGACATTTTGTTCTGCCTATTATTTTGGACTGTAAGTTGGATTTAAAAATGGATTAAATAAATATATATAGAAAAGGTTTTGGGAATACATGTTTTGAATTTGTTTATATAACCATCACATAAACATTGTTGATATGAATAGTCCCATGAGCATGTTTTGTTTTACACCGGATATTTTGTGGGCTTGTTACAGGGTTACCTACGAGCACTTATCAAGCTGATGTTACCGGATTTCTGGAATCATCTTCTCTTCCTCAACGATGCCATGGACCTGCTGTTTTGTCACAGGTGTGTAATATTAGGTTTACTTTTACAAATTGTTCAAATTTCCACCTGTAGAGTTGATTAGCAGGCTTTCCAAGGCATTCCGCTTGAGCCTTTTTAGAAATTAGTAAAATTAAATTAAACAACAGTGTATATTTTTTGAATACCACAATTATGTCAGAGGCAAATGAATGCTTCTTTGGGCTGATTTACACAGAAGGGCCGTAACAGAAAGTGGAAACAAAAAAGCAGCATGTTGCACTTTAGTAAACATTTAAACATGGGCAGAAAACCTCATGGTATTTTGGAAATTTATACAAATAATACATGTAAAAGGTTTGCAGAGCAATGCCACAGCCAACTGAACCAAGCTCCATAACCACCTGTATGTTAATATGTCGGAATGCAGACTTATCGAACAGTATTTTTGAAAAATGAAAAGAATGGTGGAAACATTTTGATAATAATTCAATCCCCCCAGGTTTGAGAGAGATCAGGGTTTGGTTGCGGTTGAGCTTTGTCTACGGGGTTGAGTCAATCTTCAAACAATTTTTAGTTCAATTTTTAACAACAGTCCTTTTAGAGATTTTCACGGGGCACACTGCATTAAGTCTAGTGGATTCAGTGACGGTATAGAGCCACTCCTGATGAATCGGACACAATCTGACACAAGCTGACAGCTAGAGCAAAACATCTTTTGTTACTTCTCAGACAAACAAACTTCTCTAATATTTATCAACAGTTGGATATCAAGATTCAAGAAGACATTTTCCACACTCCTTTAGAGTATACATCCATAAATAAAAGAAAGACTGGTAAATAGCAAAATAACAAAATCACAAAATTTGTCTCAAAAATAATAAAAGTAAAATGCGCTTTGAAGAAATGAACTTATTTCAATATATGTACATATCTTTAACATCACCATGGTTGGCAGGATTTAATTCATATATTTAGTGAATATTTCTTGTGATTTCTTTGTGTTTATGCTTGAATGATTGTAAATTGAATTTAAATGTTGCCTCTTGAATTGGCCATGCAAGATTAATAAGATAAACCAGTGGTCAAGGACCAACCATAAGTTACTTGTCACTTGCCATACCATAGGTGGATCCTTCTGTGCTTCAAGAGGGAATTTTGTGAGCCAGAAGCCTTGAGGATGTGGGAAGCTTGCTGGGCTCATTACCAGACAGACTACTTCCATCTCTTCATATGTCTGGCCATTATTGCTGTTTATGGAGAAGATATTGTGTATCAGGTAGGAACACTCATCTCTACATACTAAATACAGTAAACTCCGGCTAAACTGACATCGTACAACTCGTCAAATCGCCCAAGTCGGCCGTCTGACTAAAGTCCCGATTGTCTGTAATGTATTTCCATTCAATTTTTTATTTCTAAGTCGGCTTTTGTAAGTGGCCGTTTCGCTCAAGTCGTCGTGTTACTCTTGGTCCCCTTTCCATAAAAAGCATTACAAAATCCTTCGTGTAAGTCGGCACTCAACAAATCATGCATTGGCATCGACTTCCTGTACTGCGGTTGGCAAAGTGTCGAGTGAAAAGTGGTACTTTGGCACAGCCCGTGATTGCTGCATGGATCAGTGCGGCAAAAGGGTATCTACAAAAGGGGTACTGCATACATCGCATGTGCATCGTGAGCATTATCAATACCAGTACCCCCTCTAGTCCGTACGCATGCGCACTGTCTATTTTGGTGGTTGTCTTATGCGCACTGTCTATTTTGGGGGTCGTCTTATTGAATGACTATTGCTGCAGTCGATGCGTGTGTACGTGGTATATACCGGACCACGCACGCATTTAATTCGTTACTGTGCACGTACATATGTGTACACGTGGTCTCCACTATCAATACCCCAAACGTGATGATACGATTCGAGGATTAATTTGCTGGATTCAACTCAAGTATTAAGGAGATAAACCAGGGTAAATCGAAGCCAATTAGTGCAATGAATCTTGTGTGCAAAATGCCATTCATGTAAGTCGGCAAAATGACGCCTTACAGCAGATTCGGCATTCGCGTAAGTCTTCACAAATTCTCGGGTCCCGAGAGTGCCAACTTAGCCGGAGTTTACTGTACATGGCGTAAATCATGGCCATCACTGGCTGAAGGCACTAGGGAGCTATGCAAATCTGGGCATTCAATCTTGATTTATTCCATATTGGGTTTTGTCTGTTACCAGTGTAGTGGATGAGATTCGTGTCAGTGGCATATATGCATGAAATGTAAAGCTTTCGCACATGAACAGGAGTAAAAGGGCACCTGTAACACTATCAGTGACAAATAATGTTATTTCTATTTGTAGAAATTACCTTCCGATGATATGCTGCTGCACTTCAGTAACCTGGCTATGCAGATGAATGGAGATCTAGTCCTTAAAAAGGTCAGATTTATAATGGAACTATTTGGAATAAACTTTTGGTATATATAAAAAGAAGTTCAGAAAAGGTGAAGTCTTTTTTCAAAATAAATTCTAATAAATTCAATAATTTTAATATATCATTGTGTTGATTTTCCCCTTCACTGAGGTTTGTAAGCAGTAGGCCTGGGGTTCGAGTCTCGCCAAATTAATCCTGTGATTTTTTATCAAAAGCTATCAGAAAGCACTGAACATGCAGTGCTAATATCATGACATTAGGGAAGGACAAATGAGACATGGTATAGGCATATCTCTCATTCAGTATGAGAACCATGCATTATATAGCATCGGGTGTGGGGTCATCTGATTTAAATGCACACATATAGGCACTGCGAACCATAAAGTGTACCTGAGTAGCCAATGGGACTACGGATAAGGTTGAGTTGTCATGGCAAATACTACAATGTCTAAAGCTTTGAGAGTACTACCTGGGGCCAATTTCACAGCGCTGCTAAGCACAAAAATGTGCTTAGCACAAAAAAGTCTGGCTTATAAAAGCAGGTTACCAGCCAAAACTCCACGTGACGCATATTGCTCGTGATTATTATTCAGCTGTTGTTTGCTTAGCTTGAAAATCACAAGGAGTTTTGGCTGGTAACCTGCTATTATAAGCCAGACTTTTTTTGTGCTAAGCAAATTTTTGTGCTTAGCAGCACCATGAAATTGGGCCCTGCTCTCATTTACATGCATTTAAGAGTTGATAGCATAATTTTGTTGGGTTGCTAGGCAGATTTGAAGTAAATCCTGCCTCTGAAGTTAGCATGCTAGGTGCTGTTCTTACTTCTTACAGTTGTCATAAATGAACGGTGCAGGTCTCTAGGCTACACCTAGTGTTCAAATTCACTCTTTCCAATGAAACATTTTCATCAAATCTTAAAGGTAAACTTTTCTTTTGTGCCCCAGGCTCGTGGGCTGCTCCATCAGTTTCGCCTGCTACCGCGCATTCCCTGTACTCTGGACAAACTCTGTGAGACCTGCAGCCCAGGCATGTGGGACAGTGGACACACCCCTGAAGTGGAATGTGTTGGACTGGGGGTTCATGGCCAGGATTATGTTTGCCCTCACATCAGGTGAAAGAACTCTCCCACAAACAACCTGAAATAACAAAAACTCACCATTGCTCTTTGGGTGTAATTTTTGTCAGTCAGCCAGCTATGCCAATACCTCTCCAGATTCTGTGGTCATGTGTTTTGGAGTGTGTGGTTGTTCATGTCCATGCAGTAAACATAGGATGTGTGACTTTCTTTAACATTAAATGAGCTATTTTTTTGCCTTCCATTGAGACATTGCACAATAAACACAGGGACAAGAATGAAGAACAGATTAAGAATCAAATTTTAAATTTAGCATCCCGCTTCATCAGTTTTTCCTATATAGCACATAATGAAAACAGTATGTTTGGAAGACCAAAATGGTGGAGGAGTTTTTGTAATCAAAGCGAAGTTTTCGTCCAGTTTACTTTTGCTGGGGACATCCATTGCTCCAAAACATGAACAAACTGCAAGGGCTGGAGATTGTACATTGTATGTATGTTATTATTTGTTATTTATTGAACTTTGGATGAGATAATATTATGCATCAGAACATGTATCGGTATCAGAACATGTATCGGCATCGTAGGTATTTTTTGGCTGATGCGATAATTTACCAATATACTCAATATCGGCTGATCTGATGTGCTTATACAATTAAATAGTACAAAGAACAGTCCAAAAGTTTCCAACATTTGTAATTTTTGGATTTCATTTCTTACATTTCCTTGGATTAGGGCCAGTTTAATGGAGCTTGTACATGTTGTAAGGACACACTCACTGAACACAGACAAAACTGTCGCTTAGCATTAGAAGGTTAACGTCCGAAATGCCATGTGATCTGTATTTCCTATAACTGGTTCTTAGACAACCTTGCAACTACTTCCATTGAGCATGTATCTTATTTGAAAATTCATGTGACGTGAGCCAGTTCTTTCTCAAATTTCTTCACCATTTATTTACATTCATCGTTGTACTCTCTTACAAATTTCAAGATTATAAAATCCTTTGCTAGTATTTATTGATGTTATCAAGTTTTAATATATATATATATGGGTCATTCCATAAATTTGGGGTCCATTTTTTTCCTGTCCCTGTTACAAATGTACATCAGACATCTATGATTTTATAATTCTGATGCACTGCTTAATGCAGTCGTCCATCAAGAGTGATTATGAATAGCAAACTACCTACCAACAAATAAGAAAATCATATGAAGTCATTCTTAATGATACTTGAATGGCAAATTACAAAGAACCAAAACAGGGACAGGAGAAAATGTCACGCTATGAACCCTAATTTATAGAATGACCCATTTGTCAATATTATGTCGGTATATGTCAGTATTTTGCCAGTTCTAAGTCAGTTTACTGTCTCGCAAAGTGCGATTCCTTGAAAGATTAAAGGAAAGATTTAATTGTTGAGAGGCATAGCAAGCAACATCATTTCAGCTTAAGGGCATATTGCCTAGCCTCATATAAATGTCAACCCTTTGAAGCTGTCTTGAAGGTGCAGTATGAACTCTTGTTCCACAGGGATACACATGAGTATCTCTTGAGTGCATTCATTGTCACTCATTGTGAATATACATGTAAACACCTCCAGGATTGATGCTGTATGCAAAGGTTGTATAGACTTACTCAGTAAACTACATGTACTGAGGTGGGACCATGCTCATGCATCATATGCACACACTCAATGCTTCGTATAGCAATGAGAGTTGCAACATTAGAATTAGAAGGCCAGATTCTCTGAAATACATTTGTTTCATTACTGCTAAACTTTAGAATCAGAAGGCCTGATTCTCTTCTTTCATTACTGCCAAACCTTATAATTAGAAGGCCAGATTCTCTTGTTTCATTACTGCCAAACTTTAGAATCAGAAGGCCAGATTCTCTTCTTTTATTACTGCCAAACCTTAGAATTAGAAGGCCAGATTCTCTTGTTTCATTACTGCCAAACTTTAGAATCAGAAGGCCAGATTCTCTTCTTTCATTACTGCCAAACCTTAGAATTAGAAGGCCAGATTCTCTAAAATACATTTGTTTGATTACTGCCAGACATGTAGGCTGCCAATAGTATCATGCTTATGATGCAGAATTCCTTCTGACATTATTTCTTGTTTGTAACCTTTCTCTTTGCCTTTCTCCATCCTATCCATTATATTCTTACTTGCAGCTTGGAGGGAGTTTTTCATCATGTGGGTATAGATTTTAAGAATTGATCCAATTTTTTTCCAACACTAATCACAACAGTTGCAGTGACGTTTTTCCAATGTCTAATTTGTGTCCGGTGAGTGCAATATATTTCACAAGAAATTGTGACGGTCAGCTGAAAATTTTGCCATATAGAAAACAAAAACAAAGACGTGCCAAATTTACATGTACATGTAGTTGCACAAAGTTGAGTTATTTATGTTGCACTTTCTGTTCTAGTTTTCTTATGGTTGCCAAGTGAATTTGTTGACGCTAACCCACCATGTTCTCCAGTATGGTAGTGTTTTGAATGTGACCATGGTTGTATGAACTTTATTAATGCGAGAAGAGGTTTGCAAAGACAAGAATTATCATTTGAGAAGTAAGAATAAGAACCAAAATTCAAACAAATGTACACAGTCAAGAGATTTTCCATGACTTTAAAATATTTTTTTTTAAATTACATTTAAATTACATCATTACTCGTAGAATTTTCTTTTGGCTTTTGTCATAAAAAATTAAGGAAATGCTATCTTTTTCCTGGGGGAAAAATCATATAGTTTTTTTATATTCATGAATAAGTCATGGATGCTCATTCTTATTCCCGTGATAGTCTTGAAATTTTCATTTGTGGCATTCGTTTGGGCACAGAAAAAAAGGTACTTCACTGAATAGGAAAAAGAATTGTCACTCAGTTGCATACACTACACTTACTATTTTTCCCTTGTCAAAAACAAGTAACAAAATCTTATGTTTTCATTCCATAAATACACTGGCAACCTGAGTTTCTGTTGTTTAAAATTTATTTACCCATTTCTTGTTATTGTAACACCCATTGGTGGTTCATGTATTTCATTTGACATATGGCAGTGCACTACCTTGTTGATATTTTGGTTTTGGTTGTTCCTTGCAAAACAAATTTTAGCCACATTTTGGAAGTTTGAAGCTGGAGGCACATTTCCATTCATGTTTCTCCGCTGAAGGCAAGTGGTTAGTATGCAATATATTGGCACCGCAATTTGATTTGCAAACTTTCAGATAAAAAAGATTTCACTGACCTGCAATCATTGTATTCATTTGTTTTGTCACTTATTTGGATTAAAGCTTCTTCATTTTACAGTCTTGGGTTATGCACAAATGCACTAAGACATATTTAAACATTTAAAACTTTCTGAGAACTTGATTGCCTGTTATCTCGTGTTTAACAAAAAAGAGATCAAGTTCACAGTTCTTTATTATAAAGCATGGACAAAATCTTGGCACCATACAAGTCAAGAAAAGATTATGAAATAACTGCACAAAAACTGCATGACAATATTTATACACTTTCCCATATTGAACATGTTGTACACTTACAATTTTGCTTAACATTGTGGATGGAAAAGCAATGGTGAAGTAATGAATTTGTGTTAGAAAACACAAATCAAGGAGTTTTTGTTGTTGCCAAATATTCACGGGATAAGAGTTTGTGGAGTCATGACCAGAGGGTAGGCTATTCTGGCCTCTCTCAATAAATGTGCATCCCATCACAGGCAATAGAAATGTTCTTAGTTTTTATATGCCAAAGACTCTAGAGATATATTAAAAGACTCGGCATACAGTCACTGACAGTGCTTGTATGCATCAAGAAAGTAACTTCTTGATTTAAATCACTAACACTCAAACTCTTTTATTCTGTATTATGTATTTAGGCCATGTAACATTTGAAAGAGACTTTCAACCTTGTCTTTCTTCACAAGCTACTCGTAGTACTGTTTTGGGTAATTTCTCTTGCATTACCTGGACTAGATCCATGAACAATGCCTTGATTATGTAAATAATGAAGCATGTATAATTCATTCATTTCTCTCAATATTGCCTTGACTGTAGCTGCCTTGCTTAGAATCTTATAGTATATATATGTCTATAAAAAAATCATTAGAATTACTCAAAATATCTATCAATAATCAACCAAATTTAAAAAGAAAAGACATAATTGCTAGCAAGCCTTGTGAATCATTTATGAAGAGGTAAAGGTCATTTTTAATTGAAAAAACAAACATTTCATTTTTTTTTGTGTGAAAAAAAACCCAAGTTTTTTTGTTTAAAAGACAAATATACTTGCCTAACATATTTTTGTAGTGGCTACATGGAGAGAAAATACCCAGAGGAATTCAACAGTTAGACAATCTTTCACTGTACATGAACTATGTGATGCCGCTGTTATTTATTTATCCTTGTGCAGGAAATATATTTAGCGAAGTTGTTCATAAGTAAGATTCGAGGCTTTGCATGGTGGAGATACTAATAAATGAAAGGTTTGCGGAAACACCATGTGGGAATAATTTCTCAAACTAAGAGAATGGTTCTGAAAAGAACCAGAGGTATAAACTCGACATTCCGGTCAGTATGCTCTGACCGTCTTCAGAGACGGTCAGAGCATACTGACCGGAAAGTCGAGTTTATACCTCTGGTTCTTTTCAGAACCATTCTCTTAGTTTGAGAAATTATTCCCACATGGTGTTTCCGCAAACCTTGCATTTAAAAGTTGTTCATATTATAACGCCATGACTATTCATCTGCATTGCATGTAGTGTATGTATACTTACCCATGTACATGTAAGAGTCCAAGTAGAATCATATCTAAGTAAAAACATTATGAAATAAATGACTGCATAATTTGTATATATGGTATACTTACAGCAATGAACTGGATGTACACTGCATATTCCTACACGCCTGCCTGGCCTTTTGTGTTGATTTTTTACGCAATTAATATTAGTCAATACTTAAAGGGAATATACAACATTTGCCTTTAGATAGATTTAGGAAGCTGGGCTTATGCGTAGAAAAGTGACTATGAAAAATAGTACCTTAAAATAATGATCAAGTAATGTACAAATGTACACCGCAATGATGTACACACTTTTCCTGGCTGGATAATAGTTTTACAATCCAGTTTAGATTTGAAGTACTATTAAATTTATGTTACTTCTCTATAAAGCATACTAACATTCCTACAGCATGTCATGAGTTCCAGTACACTTCACTAAGCGCATGCACCACCTACTGAATGAATATGAACAGAGTTGTAGTTGAAAACAAATCATTCCGTGTTTAGTTATGGAATAATAACAGTACAGATTTGAGTTATTTGCCATTTGTCAATAATTCTGTTCTGAAAGGGTAGACTGGTTCTGCCTTACTAACAGAATGGGGTGAACAGGAACCAGTCCACTAAAATAGTGGATCTATTTGTATTCAAAAACAATCAAAATAAAAGCCTTTTTCAGAGGTTTGTAGATACCAAAAATAGAAAGAAGAAAAAGAGTAAAACTGCTGCAAACTGCTTACTGACTGGATGGACCTGAAATATATAAATCTTAAAATTAATGTGGCCTGACGTTGCGAACTTAGCAAGTTCTTCTTCAGAGGCTAAAACAGAAAGTTTTAGCCTCTGAAGAAGAACTTGCTAAGTTCGCAACGTCAGGCCACATTAATTTTAAGATAAAAATAGAAAGAGTTAAGGTTTATTTGATTAGAATAATGCCAACATGCTCTTAGAGCACAGTTCATTTTTCAACTAGCATTAACTTGGCCAGTGCTAAGAAGCAACTCATCCATTCGGTCAATTGTGTGTCATGCTCACTAGTTGGCTGTAGCTTTGTGTGTATGTATAATACATGTTGTGGTCATTTTTTGTTTATGGCTAATATCAGTACAATGACCACCCTTTGTTAATGTGCCAGCTTTTCCCAATGGCCCTTATTTCTAATGTTGCTGTTTGTTACTTGATCATTTAAGCCAACTCCTTGTCAAGCAGGCCATTTGTGGCCTCACAATGACTCTAGCCTTAAATGCATTCTTTTTTAAAGAGCAATTCAGAATACAATTCACCAAAAGTTTGCCTCAAACAGGCCACGTTTTAAAAACACCGTCAACTTTCCACAAACACTATCCATCATTGTTCATTTTCCATGTGCTGAACCAAGCAGACAAAAAGTAATCTCAAATCCATTTAAAATAAAAACCATGATTAGTCGTACCATAATTAGTCATGCAATTTAAAAGCATATGCATTTTAAAAAAAATCATAAAAACCAATCTCCGAAACCTCCCAAACTGTCAAGTCATTGTTGCCTAGTCAAACACCAATACTATTTGGCAGTGACTACAAATAGGTGTTGAAAGAATTTCACCTCCAATAAGCCGGTTGGGTATCTCAATGAGGTAGTCCAGGTCAAAGGTCATTGGAGAAAGTGTTTTGTATCTATTCGCGCTGTTAGGTGCAGGCCCATTCTGCTCATAATTAACACGCGAGGGTCGTGCGACCGTCATCTTGTGCGTGATCATGCGCCTTTGATGAGTGTTTCATTATCTCGAATGACCTGTGACCCATATCATTGTGCGCATGCGCAGTTGTATTCTGAATTGCTCAAATTAGTTTTGTTTCTGTTGTTTTTGGGGGGAGGGGGGTTTCATCAAAATGTCAATATGTGTGCGTTTGCTTCTCCATACTGCAAATGACATGCTAGACATTCCATAGACCTTTATTTTACAGAATGATAAATTGAATGTATCTTCAGTAAAAGTTTAAATTAAGGTATGTTTATTAAT